>NW_026847549.1:185883302-186373053 GCF_025583915.1 Anolis sagrei ordinatus
GAAGCACGTGCTCAGTTGTTTCTATGTGTCCAGACTCACAGGGACATAATCTTTCTTTTAAAGGGTTTTCCAATAACTCCCCTCCAATACAGCTGATGGGAGGGCATGGCATCTTGCCAGGATAAAAGCCTTTCGGCACCTCCAGGTCTGTTACATTAACCATACCTGTTACATTAACCTGGGTTTTTTAAACTGTGATTTTAACTGTTCTCTAGTATGTTTATTTTTTTAATAACTGTGTCACTGGGGAGCTGCATTTCCCATTCCCAGGGCACTTGTGCCTTGCTTTGTGCTGTACAGTGACCATAAAAAAGTTGTGTATTGTATTGTATTCAAGGGAAGAAGAAAAAAAAGCCAGGTACTACGAGTAGAATCATGCTATGGTCATGCCTTAAAAGATAACCAAAGCAGAAGTTCTATCAGCAAACATCAGAGGAACTACCATCAGGAGTTCTACTAGTCTCACTCATTCATAGAAATATTGTTGTTTATTACTTTATAGGTCTAGAAATTTTAGTTAAAACATTTATCCAAAAACACTGATCCATGAATTATTATAAATACTATGCATTAACTCCTATATAAAAAGGAACCATCCCTTTTCCTAATAAAAGTGTGATTTTTTTTTTTGGTCATGTCAGGAGTGACTTGAGAAACTGCAAGTCGCTTCTGATGTGAGAGAATTGGCCATCAGCAAGGACGTTGCCCAGGGGATGCCCGGATGATTTGATGTTTTTATCATCCTTGTGGGGGGCTTCTCTCATGTCCCCGCATGAGGAGCTGGAGCTGATAGAGGGAGCTCATCCGCCTCTCCCCGGATTCGAACCTGTGACCTGTTGGCCTTCAGTCCTGCCGGCACAGGGGTTTAACCCACTGCGCCACCGGGGGCTCCTAAAAGTGTGATGAAAGGCAAGGGTTTGCCTGTCTTGGAAGCTCCTAAAAGAAGCACCATCCCTTCTCTATTCCACAACCCCACATCTGGTCTTACTGAATTCCTGGGCAGGAAAATGTCATACACCTCTTTGGAGCTTCCTTTCAAAAGAGTGCTGAGAGAGTCGAGAGACTTGGTGCCTCTTTTATGTTCTCCTGGGATGGGCTAAGCTTTTGCCTTTTGCTGCTCTACTCAGAGAAGGGGTGGGTCTCCTTTTGATAAGAGTTAATACTGTATCTTAACTTTTAATTTAAAAGGAACCATCACTTAGTCTGCATAGAGAGAGATGGAATGGAAAATGGCAATGATGGTGACCATGGGTGGCTGGCTTTCTGAGGTGGCACAGAATGACCCTTGACTTAGCTACAAATCATATCAAAATCCATAAATTTGGCCCTGAAACAGGCCCTCAACTTATGCATGGGGTTGACTTATGTGCAAGTATATATGGTAGACACTTTGCATAACTTGTGACTGCCAAGACAAACATTGCCCATCACATGTGCTAGGTAATCTCTCCTCACTATTTTTGTAGTCTCGGGGCAACAGCTGAAACAAAAAAGCCTCTAGGTAACCACCATTTAAATGGAAGACCTCATCAAACTACAGAATGATTCCACTTTAAATCTAGTTTCTGTGTCTTGCAGAATTCTGGGGTTTGTAGATTAGTAAGGCTGTTAAAGGCTCCTCCCTAAACTACAAACCCCAGAATTTTGCAGAAGGCAGACATCGGATTTAAAGTGATTCATTCCCTAGTGTGATGACGTCCTGAGAGAGCTGCATTCAGGTTGACAAGTCATACAGGAAGGTGTGAAGGCCTGGTTTACATAGCAACACATTTCAATATGACTAAATGTGAAAATCAAGTGAAGCTGTTTATTGGAGCCTGGAGAGAGAATTGGAAAAAAATAGTGTAGATCTCAGCTATGACCTTAAACTGAATTTAAATGAAAAACCTTTCTTTAGGTACAAAAGGATTAAGAAAAAACAGTTTGACTCTCTATTTCCTTTCTGCTTATCTGAGTTTCTGCAGATCCACTGGGCTTGCTGCTATTTGCAGATAAATGCGTCCGGGGTCAGATGGGTATCCAAGAAGAAAGAAAAGCAGGAGCTGAGGTTTGTTGCTTGGTTGACATGATTTTTAACTCCTAAAGTAATTTTGTATACAGAAGACAGTCTAATATCTGAGCACAGTTCTAAAATCTAGTCTCTATCCAGAGGGATCAAGCAGTATTGAATATGATATGCAAACCTTTCACTCAATAGTCAGGCTTTGTATACTTAGCGTAAATGTGGACTTAGCATTTGATTGTCCTCAGCTCAACCTAGATTTGCTTTCTCTGGTCAAAATCCTTTTGGATTCTGGCAGAATGTAAAGCTTCACCAGTGTACAGTATAATCCCCTTATTCACAGATTCGAAATCCATGGTTGCACTTACCCATGCTCCCCAAGCTATTGCCCCCTTTGAAGTGTTTGTGGGCCTCTATAGGTCCTCCAGTGAAATATTTGGTGTGCTTCTGATCCAAGTATAGTCAAAATATAGGGTTTACTATTACTCATGGTTTCAGATATCCACATGTAGTGTGTTTGTGTGTGTGTCTTAGAAAGTATCTTCTATGGATACAGGAGTTGTACTGTATTATATCACTTCCTGGGAAGTGAAAACCAGAAAACAAAAAAAAAGTGAAGAAAGATGGTGAAGGCAGCCAGCTCAGTGAAGTGTGTAGACCTCATGGGGAGGAGGTGGGCAGGAGTTAGAAGAGACGCGCCATCCAGCAACCCTTGCACAGCTTGGCATTAGGATCCAGATTACTTCCACCTCTTCTCAAACTATTACTTCAAATAAATCAAGCTACGTTTTACCATTTGATCCATCTAGCTGAGTAGCATGAGGCAGAGATGTCTCCCAGCAGAGACTATATTTAGGTGACTGCTATTCTGTTTTTGGAACTTCTACAAGACCCCCAAAGTGTTCCAAAAACAGGACACCCCCCCCCCATGCACTTTGCACTTTCAGGCCCAAAGGATCAAGCTGCCCCCTGCCTATATCCCAAGATATAAGCAGGCCCACATCTTCCCCTGCTCAGCAAATAAAAAATGAAGTTACATGTGTGGTATATTTGAGAAGATCTGGAGGGTGATTTATAATTGTAGATGGATGTCTATGAAAGCTAATGCTACCAAACTCTTTAGACCTTTTCATGCAGGGGTTTTTGGGCTGCTTTTCCTGCCTTTGGATGGGACCTGCCAAGTATCATGAGATGACGCTGCTAGGTATCATGAGATGACACCCACATTCCTCCTGAAACAGAGGGGAAGCTTCACAAAATGCTTCCTCTGCCATGACGGAGAGGAATGTGTTTTTTTGGGTAGTTCCAACAGAGCCACCCACATTTTCCTCTCTTTCCCCCCATATGATGGGGGAAAGGGAAACAGGGCAACATGCATTGCCACCTTTTCACCCATCAGATGGCACCTTGTCCCAACACCACCATATGATGCAGGAAGGAGGGAGGGCACATGGGTCACCATGAGGCACCCCGCATGCCTGCCATTTTGCTCACAATTGGTGGCAAAACAGAACAGCGTGTGAAGAGGTTTCTCCTCTCAGTTAGTATCCAAGTTGCTACAAGACCCTTATGCGTAATGCTAGTGAGCAATGCGTCACAAGGAGAGTCTGCATAATGTTGTGGTTGGAGCATTGGACTAGGACTCTGGAAATGAGGGTTTGAATCCTTGATCGGTCATGAAACTCCCTGGGTGGCCTTGAGCAAGTCATACACTTTCAGCCTCAGAGGAAGGCAATAGCAAATTGGTTTGAATAAATCTTGCCCAGAAAATCCTGTGATAGGGTTGCCTTTCCTTTTCCCCATATGATGGGGGAAAGGGCATCTGGGCAACACGCGTTGCCACCCTTTTGCCCATCTGATGTCCCGGAAACAACTTGAAGGCATACAACAACAAGAAATGCACGGCATGAAAACCTTCATCCCCTCTTAATATTGTCTTCATCCTCCTAGGTTAACAAAAGGTTGCTTGAACTAGGGCGTTGGAAGGATTTTTGCAATATGAGGGGATATATCAATTAGGAGGTAAGTGTGGGAAGGTGAGTGTGGAATATTTTCTCAAGCCATTTATTTATTTATTTACCTTATATATATCACACCTTTGTCTATCCCAAGGGGGACTCAAGGCGGCTTACAATTGCACCTCCAAGGCGCCTTAAAACATACAATCATCTCATCTGGAGGTGGGCAGATGTGGTAGGATCAGCAGATAGTTGTCATGGACTGCCAAAAAATTATGAAAGCGGACAAAAATGTTTTTTTTAAAGTGTGGGATCTTTGTTAATAATAACAGTGCAGGAGGCCAGAGGTGGGGAGTTGACAGCTTTTAAAAAGGTGAATGCCCTTCTTTCTGGGAGAGGTACTGTAATTCATTTTTGTATTGTTCAAGAACAGAATGATTTGGGAGGAGCTGAGGGCTACAAAAGCAGCTGGGCGAGGCAACAATTTGCCTACGCTTCTAGTTCATACATCCCTCTGACAGATGGGATGGCACTATCCAAACCACATCATGATGAACAAGAGGTTGTGCTGAAAGATGGCACAAATAAATTGTACATGCTGTAATTATGGAAAGCAACAATTAAGTGCTCTGCATGGGGCTGTGAGGTCTAGCTGTCCTTGCAGCTTATCCTCGCAGCAGCCAAGGCTGCAATATAAGCTGAAATCTCTGTTCACATTCTCAATGGCTGCTGTTATCTTCATATGGCTGTAGCTGTCAACGGGAGTTAAATACCTGCATTCATCCCAATTAATTACATAGGATTTATCAGGTGGAAGTGTGACGATATAATCTATGATGAGGAGGGGAGGGATCAGTTCCTTTCCTGTGATAAGGGACAACCTGATGGATGTCCTTTTATCCTTTCACTTACTATTCTCTTTGTTCCCAAATATATGTGCTGCAGATGTGATGGCATTTTCCTCTCCAAACAGTCAATCACATGCAACACCCTCCTTTTATTATATCAACTAGCTGCTCTTCTTTGAAGTATGCTACAGATTGTATAACCCTCCCATCTTCCTTTCAACTCTTATGTAACAGCATATATATATATTTGCAGGAATTATGTTCAGTAGTTAAATGTGTACTATGTCATACGAAATTCAGAGAGAAATCTAGGTTCACCACTGGTCAAGGCTTGTGGCCCTTGAGAAACATATGTCATAAACTAATGTTTGTTGCTTTCATGCCTCATGTTTCTTATGTGATGGAGTCCATGTTTTGCATACAGAAGATTATAGGACCATGTCCTTCCACCACTGTAATTCCTGAATTTTGGAAGCAACTACAATGATTCTATGGTGAACGATGCTGTTAATTGCATCAAGTCAGTTTTGATTTAGAGTATTCCTATAAATAAGAAGCCTTCAAAATTGTGTTATTAACAGTCCAACAAGACTTAGAAACGCAAGGCTTTGGCTTCCTAAATTGAGTCAATCTATCAATGTTATAGTCTTCCTTTTTTCTACTTTACCAGCATTATAATCCTTATAATCCAATTAGTCATATCTTCTCATGATATGTCCAAGGTATGATAGCCTCAATTTAGTCCTTTTGCTTTCTGATGAAAATTCAGGCTTCGTTAGCTTTCAAATTCATTTATCTGTCTTTTTGACAATCCATGATATTTATATTACTATCCTCCAGAACTGCATTTTAAATTAATCGTTCTTCTTCCTATCAGCCTTGTTCATTGTCCAGCTTTCCTAGCCATATATAAAAATAGGATGAAGACAGAGAGCCGGTGTAATGCAGTGGTTTGAATGCTAAATTACAATGCTGAAGACTACAGGCTGAATCACAGTTTGGCCATAAAAGTCATTGGGTAACATTGGGCTAGTCACACTCCCTCAGGCTGAGAGAACAGCAATGGTAAACTTCTTCTAAACAAATCTTGCCAAGAAAACATTGCAACAGCTTCATAAATTGGAAATTACTACAAGGCACACAACAACAATGAGACAGTGTAACTCTAGGACCACATGTATTGCCAAGTGCTAATATCTCCAAATGGCCCAGAATAACCATCAAAGGTTAACTTTCCTAGAACCCTGTAGGAGGTGGCAGCTCATTGTCCCATGCAAGGTACTATACTGTTCAATAATTCCCATTTCCAAAGGCAGAATTAGAGTCCCAGCTATTTCAGTTTTTGATAGTTTGTTTGTTTCTGGGGTTTGTCATTTTTGGAAGTCAATGTAGCTCAAAAAGGATCACAGGGATAGAACGTTGGCTCCAAGAGCAAATGTGGTTGCCCAACTCTCCAGTTAAGTCATTGTCATTGTCCTTCTGAACCACAGAGCCCTTCACAACAACAGAAAAAGCATCTCACAAGGCTGAACTGCTCAAGACAATGACAGAAAATTAGAAACATTGGTGGGAAATTTCTGTTAAAAGTCAGTCTGTAAGAGTTAGCTGTTGCTGCTGATTCTGGCTTCTTAACTGTAATTACATATTGAGGTTTTGGTACTCTTATAAATGCCCTTGTGTAGGTGGCATGTCCAGAAAAGGAGGTTAAAAATATTCTATGCATATCAAGCAATAAATATACCTTTGTCTTATGACCAGCATCAACAAATAATACAAAACAATGTGAAGAAAACCAATTGACAACATGCTAACAGAATAATGCAGTGCCAGATTGAGTGCATCTTGGGAAGCAAGATTTATGGACATCACTGAAATAAACTTCATCCTTGCATCAAATCTTTCTCTCCTGGGAGACAGATTCTCACATAGTTCTAGAGCCTCCTGCTGCCCAGCACAGCTTAGCACAGTAGAGCTTTCTCCTCTGCCAAATCTTCCATCTTTTTTTTTTTTTAAAAAAAACTCTTTCCATTTTCTTTTTGAGCACTTGAGGGTTTCCTAGAAAACACACCTATTCAATCTTTTTTTTTTCATGGCTGCACGTTGCATGAAAATATTAGCAATTATTTCATTTAATACCTTCATACTCTGCTCTTCAACATGAATTCCAAAATAGTTACTGTTACTGTTGAGGAATCTGAGCTGTTAGGTTCAAAATAATCATCAGTTGGGGTGATTCCACCAAAAAGTATACGAGAAATAAACTTCATAATTAGCAGGAAAGAAGGCAGGCAGAAGAGAACAATGGTGGAGACCACATGGCTAACCCAGGGCAATAAAACCTAAAGAAGTTCCCTCGCAGAATTCCATTTCTGTATCATCAAATGGATGTGGCAGGAGGAGCAAAGACAAAGCCCTTTTGGGAAATATGCATGGTAAAGTGGGGAAAATAATCCCTCCGCTTAATCTTATCTTTAGTCTAGCTACTCATTGAGGATAGAAACTTGGTGACACAAGAGACTTGTGCAGTCCAGGGATGAAACCCAACAGTTAGAAAATGAAAAGCAGTAAAAACAGTTGAATTGTAAAAACTGAAGACATTTAGCTGTCTGAGACAAAGAACAAGATGTCACTTTTTCTGTTATTCTATGACACTAAGCAAAATCTCACCTCGTTACTATCAATGGGAGAACATTATTCACCATCCCTGTGGATGAGGCTACTTTAGAGGGAGAAAGACAATCTGTGTAATGGATACAGCACTTTTCTCCAAGAAAACAGACTATTAACAACTGGAGACTGAGCAGAAGGACTTCTGTAGCCACTTCCCCGAGCATCTGCCTACTGAAGCCAAGCTTGGTCACAATCCAAATTTAAGCATATCTGAGTCCTATTAATTTCAGGATATGTATGATTCTCCATTTGAAACCCATGAGTTTTTAAAGCATGCCATCTGAATTGTACATCAAAATGATGTTACAGAAAACAATTCAGTAATTGATAATGGAGAATGGACACCAAGATAGAAAATTTTATTCAATGGAGTCAGCACATTGATTCCTAACAGTGGTGTAATACATCTCCACTGAAATGAATACATGTGCTTAGTTTAACTCCTTTGTCTGCTGCTCTGTATGGTAGTTGTTATCCCTTTATTGTGAACACTACACACCATCTACTGGGAAAAGTCTATAACTGTAGAGTCTTTTTTATCACTACTTCATATCAACAGCATACCATATAGGCACTAAGCAGGGTCAGCCTGCTTAGTGCCTATATGGTATGGAATCCTTGCAATGAATACTGTGTGCAAAAGGTTTCAGAAGGAACTGGCATAATTACCTCTCAGCATTTTTCCCTAAGAAAACTCTGTGAAAATCATGATGTTGCCATAGGTCAACAGGTGACAAAGGCACATAACTAAAACCACATGCACAGACACACATACACACACCCTATATCAACAACAGTTAAAACTGTGGGCTAAATCTTAATTACAGCAGATCCACTGAAGACAATTTTCTCTCTGATTGGAACTGGCATTTGATTTATCCCTGAGAATACTTTGACCCCTTCTACACTGCCATATAACATCCAGATCATCTGCTTTGAACTAGATTATATGGCAGTGTGGACTCCTATAATCCAATTCAAATCAGGTAGTGTGGATTATCTGCTTTGAAAATCTGGATTATATGGCAGGATAGAGGGGGCCTTTTGCCATCCAGGCACAAAAACTAAGCACATTGTAGGATCACTTGACTGTGTACCTAGAATTCATAAAGCAAATCCTCCTTGTCCCAGTTCGTGTTATAGGTGCTACAGTACTTTTTATTTTCTTCACTTTTATACAGTTTGATAAACTCCTATTCCCTCCTTAAGTAAGCTTCTGGAAATTGCACATGAGGAGGGGAAGGCACTAGTCCTGTGATCCTCTTGTAATTAGTTGCATCACCCTCTTTACGTGAACACTCAGAAATGACTTGACTAGAAAACTCCTCACAATTGAGGATTTTGATTTTGAGAAGTTCCTGGTCCTACAGAGAACAACCACATCTCTTCTTCAGACTCATCACTCTCCGAATTAAGAGAGGGATGTAAGTGAACAGGCAGGATTAGTACTCTCTCTTCCTCATAGGCATAGTTGATGGTTTCAAAAGCTGCTGCGAGGTCTGGAAAAACCAGTAGGGACACATTCCACCATCTAGCTCTCGTCACAGATCATCCACCAGGGTGACCAATGCAGTTTCAGTTCTGTAACCAGGCCTGAAACCAGATTGAGATGGTTCCAGATAATGAGTTTCATCCAAGAAGCTCCTCCTTCTCTAGAACCTTGCCCAGAAAGGAGAAATTCGGCATTGGCCTGTAGTTGTTCAGTTGAGTGCTGGTTTCTTCAATAGAGGTCTTCATCTGCCTCCTTGAATCTATTATGCCTTGGGTCAAGGAGGCATTCACCAGTACCTTCACTCACTCCACCAGTCCCTCCCCCCCCCCCCCCCCCCGCCCGCCCTGGCTGATTTTATAAGCCAGGATGGGCACTGATGAATAGTTACACACTATCCAAAGACACACAACTGTATGGTTGGAATCCTGTTGTCTAGTCCTGACTGGAATAGACAATTTACGTTGAATAAATTGTTGAATGCTAAATCAACATGTAGATAAATCTGAATGATTTAATGGTTCTACTATAGCCAGGAACAAACAATGAGATTTAGACCCATGTCCAATGGATAGCCTTGTGGAACTCTGCTTATTCCACCATGAATTAAATACAATCTTGCACAACAACCAAGAAAGCACATCAACATTTGTAAAGTTATTGTAAATTGTAAACTTATGCATGCATGTGATACTGACACAATTCTGGCCATAGTATTTGAGGGTTTTATAACATGCTGTCAAACAATTAAACAGCTATAATGTACCTTTCTTCTCTCATTTACTTCAGTTCCGTTTCTGCTACCAGATTAATTTTTGCCAGCACAGTTGAAAAGTTCCATGATTGTGAATGAGAAGGGTGTATGAAATTTTCATTAATTCAGTATCTCTTGTTTTGTTTGTCTTATGTCATTAAGCGAATTCACTCAAAATGTGAACATTCACCCTGCTGGGAAATACTAGCATTGCCTGAAATCTGTTTCCTGCTCATGAAATTTACTGCAAGTTTCTCTTTACAGGAACTTGAAAATTTGGTCCTCTATGACAGGGGCCTCCAAACTAAGACCCATGGGCCAGATGTGACACTCCATAGTCATTTAACCCCCCCCCCCCCACACACACACACACACACACCCTAAACTTTAGACTTAGGGTCACCGTAGGCATGAAACTACTTGAAGGCAACAACAACAACAGTCCTAGTTAACCTGATTCTCTCATCAGCCAAAAGCAGTCCCACACTTTCCACTGAAATAAGTTTATGTTGGTCATCATTTTAAGTATTGTATTTAAAATATTGTATTTTTAAATATTGTATAGTTCTTTCATTTTGTTTGCACTGCAAATAAGATATGTATGGTGTGCATAGGAATTTGTTTCTGGTTTTTTGCAAACTATAGTCTCTCTCCAATCCCCCCCCTCCCCACCAAACCATCTGAGGGGCCATGAACTGGCCCTCTGCTGACCCTGAAATGACTAGATTTTTTAAACTTCACTTTCTTTTTGAAATGTTTTTTTTTACAATTTTAAATTACTATTTCTTTATTTCTTCAATTCTAAGACACACTTTTTCCTATATAAAATGTATATCTAAAAAGGGGGTACATCTTTGAACTGTATGTGTATCTTATGTGTTTTTGTTGGTGGTAGTACTGATATTTGGGTGCTCTTGGTCCCATCTCCTTCACAGGCATGACTGGTGTTAACAAGAGACACTGCCTTCTTAGTGGTGGCCCCTCGGCTGTGGAACTCCCTCCCCAGCGATGTTTGATCAGCCCCCTCCCTCCTAACCTTCAGAAAAAGAGTCAAAACATGGCACTGGGATCAACCTTCAAAGAAGAACCATAGTGAAATTAGATTAACTGAAATTATGTGCAATGACTACCAGAATTATGAGTACAGATTGCATGGTTTTATAGTGATAGTAATGTTTTATCATGTTTTAATGTGTTTATTTTTTTAAAAAAATAATGTAAATATTTCTAATTTTATATTTTTGTTAAAGCATTGAATTATTGCCCATCTGTACGGCGCCTTGATTCCTCTCCGGAGTGGAGAAAGGCAGGATATAAATATAGTAAATAAATAAATTTTACCATCAATAGCATCTTATAATTGGGAAAAACTACAGTACAATATATATAATGTCATAAAAGACAAAAAAAATCCCATTACATTATTGCCTTGAGTTGAGGTTACAGTTTTGTTTTTTTGGCCTTCATGGCCCCTCAAAACTCAGAACCTCCCTCCATGGTCCAAATAAATAGAAATTGAAGTGGGAAGTGTTATGCTATCACGTCTGCTTTAGGACTTGAAAAGGAACACTCACCAATTTTACTTTTGCAGTAAAAGAGCAACAATAATCAACATTAAAGACTTTTCAGATCTCTAGTGGTCGGGGATGTAGATGTAAAAACTCAGTGAATGAACAGAGCGAATTCTGGTTCATCCAAAAAAAATCTCCTTCCTGTCAGTAGTGCTATAAGAAAGACTCTTGTATCCATGGGGATTCCAGCCCTGCCAGTATTAAGACTTTACGCACTTGGATGCGAACAGCAGCGACTTCTCAACATTTCTTCACATGAATTTTTAATCACAGCCTCTTCCCTACCGCTGGTGATTGAGTTCCCTACCGCAGCTAATGGCATTTCTTGTAATATTCATCCATTTAAAATATGTATGCGGGTGCCATATCTTATTTTTCAAGGGGAGCTTGTGTGAGGCCAAGAACAAGTGATAGCAGTCATACAGCCTGTTAAACTACAATGCCTTTGCCATGCGTTTGATCACTCGGGCAATCGTCAAAAGACAGGACTCCTTGTCTCAAAGAAGCGATGTTTTACACAAAGTCGGTACAATCGCTGGGTGGCATTTTGCCATCTGCCTCAATCTTAATCCAAATGAAGCCCAGGATATAAATTTCCTTTGACTTCAATGGGAATAGGATTGAGTGTCTAAATGGATGCCCTCTGGCTGGAATATATTCAGAGACAGCGTACTTCAGGAAGTCAGCCAGGTCAAGCTGCTATAGGTGAATTAATTTTTAAACAAGAGGCATTCAGGAGGCCATGATTTAATATCTCACAGTAATTACTTTATGAAATGATGCCTTGAACCGGACAGTTTTCTCTGTCAGGGTTGAATTAACCACTATGCTGACTATGCTGAAGTTGAGGACCCCACCAGATTTATTCTCTTGCTGTGGCTGAATTATCGGAGGGTATTTTTCAGGAAGAGTCAGAATTCAAGCCAAAGGCTTCATGATTTGTACAAAAGTGTCACAAATGTAAGCTGCTTAGAGCTGTAGACTGGAAGACAAATGGGGAAATGCTTCAGGCTTAGTTCTCTGCTCTCTGTTATCTCTTTTTTTGAAACAAACCCATATTTATTATATGATGAAAATTTTCATTCTGAAACAATATCGGATTTTGGGCTGTATGGCCATGTTCCAGAAGCATTCTCTCCTGATGTTTCACCTGCATCTATGGCAGGCATCCTCAGAGGTTGTGAGGTCTGTTGGAAACTAGGAAAATGGGTTTATATATCTGTGGAAAGTCCAGAGTGGGAGAAAGAACTCTTGCCTGTTGTAGATAGTGTGGATGTTGCAATTGGCCACCTTGATTAGCATTTAATGGCCTAGCAGTTTCAAGGTCTGGCTTCTTACTGCCTGGGGGAATCCTTTGCTGAGAAGTGATTAGCTGTTCCAGATTGTTTCTTGTCTGGAGTTCCCCTGATTTTTAGTGTTGTTTTTTTATTTACAGTTATGATTTTGGTGTTTTTTTAATACTGGTAGCCTAGCCCGATATTGTTCATTTTCATTGTTTCTTCCTTTTTGTTGAAATTGTCCACCTGCTTGTAGATTTCAATGGCTTCTCTGTGTAGCCTGACATGGTAGCTGTTAGGGTGGTCCAACATTTCTGTGTTCTCAAATAATATGCTGTGTCCAGGTTGGTTCATCAGGTGCTCTGCAATGGCTGACTTCTCTGGTTGAAGTAGTCTGCAGTGCCTTTCATGTTCCTTGATTCGTGTTTGAGCAAATCTGCTGCGTTTGGTGGTCCCTATGTAGACTTGTCCACAGCTGGTTGGTATACGGTAGACTCCTGCAGAAGTGAGAGGATCCCTCTTGTTCTTTGCTGAGCATAGCATTTGATGGGTTTTCTTAGTGGGTCAGCAGATAGTTTGTAGTTTGTATCAATCCAGTTCCCAGTAAAGTCCCCATGGGTTCTTCAACCAATAATTATAAATTACTCCTTTGGATCTCTTTACTCATCACCATTATACCAAATATGAAAACTGAAGCTTATGTGGCCAAGCAGCAACAGTGCATGGTCATGATGACAGAAGTTACTGATGAGGAAGAAAACACAAGCTAGGGGAGGCTGCGGTGGTTTGCTTTTTCCTGAGCTTACTGGGAAAGGCAAGGTTCTGCCCTCCCTTCTCATTTGATTAAGTTAATTGAGTGTAAACTGCTTCTGAACTCAATTTGCAGCAATTGAATTAACCCGAGGGCAATGGAGGAGGAGGAGGGAGACACTGAAGCATTTTATAAATAGCGGGAAAGTGCGATAGCAGAGGATTAATTTGGATTATAATACATAATGTCCACATCTGTGAGGTAGCAAATCCACTTCAGTTTTAGTTTGAGCTATTCAGTGAGTTATTCAAAGTTCATACCAAAACCCTATGTCATCTCACTGACATAGATGCACTGGTTGCCATTATCTCGTACTAAATTGTTGAAAATCTTATGAAATACTGCAATAACTTCAACTTCAGCCCCCAAAACATAGGTAGAGCATAGAATCATAGAATCAAAGAGTTGGAAGAGACCTCATGGGCCATCCAGTCCAACCCTCTGCCAAGAAGCAGGAATATTGCATTCACATCACTCCTGACAGATGGCCATCCAGCCTCTGTTTAAAAGCTTCCAAAGAAGGAGCCTCCACCACACTCCGGGGCAGAGAGTTCCACTGCTGAACGGCTCTCACAGTCAGGAAGTTCTTCCTCATGTTCAGATGGAATCTCCTTTCTTGTAGTTTGAAGCCATTGTTCCGCATCCTAGTCTTCCAGGGAAGCAGAAAACAAGCTTGCTCCCTCCTCCCTGTGGCTTCCTCTCACATATTTATACATGGCTATCATATCTCCTCTCAGCCTTCTCTTCTTCAGGCTAAACATGCCCAGCTCCTTAAGCCGCTCCTCATAGGGCTTGTTCTCATTTTAGTCGCCCTTCTCTGGACACATTCCAGCTTGTCAATATCTCTCTTGAATTGTGGTGCCCAGAATTGGACACAATATTCCAGGTGTGGTCTAACCAAAGCAGAATAGAGGGTAGCATGACTTCCCTAGATCTAGACACTATGCTCCTATTGATGCAGGCCAAAATCCCATTGGCTTTTTTTGCCGCCACATCACATTGTTGGCTCATGTTTAACTTGTTGTCCACGAGGACTCCAAGATCTTTTTCCCACGTACTGCTCTCGAGCCAGGCATTGTCCCCCATTCTGCATTTAGTTTTTCCTGCCAAAGTGGAGTATCTTGCATTTGGATTATATGTTGAACTTCATTTTGTTAGTTTTAGCCCATCTCTCTAATCTGTCAAGGTTATAATAGGTTATAAGGACCTCTGTCTTTACTGCTTCACCGAAGCTTTGCAATTCACCAAGGGCTCCAAAGAAGAGGTCAGTTGGAGTTCAAGAGGAGAGACCACAGATACCATAGAACTGCAGCTCACTCCTTCAATAACCACTGTCTTGGAAACTAGCATATCCAGCAACCAGGGCAATAGCTGCTTCAGAAAGATTTTATTTCTCTGCTTATATTTAGCTCCTATACTACCTAACATTGTCAGCTGCTTTCACTCTCTACTCCCTGCAGCTCCTTGACAACAGGGAATTTGGAATGGAGGAGAGACAGTTTTTGAGACAATTTTCTGCTCCTGTGTGGGCTGCACTGTCAGGTTTTCAGCCGATAATCAAATCAAAACCAACCCTCTACGTTCATTTCCCTGTGTTGTATCCTAGTTTGAGGGACAATGGTGGTGGGTGATATTTCTAGACTATGTATGCTTGAACCAGGGGTTGAGATAGTAATTTGGACTCATTTTAGGTTAGGTTCTTTGCCCTGATTTTTTAAATTGAGATCTGAAGGGCTGAGGCTTACCATGCCTCCCTCTGTGAACTACTAATAAATGTTATCTCTGGTGTGATTGCCATTTTCTCTGAGGCCCTTTTCACACTGCTATATAATCCAGTTTCTACTGCATTATAACAGTCAGTGTAGACTCATGTGATACAAATCAAGTCACATTGAACTGGATTATATGAGTATACACTGCCATATAATTCAGTTCAATGTAGTTCATCTGCATTCCAAAACTGAATTATATGGCCATGTAGATGTGGTCTGAGAAATCTTCTACCCATGTCAAAACACTTATGGTATACTACTGTTGCTGCCTAGTAACTGCTTGCATATTTACCACTTCATCACACTAGAGAAAAAGTCCACTTAAAATCTGGTTTCTGCCTCCTGCAGAATTCTGGGGTTTGTAGTTTAGTGAGGCTGTTAAAGGCTCCTCAGTAAAAGCACATCTGATGCAGTAGACTCTTTGATAGCCTCTTGCCTGAGAACAGTATGCAATCTATTACCATGGAAAAGAGAACATGGTAGCATGTGCTAAGAATTTCCTTGTTCTTCCATTCTCTGTTTGTCTTCCTTAGTTGTATATTTTTGGATGACTCTGATTGGTGGACCTTAGGAGCCCTAGTTAGAGCAAGGTATATTTATAAGCCTGATGTCTGCCTAACTCTCATTTGGAAAGACTTTTTTGTCTCTCTGCCGCAGATGGTTTCCCCCATTCTGACACAGACACACACCATTTTCTGCTTGCAGGAGTTTGAACCAGATTAGATAATTCATCAGAAGGGGTTAATCTCTCCATCATTTTCCATACCTTTGGGCTGGCACGTTCCACCACTATATCCAGGGCAGCACTTCCATTCCAGTGATGTCACTATCATATGTTTGATCCGGTAAGCTTGGTGAGTCCTTGACTGGGAGCTGCAAGGTGATTTGGAAAGCAAATGTTAGCAGGGGTCTGTCTCAGATGAATGGACATGATACAGGATGATACATCAGTAATAGGCCACAGAGGGATTATTTTTTGAAGTCTATTGATTGCATCCTGTGCAAGACCACAAGTGAATGCTTTTTACAGAATAGCCTCATGTCAAAGCTAGTGAAAATAAAGACTTCAGGAGCACAGTAGAAATTAAATGATGGTCGAGAGGGCATCCGTATTATATATTTGTTTAAAATACTCTCCAGCAAAAGTTTGTGCACTTAGATTATTTATTGGACTTTATAATTTAGAGCAAGTGACAATACAAAACAATGAAGTAAAATAAAATACGAGTGGAAAACTTCAAAATGTCATTTGCATATCAAAGGACCTGGTCAAATAAAATTGATTTTAATTGGTTCTTGGAATAATATGGTTCTCCACAGAGAGGATTCTAGAGACAGGATGCCGCAGCAGAAATGCACCTAACTTGAGAGAATAGAATGACTCAAAGCGAGACTGATCTTAACTCCTAAATAGATTTACACAGGAAAGGACAAAAACTATAGAAACAAAATTGAAATCCAGAATTTGTAATTATTAGAAGCCAATGTTTTATAAAGTACTAGCCATCCCCTGCCACGCGTTGCTGTGGCCCACATGGGAGTTCTGTGTGGGAGGTTTGGCCCAATTATATCATTGGTGGGGTTCAGAATGCTCTGTGACTGTAGGTGAACTATAAACCCCAGCAACTACAACTCCCAAATGTCAAGAATCTATTTTCCCCAAATTCCACCAGTGTTCACATTTGGGCATATTGAGTATTCGTGTAGAGTTTGGTCCAGGTCCATCACTGTTTGAGTCCACAGTGACCTCTGGATGTAGGTGAACTACAACTCCAAAACAAAAGGACACTGCCCACCAAACCCTTCCAGTATTTTCTGTTGGTCATGGGAGAACTATGTGCCAAGTTTGGCCCAATTCTATCATTGGTGGGGTTCAAAATGCTCTGTGATTGTAGGTGAACTATACATCCCAGCAACAACTTCCAAATGTCAAGGTTCTATTTTCCCCAAACTCTACCAGTGTTCATATTTGGGCATAATGAGTATTCGTGTAGAGTTTTGGTCCAGATCCATCATTGTTTGAGTCCACAGGGATCTCTGGATGTTGATGAATTACAACTCCAAAACCAAAGGACACTACCCGCCAAACCCTTCCAGTATTTTCTATTGGTCATGGGAGAACTGTGTGCCAAGTTTGGTTCAATTCCATCGTTGGTGGGGTTCAGAATGCTCTTTGATTGTAGGTGAACTATAAATCCCAGCAACTACAACTCCCAAATGACAAAATCAATTTTTTTAGTGAAGGACATACATTGGGTTGTTAGGTGTCTTGTGTTCAAATTTGGTGTCAATTCGTCCAGTGGTTTTTGAGTTATGTGAATACCACAAACGAACATTACATTTTTATTTATATAGATTGTTGTCACATGCCTTCGAGTCCCTTCTGACTTATGGTAACTCTAAGGTGAGGTTTTCTGAGGCTGCTTTGCCCCAGGTAGTAAAAGGGATTATATCCCCCTCCTTTCCAAAAACACAAAAAGAACAATCAGCTGGTTCCAAGAGAAACAAGAACGCTCTGAGAAGTGTTCTAGGAAAAGGTTGATGTTCATTTCCTATTAAAGAAAAATCTCATCAAAAACTCACAAAGGGAAATGATTCTTAAATTTGAAAAACAAATCATATAAAACATCTTATTAATTGGAGACTTTGCAGTTGAGGTTTCTATTTAAATTTTTAGATAGCAGCAGTAGAGTATATGACAGTTTATTGCTCTGGGTAAATATTTATTTTTAAGTAGCTTGAATCATCCTTCTAGATTGAGCATGACTATGAATAACTGTAAATGTGTGTCATGAAGAGCTTGAAACTTGATTTCAGAATATTCACATCCACTCAAAGCTTTTACACAAACCTTTCCAGAAACTTTATTCGGCTGGCAGAGTGAGAGACGTTCAGTTGTCAACATAGATTTCAACAGCTTGTGACTTTCTAGTCTTATTTCTTATTAATGATGTCTGCACAAGATGGCTCTGGATGTCACAGGTTGCATCTACACTGTAGAATTATGCAGATTGATACCATTTTAACTAACATGGCTCAAGGCTATGGAATCCCAGGAGTTGAAGTATTGCAAGGTTGTTAGACTTCTTTGCCTTGAGCCATGTCAATAAAAGTAGCATCAAACTGCACTAATTCTACAGTGTAGATGCAGCCACAGTGAAGCAATAACAGTGAATGCATATTTTGTACAAAAGTTACACGTTTGACAGAGGTGTTTAAAATGGTTTGTACAATCAGGTCCTATGCATTTATTGGCTTTCCGAGTACTGATTCTGGAGTGTAATTGGACCAGAGCTGTATATAGTGTGAGGTTAAGAGGAAGGGAGTCTTGAAATGTTATCCTTTAAGCAACAGTTCCCCAAATCATTCAGTCTATCTGTTTATTGCCTATCCAGTGAGGAAGTATCTGGGAGTTGCAGTACAAAAGAAAAGAAAAAGCAATGTTTCCACATTCTACACTTTGGTCATGAGACTGAATTCTGGCCAGTGTCCCAAACCTTGTCAGAAATTTACATCTGTGGGAATTAAAATTAAACAGTTTAATTATGTTGGTATCTGGTAAAGCATTTCTTTGACATTACTACATAGGGGACAAAGCAAAGTTACTGATGCACATTTGGACCAATACACGACAGGACCAATTGTATATCAAAACACCAAGTAGGGAGCTCCAATGTGCACTGGGATATTTTGCCAATATTCCATTATGTATCTTCACAGTTCTCTAACCAAGTTTCTTAATTCCTCTGCTATGTAGCTAACTGTAAGTAAATACATAATCAAGAATTTGACCCAATATTTTAAAGAATTCAAAATATTCACATCAAAGTAAAGTGAAATCATGATGCAAAATATACAGTAAGTCCTCAACTTTCATAATAGTTGGGAAAAAATGAAAAAATCTCTAGATCCTTTAGTGTGACTTTCAGAGGTTGAACATAGTCACAGTGGAAGATTAGAGAGATACCTGGAGAGATCATATTAATCAAATCCACAAATAATCAAATAGGAAAAAGCTAAAGCTGCAAATATCAAGTGCCAACTGTATAAGAATATGATGTGGATTATATTTTTTCCTGTTTTGAGATACTTCTGGAGCACAAAATAACTCAATGAATTCAGTGTTTACCTTGATGTCACTATCCTTGTTCTGAAACAAAATTGTTACAGTATACTATTGAATGAGCAAAAATAGCATGCTACCTTTGAGGTCGTTCACCAGAAAAATATTTCAGGCCTTGTTTCCGGGCTGTATGGCCATGTTCCAGAAGCATTCTCTCCTGATGTTTTGCCTGCATCTGTGGCAGGCATCCTAGAGGTTCTGACCTCACAACCTCTGAGGATGCCTACCATAGATGCAAGTGAAATGTCAGGAGAGAATGCTTCTGGAACATGGGCATACAGCCCGAAAAACTCACAAGAACTCAGTGATTCTGGCTGTGAAAGCTTTCAACAATACATTTCCGGTCTTTCTTTGTTGCTGTTTAAAAACCTTTAACAGATATTCAGTTCTGTAACAATACATTGCACAAAATGCTGCAGAGTTTGGTGATCTATTGTACTCAAAACTCTCTTTTAATTAAAATTGTAGCTAACCTTAACACTGCAACCTAGCCTGACTTATAGAGGAAGAAGTTCCAGGAAACTAATCTTTGCACATTTCAAATACCAATTGGCTCTGGAATCAAATTTCCTCCCTTAATCTCACCCAGAGCAAAAGAGAAAGACATTGAAAAGGTTTTGAGTTTTACAAGAGGAGAAGGACTATGCCTTATAGGTATGCAAACATGCCACCTAGTGGAAAATAGCAAACAGAATTAACAGGTCTGGATGTCTGAAAAATCTGACCATGCTACTATAGAATTTAAAGTGAAGATAGCAATATTTATCCCTCGAAATTTGGACATGTATTAAATGACTCAAAGTTTATGTGCTTCAGATAATCATGAAACAAGATTAAACAATTTCTACCTTTGAAATCATAAAGCTCCTGCACACCAACACATTAGTAAAGATGGACAAATACTTTTATTCCCATGACATGTCATTCTCACACGTATGAAAATTCCCATCTAAGTATGGAACAAAAAAGTAGTTTTAAATGCATATCTTTCTCAAAATGTGTGTGTGTGTATGTGGAAATATGGACAGAGAGAGAAAGAGGAGGAGAAAGAGATGGATATATAATGGGCCTTGGTATTCACTGAAGTTTGGTTTCAGGGCACTTACACACAGAGCCCCTGGTGATGCAGTGGGTTAAACCACTGAGCTGCTTAACTTGCTGACTAAAATACTGGCAGTTCAAATCCAGGGAGCGGGGTGAGCTCCCACTGTTGGCCCCAGCTTCTGCCAACCTAGCAGTTTGAAAACATGCAAATGTGAGTAGATCAATAGGTACCACTTCAGCAGGAAGGTAATGGTGCTCCATGCAGTCATGCCAGCCTCATGACCTTGGAGGTGTCTATGGACAACACTGGCTCTTCAGCTTAGAAATTGAGATGAGCACCAACCCCTAGAGTCGGACATGACTAGGCTTAATGTCAGGGGGAAATCTTTACCTTTATCTTTACACACAGAGATGCTAAAGATGCATTATATACAAGGCCCTAGTAAAATTGTGTCCCTTATATGAAATAACAATAAACAGGCTTGCCTTTAGAAATATTTTTAAACAGAGAATGATTGACTTTAGGATACAGAGTCCATGGACACAGAAGGCCAACTGGTATCCATTAGAGGTCCCAGAACCAAACTCTCATGGAGACCAAGGGCCCACTGTAGTATTCATTCAGTTACTTGTTTCATTCATGTTTTTTAATTAAAAAAACACCCTAAGAATTGATAAAAATAGTGTTAAACTTGAAAACCATTTCTCAAAATTCATTTATAAATTGTAAATGTTAAAATTTCATTTAAAGGTAACCTTTAAAGTGTCTCTGTTGCTCACTATACCATTTAAAAAGCTGTGTGCCAACTTGTTGAATTTTTTAAAAAAGAAATGTACTGTTGTTATATCCTTGTCACAAAAAAGAAAGCAACCATTGCTTCAATCCCTAAACCAGAATTACATTTCTAAGCTAAGTAAGAATTTCTCACGGAAGTGGTACCTGATTCACATTGCATCTGAGCTTAACTGGCTGCATATGTCCTTGGCATCACTAGTTGTGCATAGCAGTCAGAGGATTTATTTGTTTGGCCATGACCACAAGTATGTCAATATAGGTTCTTGTGGGTTTTTTCGGGCTATAGAGCCATGTTCTAGAGGAATTTCTCCTGACGTTTCGCCTGCATCTATGGCAAGCATCCTCAGAGGTAGAGGTCTGTTGGAATTAGGACAATGGGTTTATATATCTGTGGAATGGCTGGGGTGGGGCAAGGAGCTCTTCCCTGCTGCAATTAGGTGTGAATGTTTAGCTGATCACCTTCATTAGCATTTGAAGGCCTGCCTGAACCTGGGAAAATCTGTTGCTGGGAGGTGTTAATCTGTGCCTGGTTTTTTCCTCTCTGTTGTTTAGCTGTTATAATTTTAGAGTTTTTTAATACTGGTAGCCAGATTTTGTTCATTTTCATGGTCTCTTCCTTTCTGTTGAAATTGTCCACATGCTTGTGGATTTCAATGGCTTCTCTGTGTAGTCTGACATGGTGGTTGTTGGTGTGGTCCAGCATTTCTGTGTTCTCAAATAATATGCTGTGTCCAGGCTGGTTCATCAGGTGAATATATTTGTCAATATATTTCTTTTTCCTTTTTATAGGTACCCTTCTATGCAAGAATAGTGGTGCTAGGGAAGTTGCCAGCTGCTCACACAGAATCATAGAATCATAGAGCTGGAAGAGACCTTGCGGACCATCCAGTCCAACCCCCTGCTATGAAGCAGGAAAATCACATTCAAAGCAGCCCCAACGGATGGCTATCCAGTCTCTGCTAAAAAGCCTCTAAAGGAGGAGCCTTCACCACAGTTTGGGCAGAGAGTTCCACTGCTGAACAGCTCTCACAGTTAGAAAGTTCTCTCTAATGTTCAGGTGGAATCTCCTTTCCTGTAGTTTGAAATCATTGTTCCTTATCCTAGTCTCCAGGGTAGCAGAAAACAAGTCTGCTCCCTCCTCCCTGTAACTTCCCCTGACATATTTATACATGGTCCTCATCACGTCTCTCAGTCTTCCCTTCTTTAGGCTAAACATGCCCTGCTCTTTAAGCCACTCCTCATAGGGCTTGTTCTCCAGACCCTTGATCATTGTAGTCGCTCTCCTCTGGACACCTTCCAGCTTGTCCACATCTCCCTTAAATTGTGCTGCTCGGAATTGGACACAGTATTCTAGGTGTGGTCTGACCAAGGCAGAATAGAAGGATAGCATCACTTCCCTGGATCTAGACACTAGATTCCTATTTATGCTGGCCAAAATCCCATTGGCTTTTTAAGCTGCCACATCACATTGTTGGCTCATGCTTAACTTGTTGTCCATGAGGACTCCAAGATCTTTTTCACATGTCCTGCTATAGAGCCAGGCATCCCCCATTCTGTGTCTTTGCATTTCATTTTTTCTGCCTAAATGAGTATCTTGCATTTGTCCCTGTTAAACTTCATTTTGTTAGTTTTGGCCCATCTCCCTTAAATCTAATCTGTTACAATCATTTTGCATTCCGCTCCTGTCTTCTGGAGTATTGGCTATCCCCCTCAATTTGGTGTCATTTGCAAACTTGATGACCGTGCCTTCTAACTCTTCATCTAAGCTATTAATAAAATTGTTGAACAGAACCAGGCCCAGGACAGAACCCTGCTTATGGCACTCCACCCGTCACTTCTTTCCAGGATGAAGAGGAAGCATTGGTGAGCACCCTCTGAATTCGTTGGCTTAACTTATTATAGATTCACCTAACCATAGTTTTATCTAGCCCACATTTGCCTAGTTTGTTTGCCAGTTTGACAATGGGGTACCTTGTCAAAGGCCTTACTGATAGCATTTGTTTGTAAGTGCTTGCAGACCACTTCCTTAATGATCTTTTGGTATGACAATGGTATCTGCATACTTCCCCTGTCCCACTTCATGGTATCTATACAGTTCCTCTCCCCCAATAAATTAAGGAGTGACATTGCAATTTATAAAACAATGAAAGGATATTGGAGGAGGATTCAGACTTTTCGGGACATTATAGGGCTTTCTACACCCTCTGTTTCATTCATTTAAGTGCCCATCATTAACATTACAGCTATGCAATCTAAAGCACATTACCTTGATCCACAGGGTCCTGTTATCCAGTTGCATGGGTTGGATCTGCCTGATGCATAGCTTTGTATATTGTCAACTACGATGGTGGGCTGGAGTCTTGTGTGAACATAGGCACACCAGTTCCTGTGTGAATAGAAGAAAGAAAGAAGTATCTTGATTGGTTTTCTGCCAAAAAAAATGTTTGCTGAAATGATCCATTGTGGTGTACACTAGACAACTTGACACTTAAATATGTAGCAGAAGCATGTAGAAACCCTGCTAGTGTATGGTAAAGATGCATAACAAGACTCTGGAAAGAGTGTCCCAATGCCCATTAGCACTCCCTAGGTGGTGTTCTCATGTACAATGGGACTGATGCACATTGACCTTGTTCTGTATTGGTCCCGTGCACATTGGTCTCAATGTCATTTCGCTGGCTTTTCCACATAATAATGCAACAACTATCCTATATTGGATAAAGAATCATAGGCCTACATTTTGTTTCCAGTGCTACTTCTCTTGAGAGTTAAGCTAATCTGGAGTGATTTTTCTTCTCCTGTGCTTTGTAGTTTAGGAAGGTGGATTCAGAATGATCAGCAAGAGTGCCCTAGTGTCTCACCACATTACCAGTTTCAAGAATCCATAGAACAGAATCACAACGATTGAAGTGGAATAATAGTTCTGCAGTTTTGTAGTATGAGTAGACCCCTGGAAACAAGCAATTGTTACTGTTCTTTCAATCCCTTTATAAAAATCATAAAGTTTTACAGAAATGCGGGGATAGCAAAGATCTAGTTTGTAGCTCCCAACAGGCCCATAGCCAGGATTTCGATTCAGGGGGGGGGGGCTGAGTTTTTTTTCAGGGGGGGGTGGTTTCGGGGGGCTCAGTTTTGGGGGGGCTGAGTCTGAGTGAAAGAGGGTCTAGCCTAGCAAACCTTTTGTATCATTACCCCAATACCCCCATGCATATGGGATATATTGAGTATGGTGATCAGATCATGATATGAATAAACATAACAGTTTAAATAATGCACCAGTAAGGCCTTTTCACGAACCACCATGAGAATTTCGGGGGGGGGGGGTTAAGCCCCTCAAGCCCCCCCACACACACCCCCCACCCCACCCCGGCTACATGCCTGGCTCCCAAGTATGCTTTACATGACTTTTGGTGTCATGGGCAAGTGATTAGCATTCATTGATTTGCTGTTTCTGATCCACAAAACTACAAAAAGAAAGAATTGCCTGACCAAGGAAGACAGGTCCATTCATATTTCAGAAACTTCATCCTAGTGAAGCCATTTTCATTGGATTCTCCTTCAATAATGAGAAGACTGTAGAGTCAAGAAAATGCTGGATCATCATGTGATGGCTCTGATATTGGCAGATACTGCATGTGATAGGCACTGGATGTGTGCTAGTAGGCTACAGAGTGTTTCATTCAATTTATCATTTCCATTTGCCTCTGGAAGGGAAAAATTCCTCTGTAAGGCTTTTACTTTCTGAATATCTTGCTGCTTATCAATTGAAGAATGAATTTGAAATGCAAGATATTTCTAGCTGAATTTCTTCACTGTCCTTTCTTCCTTCTGCCACCCTTTTTCTGAGGATAATGCCCAAAAAGAACCAGATCATATCTGATATTGAAAGCTAAGCAGGGTTATTCCTGGTTAGAACTTGGATAGGAGACCACCAGGTGCTGTAGGTTATATTTCAGAGGAAATAACTGGCAAAATCACCTCCAAGTATCCCTTTTCCATGAAAATCCTATGAAATTCCTAGAGTCACCAAGGAAATTGAAGGCATGTGTATACACACTGTGAGTGTGATAGAGAGGAGAGTACACACACACAAAAGCCCAAGGGAATTTACAGAAGGAAAATTGTTCTTTTTAATATAGTGGCATTTCAGATGAAACTTTGTTTAAGATTCTTTTCCTGCAATAAAGCTGCAAACCTGATTAGATATTAGTCTTTGTTGCAGCATTGAGATATTAAAAAGAAGCAATTCAAGCTCCCTTTTGAACTGAAAATGAGATGATAATGATGTTTAATGATGGCTCCAGTGGGTTTGTGTTTCAGAGAAACTTCCCTTATTGAAGCAGATAAATTCTTCTCCTACACAGTAGCTTATTTGCTTTATATAAAATACACATTCTCTCCTTTGGAAATTTTAGGAGAAAATAAAACAAAAAGAGCACATAGCCAAATAAATTTAAAAAAAAGTTTTACTAGACTATTCTAGGTAAAGATCTACTGTCTACTAAATCTGGTATTAGTCACAATGGTAAATAAATGGGGCTATTAGTCACAATTTAGAAGTCTCATTGGTTTCAATAGACCTCCTGTAGTTGAGATATAACTGTCTTTTTCCATTCCACTTCAGTTTCACTCACATTTTGCCATATGGCTACTTTACCCTGTTTCAGTGTCCTATTCTGCACTGTATAACATGTCCCTCCAAAAAGGACATCTCCAAAATCTAGTATTGCAATTGACCTATCATCACCATTGTGTCTTCAAAATAATCCTATGAGGTAGTGATTGATCAAAGATTACTCCAGAAGTTATGTGGCTGAGTTTGAATTGCAACCCATGTTTTTCACCCCAGTCTGATACTCTATCCTGGAAGTAGGAGGAAAGCATCACATGTCCCTCAAGAAGGACAGCTCCAAAGTCTAGTATTGCAATTGACCCATCACCATTGTGTCTTTAAAATAATTATATGTGTTAGTGATTGGTCGAAGATTACTCCAGGAGTTAAGTGGCTGAGTTTGGATTGCAAGTGCAACCCATGTTTGTCACCCCAGCCTGATACTCTATCCTGGAAGTAGGAGGAAAGCATCACATGTCCCTCAAGAAGGACATCTCCAAAGTTTAGTATTGCAATTGACCCATCACCATTCTGTCTTCAAAATAATTATATGAGTTAGTGATTGGTTGAAGATTACTCCAGGAGTTAAGTGGCTGAGTTTGGATTGCAACCTATGATACTCTATCCTGGAAGTAGGAGGGCAGGCTGCTTACGTTGTCTGTCTTTCAGCTCTGTGATATACAAAAATGGTAGCTCTGATGCAATGACAGGTTCTTCAAGTTGGCTAGACTTCTAAACATATGTCAAAGTTGGCAACACCAACCCTCATCAGTTATACAATGACACTGATGTTTTTTGGAGCAGCAGTCTTGTGATCTTGGCAAATGCCTTGATTTCATTATCCTCCAGAGCCTGTCCTGATGGTTAGTAATGATAATGTGGAGAAGCAAGCAAGGCATGGAAGAATTACAGCCCATAAAAAGCCAGTAGCATCCTTGCAGAAGGAGACAAATGAAATACATCGAACATTCATTAACAAGAGAGTATTAGGTGCCTTGGCAACGGTAATGGAATCCAAAAGGAGTGTCATCTATTGGCTTAAGAGGTTGGCTAGACTTCTGTATCTTCTGTGCATATGGTGCAATTGGCAGCCCAAGCACTAATTGGTTATACACTGATGTGTTTTGGAGCAGCCATTCTCAGCATGGCATTCTTTGGACCACCCTGGCTGAACCTGGCAAGGCGCCTCCCTTCTGTTCATTTCCCCCATCGCTGTGTCAGTCATGTGAAGATTTATGCATACGAAATGAGAACATCGTTTGCCAGTTTTTCTTTGGCCAAGAGCAAATGCTCTGGATTGGGCTAAGTTCCCTTCTGTATCTGCGAGGCAGGGTGGAAAGAAGGACTATCTTCAACACGCAGCTTTCTTTTTGTTTGTGTGGTGGAATAAAACACTACAACCCAGCTTTTGCAACAAAACGTATCTGAATGGAGATGCTATGTTCAGAAAATACAGCAAGTAAAAGAATTTGAAAGATGAAACAAATTGATCCTTAAAACCTAGGGTAAAATTTCACTCAAAGGCAGATACATACAATCAGATGCATATGTGTATCCAAGTGAGAGGTGTTTTTATATAACATATCTATTTTTCTTTAGTTTGTTGGTTTTCCTTTATCTCCATACTGTTGCTTTTGTTGTTTTCATGTGCCTTCAAGTTGACTACAATATACACAATTATAAGTGTTCTTGTGAATATTTATTCAATGGATGCTTATCATTGCCTTCCTCTTAGGCTGAGAGTAAGTATCTTGTTCAAGGCCTCCCAGTAGATTTCCAAGACCAAGAAGAGATTCAAAATCAAAGTCCTTTACACTGGCTTGCTGTCTCTCCCTCCATCCCTCTCTCCTATATATGACACTACTTTCCTCATACAAATATATAGAGTACACATACGGTGGTGGGAAGTCTTTAGGGTTTAAGGTTATGTTTTTTAAAAAATAAAATAAAGCTTCAACAAATGCAAAATGCAAAAAATTCAAATTCAAAATGATTATACTAATATTTGAGTCCCCAGTGGTGCAATGGGTTAAACCCTTGTGCTGGCTGAACTGCCAACCTAAAAGTCCGCAGTTTGAATCCGGGGAGCAGGGTGAGCTGCCATCTGTCAGCTCCAGCTTCCAATGAAAAGACATGAGAGAAGGCTCCCAGAAGATGGTAAAACATCTGGGTGTTCCATGGGCAATGTTCTTGCAGCCGGCCAATTCTCTCACACCAGAAGTTATTTGCAGTTTCTCAAGTCACTCCTGACATTCTCACACACACACGCACACAAACTACCAGAAATGACCAGAACCCACAGTCTTTCCAAACAATCATTCCATTCTAGTTATCTCAAAATTTCTTTGTCTGAGCACTTAAGAAAGGTATGTCATTTTCTTACTATCCTGCCTAACACTAACTGTCATTTCATTACCTTGCTCTAATGTCACGTGTGTCTTTTCTGGTTTCCTGTATTTTGATTTCAAAATAACTTTTCTAAGCAGGGGTTTTCCTCCATGGGAATTCCAGCCACACATTGCATAACATACTTTGGAAAGGAAGAGCACATATTTTCTGAAATGTGCATCTTGGTTCAAATGAACATGCTTTCTGCGAAACAGAAGCATCCAGTGAGGAGATAATTACCATAATTATTTGACCTCCTGTGTGAAGATAAAATAATCAAGATATGCACCTCTAGATTAAAACAAAGTACATCAATGGTGCAATGAAGTATTAGGCTATGAACTGTTGAAGACTTTCACGGGCTGAAACACTGGGATGTTGTGTGCTTTCCATGCTGTTCTAGCAGCATTTTCTCCTAATGTTTTGCCTGCATCTCTGGCTTCAAATCCTCAGGAGAAAATGCTGCTAGAACACAGCTATACAGCCCGGAAACCACACCACACTCCTATTGGACTATGATTTTGTGGGGCAGGGTTTTTAGACCCTCATGTGACCATGGAAACCCACTAGGTGGCTTTGGGCAAGTTACACTCACTCAGCCTCAGAGAAGGTCAAAAGCAAAACCCTTTTAAACAAGTCTTGCCCATTGTGTGTGTGTTTGTGTGTGTGTATGTGTGGAGTGACTTGAGAAACTGCAAGTCGCTTCTGGTGTGAGAGAACTGCCCAGAGGACACCCAGATGTTTTGATGTTTTACTATCCTTGTAGTAAAACATCAAAAGCCCCCAGTGGCACAGTGGGTTAAACCCCTGTGCCCGCAGGACTGAAGACCAACAGGTCACAGGTTCGAATCCAGGGAGAGGCGGATGAGCTCCCTCTATCACCTCCAGCTCATCATGCGGGGACATGAGAGAAGCCTCCCACAAGGATGATAAAAACATCAAACTATCCAGGCATCCCCTGGGCAACGTCCTTGCAGATGGCCAATTCTCTCACACCAGAAGCGACTTGCAGTTTCTCAAGTCGCTCCTGACATGACAAAAAAAACTATCATTGTGGGAGGCTTCTTGTAGGGACTACATGGGGAGATGGAGCTGATAGAAAGAGCTTATCCCCACTCTCCCCAGATGTGAACCTGTCAGTCTTCAATCCTGCCAAGACAAGGGTTTAACCCATTGTGCCACTGGGGGCTCCTGGTCTTGCCAATGAAATCCCATGATAAATTAATTTTAGGATTGTCATAAGTCAAAAATGACTTCAAGACACATAAATACACAATGGCTACAGTACATCAGTAGCTTTAAAACTGCCAGAAAACTCTTGCAGCTGATACATTCTCTGAATGGAATTGGTAGAAAAAAAATCTCTAGTTTAATTCCCATGTGTTGGACTACTATTAAAGGCATAAGAGAAAAGCATACAAATAACAATAGTAAGATGGCATACTGTCTGGGCTCTGTGCTGGGAAGGTTCATGATTGAACCAGCAGATGGCAACCTTGCCCAACACACAAGTGTTTCAAACTTTATATTCTCTTGAAAAGAGTTTGATCACCTCAATATATAATTTCTCAATCCATACCTATTCCACATAATCCAGACATCTTATGTATTAAACCGCTCCTAATCCCTAGTATACATCAAGATATGCATATGGTAGGGATGGGGGGAAATGTCATTTCAACTGGTACTTTATAATAATTTTTCCAAAATTTACAAATGTCTTGAAGTTTAAGATGAAAAGAATTTAACTCTCAAATTTTTTAACCCCAATTACAATTTACATTTCCAGCAGTTTGATTCCACTTTAATTGACATGGCTTCATGTTATGGAATCCAGGGATTCATAGTTTCAAGAGGCACTACAGTTCACTGTCAGGGAATTCTAAATATCTCTATCTAAACTATAAATCCCAGGAATCTATAGGCTGGAACCATGGAAGTCCAAGTGCAACCATAGTGCTATATTTGTGTAATAGGAAATGGACCTTGGTATGAACCCCTCTGTATTCAACCATATTTGTGTTGCATTAAAGTTGCCACGTGTTTTCTTTCCCCATAGACGGTCCTCATCTATGACATCTATATGGTAGTACAACATGTATATCCCCCCTCCCTCCATTCAGGAAAAAAAACTATATATGGTTCTGCAGGTGGGGGAAAATTTAATTTCAGGTCGTTTTGGAGGAGTACGCTAAAATCTTTGAGACTGAAAGAACTGGCTATTAGGAATTGTGTGAGTTGAAGTCCAAAACACCTGGAGGAATGAAGTTTGCCCATGCCTGATCTATAGTGATTACATCTGAAGCAATGGGTTAACTGAGAAAGGAAATGGGGAGAAAAAATGGCGATTCCTCCTCTCTCCTCTCCCCACTCCTTTCTCTGATCACCTCCTCACTCCAGCTGACATTACTGCGGGTCATGGAGAATGGAAAGAGATGGTAAGAGTGGCTGCCCACCACTTCAGAACCAGGTTCAGCACTGCTAGGCAATCAGGACTCCTGCCAACCTTCACAGCAGCTATGGGAACCATGACAGAGCTGATCCAGGGCATGCCACGTCAGATTGGCTCCAGAATAGCAGGTCAGTGTAGATTCACCCCAAGGTGCCTAGGGAAATAAACTCTGGTCCATACCAGAAGACTATATTCAGCTACCTGTTTGGCCTTATGCCGGTTCATCAGATTTCATCCCCACATACTCACCTTCTATTTAAAGCATTGAAAGTTATTATGTAATTTTCAAGCATAATTTTATCACATCATTTAAAAGGTTTTAGCATGTAGTGGTGCCCAGTTCTCCTACCAGGCACGTCTTATCAGAAGTGTTTAGGGTAAACATCCTCAAACTGTGCTTCTCTAGTTGTTTTGGACATCAACTCCTATAATTACTAACAGCTGGTAAACTGTCTGGGATATCTATGTGCTGAAGTCCAAAACATCTGGAGGAGCACAGTTTAAGAAAGACTGGTTTAAGGGGTCCTCTTAAGGAACCGTTGTGATTAAGGATAATGAAGCCCCCAGTGGCAATGGGTTAAACCCTTGTGCCGGCAGCACTGCTGACTGAAAGGTTGGTGGTTTGAATCCAGTGAGTGGGGTGAGCTCCCATCTGTCAGCTCCAGCTTCTCATGCAGGGACATAAGAGAAGCCTCCTACAGGATGGTAAAACATCTAGGCATCTCCTAGAAAACGTCCTTGCAGAAGGCCAATTCTCTCACACCAGAGGCAACTTGCAGTTTCTCAAGTCGCTCCTGACACACACAAAAAAGGGTAAGTATGCTTAAATGGAAGGAGGAAGTCTTGACTCACTCCTAAGTGACAGGGGAATCACACAGTGGTTTATGGCCATACTGTCAACCCTGAAGGCCTCATCAGTTGGTCTGGGTGAGTTTTCATTAGTTGACAGTTGGATTGTCTTATGCCATGCCTCTGTTCCAAAATATGTGTTAGTGTGTTTGTTAAGAGAGCCCTCTCACTCACCACTGGTCTCACAATGAACTTTGTTTTAAATGATTTGTTCCAGAAAAGAAAAAAAACACACACATCTGGAAAATACTTTTGAAAAACAGCCTGAAAATTTAGTTCTGACTAAGGATTTCAGGTACTGCTTCTGATGAATGCATGCCAAGAACATAGACGCATCTTCTCCAAAACAGGTTGTACTACATGACTAATAGGGGAAAATAATACTTGTTTTAACTAGGATTTGAGGCCCTGACACTTTGTACTGCAACAGCTACAAACGTATGTCCCTCTGTCATTGTCCATTTCCTTTATCACAGATCTGGGATAGCTTGGGTTGAAGCCAACCGATCTCACCGCACAACAGTTAATCATCAAATGCCTGTTTAAACAAAAGGGGGTTTACCTTCCAGTGAAGGAAAGAGAGATAAAGGGAACTTAGCCTCCAATGGAAAGGAACTGCATGTCTTCAAGAGTAACCAAGAAGATCCTCACTTGATCCATGTTTAATAAAGGCTCTTAGCACCCAATACAGTAAATTTCCAGCAGCAAATGGCTTCAGGTGGCACATTGTATTCATAGTATAGTGGAGAAAGACTTCATAGGGCCAAAGTATTTGAGGCACATTTTGATTAACAGGGACTGTGATGTCATTCCCCATACCACCCTGTTCCCTGAGGATAATTCTCACAATGTTTAGCATTAGAAGACATGTGTCTGTCATGTGTCTCCCCATTATACCCAGTGAAGAAAATATCTGGACATATCTCCACTCACCCCCCCCCCCAAACAACAACATATAAGTAGTGGTGTTAGATAGGGTGCACTACTTACAAAGTGAGTTTGTGTTTTTTAGGGATAAATGTGGGCCCAGAAAATATCTTTAAGACTATCTTCATATGCTAAGAGAATTACCAGTATGTAAAAAAGTAAAGGTTTCCCTTGATATTAAGTCTAGTCGTGTCCAACTCTGGGGGGTGGTGCTCATCCCCATTTCTAAGCTGAAGAGTCGGGGTTGTCCGTAGTGATGTTAAAGTGAAATTTCCTATTCCTTTATTGCCATAATTTTCTTGTCAAGCAATATAATTATATAGATGTATAGATGCTATATTGATGTTCTGTTGTATTGTTATATTGATGTAGTTGATTTAGTTACTGTTTTAAATGCTAATGTTGTGCACCTTGTATATTGTCCTGGCTGTGAACCGCACTGAGTCGCCTACGGGCTGAGATAGTGCGGTATACAAGCAAAGTAAATAAATAAATAAATATAATGGGTTGAGAGTGTAGAAGCGATGCAATCAGCAGTGGACAAACTTACTGTCAATGGTTTTTTGGGTCTTACCTGATATTATGGTTACTAGAGTGAAAATTAGTGAGGGCTTTTGTCCTTTTCATGGTTGTATAAAAGAGAAGATTCCAGCAGGTGTTGCTAGTTATTAAATGGCAAGCAACACCTGCTAAACTTCTATATAATTATGAAAGGTACTGAAACCCTCTCAATTTTATTGAAAGCTAGCAACACTGCCTGGTATCATTATCTCCTTGCCTGTTGCAAGATTCCCTCTGGGCCCCCCTCACCACAACTCATGATTAGCAACAGAAAACACTGCTCCATTCAGGCTTGACTTCAGGTGCCATCATCACAAGACACAACTTCAAAATATTGCTTGAGGAGGTTCCAGTTCAAGCATCCCCAGCAGGTAACCATCCATCATCTTTTAACAGATGTTCAGAGAAGAACATCCCATCACTTCTCTAGGCAATGCTTCCATTGCTGAACCACTCATTATCAAGAAGTTCCTTCTAATGTTCAATTGAAATCTCCCCTCCTATGGCTTAAAACAGTGAACGTACTTGCCCTTTCTTCCAGGCGATAGCTCTTGGGGTATTTAAAGGGTTCAGTCATGTCATCCTTTATCTCCTCTTCACCAAACTGAACAAGCCCAGATCCTTCAACCCCTTCTTGAATGTTTTGTTCTCCATAGCTTCCATCATTCTTGCTGCCCTCCTCTGAACCTGTTCCAGCTTGTCAGTGTTTCAGTGAATCAATGTTTCTTGCCTTATATATTTAAAAAAATGCATTGTGTATTTGGGGGAAAAAACTATCTTCAAGCAGCAAATATAACTTAACATGACAACAGAGGAAGTGGGCATCCCATGCAAAAAAAATTGCTCCCTCTCCCCACCATCCCCTTCTAAGCCAATAATTCTCTTCCATGAAACATTCATCTCCACTCTCTAACCTGCCACTCTTGATGAAGTGAGCTATTACAACCTGTCGATTGGACTGAAAATGACAATCTTCAATGTCCCCAACTCTCCAAAAGTGCAAACTAAGTAACTACTTTAGAAAATGCAAAGATGTACTTGCAGAATGTTCTGTTTTACTGACTACCTTTGTCCTAGATGTTTTTTTTCCAGTAGCCCCCAGTGGTACAACTGATTAAACCACTGAGCTGCTGAACTTGCTGACCGAAAGGTTGGTGGTTCAAATTTGGGGAGCGGGGTGAGCTCCCACTGTTAGCCCCAGCTTCTGCCAACCTAGCAGTTTGAAAATGTGCCAATATGAGTAGATCAATAGGTACCTCTTCGGTGGAAAGTAATGGCGCTCCATGCAGTCATGCTGGTCACATGACCTTGGAAACGTTAACAGACAATGTGAACTCTTTGGTTTTGGAGATGAGCACCACTCTCCAAAGTCAGACATGAGTAGACTTAATATCAAGGGGAAACCTTTATCTTTTCCTTTTTCCAATAATTTCATAGAGTATTAATCAGAATTGCATTTGGGAGGATGGAGGGGCTAAGAGGGCTTATGCCACATCCCTGGTCTGAATAGCCCAGCTTTTATTAAATCAAGTTAATTGGCGCAAATGAATATGTATAACATTGCAAATAGAAACAGTCAGAAGGCTCATACGCTTCACTGTTAAGTGAGACAAACTGGAAGAATTCAGAAAATTGTCAATAATAACAAAATAATTGATGCATACTTGTGACCTACACCTCAGACAGGAGCGTTTTACATTATCATATGGAATAGACACTTGGGTCATAATGGAAATATAATCAGGCTTTCTACCAGTGGCTCAAATAAGGGCAGCACAGTTACTTCACCCTCAATGATTATAATCTCATAACAGCTTCACCTGAGCAATCAAAGGAGACCTAAGAGAGAAATTAGATTCTTGGGTGCCATTTCCCACACTGTTGAACAAGCACATAGTGCTCGGATGAAACCCAATAATCTTCCTTGCACGAAGGGTTGGGAAACCTGTACTTAGATTTGATTGTCACGAGAGGAGTGTTGAAAGCTACTGTGTATGTTTTCAGTAATTAACATCTTTATTTAAAGCTCAGACTTAACAGCTGCAGGTTATATAACTGTGCTTTCTTTCTGTTCACTCAGTGGCATAGGGTGGTAACTAGAGTGTAGGCTGAATGTTATTCAGTCAGCCCTCTGTATCCACAGGTTCTGCATCCATGACTTGAAAATTTTTCCCCCCAAAACCCCATAATAACCCCCCCCCCAAAAAAAAAAAACCCCAAGCCTTGATTTTGCCATTTTACTATGTCATTGTACTTGAGCATCCATGGACTCCTGACGTAATCACTGTTCTGTTTCTTTCTGATCCAGGAGATACCAAGAGTCTACAATATTACCTAGACTAATTCTCACTGAATTGCTTTAAGAGTTCCTATGGCACTCTTTGAATGCTTAATTTCTGTTACTGATATTTTATGATGGAAGGGAGACATATTTTGAACTATACTCAAATACTCAACTGTAAAAAGGATTAAGGGTTTGGGTCAGCTTTCCTATGCACACACTTGCAGCTGTTCAGCTTTGCAAAAAGTACATAAGGAAAGACATTATTTGTTGTTGTTCATTCGTTCAGTCGTCTCCGACTCTTCGTGACCTCACGGATCAGCCCACGTCAGAGCTCCCTGTCGGCCGTCACCACCCCCAGCTCCTCCAAGGTCAGTCCAGTCACTTCAAGGATGCCATCCATCCATCTTGTCCTTGGTTGGCCCCTCTTCCTTTTACCTTCTACTTTCCCCAGTAATTGTCTTCTCTAGGCTTTGCTGTCACCTCATGATGTGGCCAAAGTACTTCAACTGTGTCTCTAGTATCCTTCCCTCCAATGAGCAGTTGGGCTTTATTTCCTGGAGGATGGACTGGTTGGATCTTCTCGCAGTCCAAGGCACTCTCAGAACTTTCTTCCAACACCACAGCTCAAAAGCATCTATCTTCCTTCGCTCAGCCTTCCCTAAGGTCCAGCTCTCACCTCCGTCGGTTACTACAGGGAATACCATGGCTTTGACTATGCGGATCTTTGTTGCCAGTGTGATGTCTCTGCTCTTTACTATTTTATCGAGATTGGACATTGCTCTCCTCCCAAGAAGTAAGCGTCTTCTGATTTCCTGGCCACAGTCTGCATCTGCAGTAATCTTTGCACCTAGAAATACAAAGTCTGTCACGGCCTCCATATTTTCTCCCTCTATTTTCCAGTTGTCAATCATTCTTGTTGCCATAATCTTGGTTTTTTTGATGTTTAGCTGCAACCCGGCTTTTGCGCTTTCTTCTTTCACCTTGATTAGAAGGTTCCTCAGCACCTCCTCGCTTTCGGCCATCAGAGTGGTGTCAAAGACATTATTAGAATGTATAAAACTGACCATAGTATGGAAGAAGTACTCATGGTCATCTGTGGAAGCAGAATGTTGGGAGATAGGAGATAGAAGAAGAAGGATGTCATCACACTGATCAAAGTTTATTTGTGGACAGGACAGATAATGGTCACCACTTTGGGCAACTTCAATATTTGTGGTAGATGGAACTATTGGTGGCTTTTAGGCAAGGTGGATATAAACCCTTGTACTTAAGGCATTCTCCCTCTGTATTTCAGTCTAGGGAACACAAGACAGAAGGTTCACTTGTGCCAAGTTTCCTGCTGGCAACTTCTCAATAAGCAAGGTGTCAACAGAATACTAGACTGAGCAATAGAGGTAATGATCATGCCTATTCTAATGCACTTCTGCCATGATTGCTGCTATGGGATCTATGATGAAGGCCTTCAAGCAGAAGCTGGGCAGACACCTGTTTGGACTGCACTGATCCAATTGCATTACTAGGACTGGACCAGAGGGTGCATCCTGAAGGCCCATGTTTGTGAGGCCCTTAGATGTAGAACAACCTTCAGAAGAGGAGGTGAATGCCATAAGTAGTGATGCTACCAGGCAGGATTATGATGGATCAGGAAGAGACAGAACAGTGATTACGTCAGGAGGACAGGCTAGGAGAGTAGAGCCCCCAAAAGGTACATTGACTGTGGTATCCTCTAGGCTGGCAGTGCCCCCTCTGGTTGTGTATTGGGGTTGACCTTAGTAGACTAGAATGTTGCCTCCATGCTAATGGTGGCTCAAGATTCCCCATTGGTGGGGGTGGGAGATGTAGATGAACTGACTTCATCAATGAACCTTACAAGATTAAAAAAAAATTCACAGAGAAGATCTGCTACTGGCCCCACCCCACTTGCCACATTTTTTAAGAAAGCTAATTAGCTCCGGATTTCTATTTCTGAAGGATCCTTCCTCAGAGCCAGCTAAGGAGAGGCAAGTGTGCTGAGAAATTAATTGCATCGTGGTGACATAGGTGACCTCCCGACTACTCTACCCACAATGACTTGTTCCAAAGCCGTCTCATGGCAAGGGGCTTGGGGAGTCTGGGCAGCTCTAAAGAGCAATGTTGCCATTTCCCAACAATGGAATTCTGTCTTTTGAACATTTTATGTTTCTACATTTCAATAATTCTATCTCATCCATGGTTTTTCCCAGATGGAAACTAAAAAAGATGCGAGATTTCTGCCAATATGATGGTAGTCTACATCTCCCTCTTAATAGCCTGGCTTTTCAAAGGACTGCATCACTTTCCCCATTTTATACTCTACATTTACAAAATAGACAATACCTAGAGTAACTATATTCCAAATATAGTTTGTTTATGCTGCTTCTTGGAACATTTTAATACCTCATTTTATTGCTGGATTTATCTCTAGCCCTTATTGTAAAAGTTCTCTAAAGCTCATTCTGGTCCAGAGTGTTAAATTTATCTCTGCAATATAACATTAGCCAATTGCTATTATTTCAGCATGAAAAAGCACAAGGGAGGAAAAGAATGTTGGTGATTTGTACAATTTGTTCCTTGCAAACACCATATGAACAAAGAGCCTAATTCTGTCACAGTCCTTATTTATATTTTTCATGGAAATAAATCCAAAAAATAAAAAAAAATCTGGGTTATTTGAATGGTTTGTGTGCATCTTTGGGAAGTGGGATATATGCTATGCAGCACAAACCTAGGAATGTTTACTCTGAAGTTTCACTGTGTCCAATCAAGTTTACTTCCTGGTAAATTGCAAATAAGATTGGAGCCCTGGCGAGAGAAAAGTTAAATAATTCAAGTTTGCACTACTGCCAGCCAATGTGGTAAAGTTGTTAGTATAGTAGAATCATTGAATCATAGAGTTGGAAGAGACCTCATGGGCCATCTAATCCAACCCCCTGCCAGGAAGCAGGAAAATCACAATCAAAGCACCCTCGACAGATAGCCATCTAGCCTCTGTTTAAAAGCCTCCAAAGAAGGAGCTCCACCACATGTCGGGACAGAGAGTTCCACTGCTGAACAGCTCTCACAGTCAGGAAGTTCTTCCTAATGTTTAGGTAGAATCTCCTTTCTTGTAGTTTGAAGTCAATGTTCCACATCCTGGTCTCCAGGGCAGCAGAAAATAAGTTTCCTCCCTCCTCTTTATGACATCCCTTCACATATTAATACATGGCCATCTTGTCTCTTCTCAGCCTTCTCTTTTAAAGGATAAACATGCTGAGCTCTTTAAGCCACTCCTCATAGGGCTTGTTCTCCAGACCCTTGGTCATTTTAGTCACCCTCCTCTGGACACATTCTACCTTTCAATATCTCCCTTCAATTGCAGTGCCCTGTATTGGACATAGTATTCCAGATGTGGTTTGACCAAGGCAGAATAGAGGGGTAGCATGACTTTCCTGGATCTAGACACCATACTCCTATTAATGCAGGTAAAATGTACTCAGCTGCATTTTCCAATAAGAAAATGCACTGCTGGCTGAGAGATTCTGGAAGTCATAATCTAAAAAAGTAAATTTTAAAGCTCTAAATATAACCCTTCCTCAAAAACTGCCAGTGATCAAGATGACAGGAAAAGATGGAAACAATGCAAATAATTCTTATAAGTAAATTACATCAGGAAAAATGATGAAACCTTCACCTGCATTACTACCATCCAATCCTCCCCCACAACTATCTCTATACACTGAAAATATGGCCATTTCACATTGGGAGCAGGAGCAGTTTATGGCTCCTTTGTCAATGGAATGGTGTAGCAACTAGGCCTGTTTGATCAAGAAAAAATTTGTTTCTAAATTCGATTCTTAATTGGGGTGTTTTTTTGTTTCGATATTTAAAATATTTACAAAACTTTCCAAAAAAAGTTTTGTTATTTACGAAATTTCGTAAATATTTACAAAACATTTTAGAAACAAATTTTTTCTTGATCAAACAGGCCTATGTAGGGCAAATAGACATATGTTTGTGTGCTGGGGAGGGACTGGGCTGGCATGGCTGCAAATCCTGTTTCTTGCCATGGGAAAGGCAATTGCTTCTGCTGCAGTGGCCCATCCAAGGCCCAGAGAAGAGGCCTGCCTTCCTGGCTCTCTCCCTGCGAGGCCCGGCCAGCTTTGCTTCCCCTCCCATTTGCGCCAAGACCTTCCCTGCTGGGGAGAGGGGCCCCTCCTCACCTTCTCCTTCTTCAGCTTGTAGGGCATCCCGGACCGTGAAGGGCTGCCTGTGGCCCCGCGCTCGGCCTTTCTCTCGAGGAGTGCCGGGAGGAGGAGGAGGAGGAGGAGGGCGCAGCAGCCGGAGCCGATCGGATGGCGCGCGCGCTCCTGCGCCCTCTTCCTCCTCCTCCTCCTCCCGGCACTTCCTGCAACACAGCTGGGAGGAGGAGGAGGAGGAGGAGGAGGGCGCAGCAGCCGGAGCCGATCGGATGGCGCGCGCGCTCCTGCGCCCTCTTCCTCCTCCTCCTCCTCCCGGCACTTCCTGCAACACAGCTGGGAGGAGGAGGAGGAGGAGGAGGAGGGCGCAGCAGCCGGAGCTGATTGGATGGCGCGCGCGCTCCTGCGCCCTCCTCCTCCTCGCGCCGCCCCTTCGCCCCGCCCGCCCCAGTTACTGCTGGGGTGCTTGGGAGCGCCGGATTGGCTCCCAGGCACCAGCACTGCAGCACAGCAGCCTCCATCCCATTAACGAGCGGAGCTTCAGCTCGTAAAAAAAATGGGGCTGCTGCTTCGATATTTTCAAACCCTTCCGGGTTTGAAAATATGTTTTGATATCGCTTCGGATATGCAAAAAATAACGATTCAAATACGAAATAACGAATTAACGAAACGAAACCGACAGGCCTAGTAGCAACTCCAGGTCTTTATAGGAACTAGAAAGGGGCTCTCCAAAGTACTGAAATTAGAGCGCTTCTTTAAAATTTAGCTAGGAGAAAATTCACAACAGTGAGTACCAACAGTTGCAATTGATTGGGAAGTCTGATTGTGTTTCTCCTTCACCATTTTGACCATTGCTTGGTTGCTGAAGGGAAGACAAACAGAAGCACTGGTTGGATATGATGCAAACTTGCCACTTACAGCCCAGATAAGAAGCACAGTCCTTCAGATTTCAGGATACTACAACAAAAAGCAAAGCAGCAAGTCTAGTTACCAATTTCTTTCCAGGTTCTGTCCAACAGTCTCCTCTACCCCACAAGTGACACACCTGAAATGTTGTTGACCAACAGAAGAGAAAAGGCAGTCCAGAAGACAAATACAGAAGAGGGAAGAAGGACCAGGGATATCTTGACTCTGATCTCAAATCTAACCTGAAATATTCTTAGGCTATCATGAAATTTTAAAAATACTTAGGTACTCTAGATCTAGGAAACAATTATTACTATTATGTTTCCTTTGTGAGTGTTTGGTCTCCCCCATTTATTATATGATAGCAATGATCTCTGAATATATGGTAGGAATCCATGGTTGAAAATGGAAATGTCCAAGCCAGTTAAGCTTCACTGGTTGCAGGGTAGGATTTCAAAGGATGGCTTTGTTTTAAGAACACTGAATTGCTGTGTTCTCTTTATTTATTGCCAGTAAGACAAAAAACAACACCTTGTCAACAATGATAATGATGTCAACAGAGATGTTTTGCACATACCGTTCAATTGCTGTATACATCTTCTCTTGTTCTAAATTTCTATTGAAAAGAAAAATGGAGCACTTTGCACTGTAGAATCTGTTTAAAGCCTTAAGAGATTTCTGCAGTCTAGCTTTTTGCAGCATTATAGCTGTTGTTCCCACCATCATATCCCAGCCATTTAGTGCACCTACCCTTCTACAGCAGTGAACATATGGGACATTCCTCATTACATTACTATTTACCTCATGAATCCTGCCTTTAAAAAAATTAAAAGGATTTTTTCAATAAATATTATCATGATCATTCTTGGTTTTAATTGCCAATAAATCCACTGTTCTATGAACGGTAGAACAGTAGCCATGCCAAGTTGCACAGCTTGACATTTTTACTACAACTCCTGTAACCCAAGTAGTAGTCTAAGATCTAAATCCAATCACCAGTTTCAACAAAAGGAGAACCAATGAATAAATGAGGTTACACAAGTGTTGATTTACCACGCAACAAGCGATTCAGTGGTTCATCTCTAGCTGGGACTAGCAATTAGATGGCAAGTCCCCAACAGTTAGCTTTTCCATGCTTTGTCTAACAATACTGAGCAGATAAAAGGAAAACAACAATATATATTTTGCTTACTTCCCCCTGGTGGTTTCAAAGCTAGGTTTTTTCAAGTCCGCATTTGGCTTGCTGCTGATGCTGTTGTAACCTGATTGTCTAGACGATCTGCTCACCGTTGCTCCTTTCAAAGCTTCCCTTTCAAGAGGACCTTTTCGAGGAATGATTTGTGCTTGAGTTTTTGTGCTGTTCGATAAAACAGATGGTTTTCCATTTGAAAAATCACTGTTAATGTTGCCACCACTAGGATTTGTACGATTTAAAGATGTCTTCTTCAATGTTGCTGCTGGCATTTGCAATCCTTGAATTTCTTCCACAAGTGAAGGAGAACCATGTTTTTCATCCACCACCTGAGTTGTGTTTTCTAAAACAGTCGACTTCTCTGTGGTAGGAGGCAAAGGTGTTGTCAATACGAATCCCTTTATTCTGGTCAAAGTCAAATCAGGCTGACTTGTTTCCATTTCACTTTCCACAGATGTAGTAAGGGCCATGCCAGTTGAATTGGCCCCTGTGCTGCTCCATTTTAGGCACAATAACACCAAAATCAAGAGTACCTCCTTCATTCTCTTGGCTTGTTTGAATTAACAAGTCCCTTAGTAAGTTTTTGTAGCTGGCTTCTCCTGCCTCTTCCCCTTCAAACTGTTGCTTTCACAATGAACCTGCAGAGAATGGCCCATCTGGGGATTTTTGTTTGTGGTGCAGAAAGGAAACAGGTTTTTAACATTTGAAAGTGGAGCGGGGAAGCTCCATTTCCTGTTTCTTTGGATTCCTCTGTAACCTGTGACCTCTTGGAGCTATGGAACAAGCAATCCTTAGGAAAAGGCTACAAAGATGGCTTTGTGGGAGCTGCAGGATGGGAAATAAAGGCACAATGTGAACATGGAAACAAGTTGTCAGTAAAAAAGAAAAGAAAAGAAAGGGGATGGGTGGGGCAGAAGAATTGCTGAGTAACTTCCTTTTCACATCAATGAGCAACAGAACGTGAGAGACCTCAACTGTACCATTTGAAATTGTATCATGTCATAAAGTTTAAACACCCCGTGTGTCTGAAGACTATATAAAATTAATGTGTAATCTTTTTGTTATCACTACCACTCAATGGTCCAGCTACAGCCCTGCTTACATATCATTACATTTTTTTTTCTCATGCTACTTTCATGCCATAGGATTTCTGCTTTCTGTTCTTCTACTAGGGAGCACTGCATGTACTTCTATCTTCTTTTAATTTGGTCCTATTCATGTTGATGGAATGTTTTCTTTGTGGTGTATGAAACAACTATTCCATCCCATGTGTGTGATCAGCCTTTGACAGTGTGGGACACGTTACACATCATGAGAAGCCATGGTATGCTGAATCTTGAAAGTTATGAACCTATATCCAACTCTGCTAACAAGCTATGGATGGTTAACTAGTTACAAACCAGATACTCAATTGTTGGCTAATAGATTCTAGTTTAGACTATGGGTTATAGTGATGTGTAATCCTCAATATCAGTTTTTCACTGGCCTTTCATATCATATTAAAACACCATTCTACACTAATGGACAAAATAATAAAGATTATCTCCTGATAGTCTTATGATCCTAACTTAGAAGCAGCAATTGAATTTAGAACCAAGTGCGTCAACATCATGGAGATTGACACTACTTAGATTTTCCTTCTTGGTCACCATACTCCCTGAAGCTGGGTATGATTGGAGATGGAAAAAACCTGAAGCTAGCATAGATGTTTATGTAAGCAAAGTAGAGTTACATACTTGCCAGCAACCTGCCAAACACTGGAGCAATTGACTCAATGTAACTAAAAGGCAAGTATCTCCTCTGAGCCAGTTTGGGCAGCTGCTAAAGTGGCTTCCTGATTTATCTGCTGTGAGTAGAAAGATTCCTCGCAGCCTATGCAACTGACATTGCATTAGCAACACTCCTTGGGACTAGGAAAAGTACTGTATAAGATATAAACAACTGAGATCAGCCAGCCAGAGCTGCTGTGCTAAAATACATCTGTAACACCAGGTCCCTCCTGTTTACATTGCTACGTGTGCTTTCAAAAAGCCAAGCACTCTGGTTTCTCAAGGCTGAACAACCCTTCCACAAAAGGGTAATTGCTATGTAGGAAATATAAAAAGCAGGTCACTCCCTCCCTATTTCCCAGCACTTTAATAGAATTGTTGAGTCAAAACCTAAGGCAGATATGCTGATGTTTTAGGTTGGTAAATCAATGGTCCTGGTCAGAATAAATTACCCTGCCTTTCCCAGCACATTTCAACAAGATTAGAAAACAACCATGGCCTGAATTTAATTAAAGATGGCAGGGTGGAAGATGCTACCCGAGAAAAGAGAGGAGATATCACAGGCTTAGTCTTCCTTTTCTTTAGAGAGACCAAGGACTTAGGTGCAAATCTGGGGCAAGGGAGAGAAGTAAAAGTCATAATTGGGGCCACACAGTCAGCAGTGTTATTGAAGGGATACTTAGGAAATGTGATGCTCTGCAATCCCACCCCACCGGAGTGATGCTGACCTTTCTAAGCCCCTGCACAAAAGTACGGTTTATCTTGATCATGCTGGGGGGGGGGGCACATTCATTCATCCTATGCACATAATAACATGAATTCTCGTATCCTACAGAGACCCAGTGAGATATTATGTTTGAGTGTAGTATTAGTACTCTAGGAGACCAAGGCTTGAATCCCCACTTGGCTATGGAAACCCACTGGGTGGGTGATCTTGGACAAGTCAGTTTCTTTTCCTCAGAGGAATATAATGTTACTCCATCCCCTAAAAATTCTTGCTAACGAAAATTTTGTGATGAATTCATCTTGGAATCATCGTAAGTTGGAAATTATTTGAAGGTGTACACATAATCCGTACCAACATAATAATGCCACTGTAAAAAAAAACTCAAAATGATTGAGGGCAAAGCTACAGTGGCCACTTAACATGGATTGAAGGCATCTCAAAAACACTGTGTTCAAATGACACACAGTGCAAATGCGCACAGGGATGCACTACAGATGCAAAGTCACCACCATTTTTTCAACCAGATATTAAAAAAGGCCTGAAGGAGTGCTATGGTGGGGAGAGTAGAAAGGTCAATGCATCTTTCAAGTTCTCTCAGGCTGACTAAGCTTTCACTTTCCACCAGTTCACTCAGAGAAGATTGTTCCTTTTGGGGAGTTGTAGTTTGCCACCATTTTAACTGGCATAATTTGATGCTATGGAATCATGGGAGTTGAAGTTCAGTGAGACCCAAGCACGACTTAATACAGAAGGCTAAAGACTATGGGTGGTTACAATTTCCATGATTCCATAGCTGTGAGCCATAGCAGTCAAAGTACTGTAGTTCCTTTTTGGGAGTTTTGTCTAATTGTATTAAGTATACAGTACAGATCAAACATGAGCAACCTTTGACCCTCCAGATGTTTTGGACTTCAACTCCCACAATTCCCAACAGCCAATAAACTGGCTGGGATTTCTGGGATTTGAAGTCCCAGAAATCCCAGCCAGTTTATCGGCTGTTGGGAATTGTGGGAGTTGAAGTCCAAAACACCTGGAGGGCCAAAGGTTGCCCATGCCTGGTGTAGATTCACCCTTTGTCACCACCAACTTTTTAAATTGTGCCTGGAAATGTACCTGTAGCCGCAGTTGACAACCTGACTGCAGATCTTTGGGCCAACTTGTTTGGACTAGGTCCCGTGTATCACCATCTTAGAAACAGACATGCACAGTTGATAGGTATCTTTTTATACCTATTCCAAATTTGTGCTATACAAAGAAATTGCTGTTTTTCATTCTTTTCCTCACTGTGTGTAGGACTAAAAATACAATTTCACAAAATTCTTCTGCTTAAGGATCTTGCACCATTTCATCCCGGAAATCACAACTTGACTTCTTTCAACCACTAACCTGACACACTTAAGAAATTCTATGTTGTATCTTTTGAATGTTGTAATGATTTCAGCAATACACGATTTCCCCAGCCGGATGAACTAGACCGAATCATTTCTCACTTCTCTTTTCAACAAGCCGAAAATGATTGTGCTATTAAGATGCACCCAGAGGAAATTCACACTTTCTCCAATACTTTGTCCCTCCTTGGCTTTCCATATTTTGTCAGTTTGGAATGCTAGTCTAGCATTGCTAGAAAAGAGGAATGGCATCGCCAAAAGATGAAAAGTATACAGTTTTGTAAAAAATTCATATATATAATTTACATGGAAAGATGCATATTTTAAAACAATTGCTATAATTTTAAGCAGGAATACAATGCATTTCACTGTAATAAGGACAATCCATGGTGCATCTATTCTGTAGAACGTATATAGTTTAACACCACTTTGACTGCTATGGCTTGATGCTATGGAATAATGGGAACTGTAGTTTTGCAAGGCCTTTAGCCTTCTTTGCCAAATAGTGCTGAGGTCTAAACAGACTACAACTCATTTGATTCCAAAGCATTGAGCCACATGTGGTGTCAAACTGTATGATTTCTACATCACTTCTGTGTTTTCTGTTCATTTGATTTCTAGGTAGTGGAAGTATCTGTGCTGTTGTTTGTACGGGCAGGACAAACCTAATAGAGGACACCTCCACATAGAGGACTGTCTTCTCCAAATGGTCCCCTCTTTCAACTCTTTAGTCATGCCTCATCCATGAGATTTATATATTATACTATGATGATTTAATATCTTTTTGAAGTACCCGGTGGCATAATGGGTTAAACCCTTGTGCCAGCAGGACTGCTGACCTGCATTTCGAATACGGGGAGAGCAGATTGAACTCCCTATGTCAGCTCCAGCTCCCCATCCAGAAACATGAGAGAAGCTTCCCACATGGATAGTAAAATATCAAACATCCAGGCTTGCCCTGGGCAATGTCCTTGCAGTGGCTCCTGACATGAAAAAAGTATCTTATTAGTGACATGTGCACCACACATCTTGTGTTGTTGTTCAGTATATCTTTTTTTCAATGGGAATGCTACAGGTGTCATCATCAAAGCAAGCAGATGAAATGTGGAATCTATGTGAACACTCTCAGATGGATCCATAACTGGCTGAAAATTCATGCCCAAAGAGTCATCATCAACGGCTGCACTTCAAGCTGGAAGGAGATCTCAAGTGTCATAGGCCCTAGAGAAATTGCTCTTCAATATTTTTAACATTGACTTTTGATCATGATGGGATAGAGGGATTCTTTGTCAAGTTTGTAAATGATACAAAATGGGAGGGGAAACTAACACATTGGAAGATAGGAGCAGAATTTTAAAAAACTAGAAAATAGATAGAAAAATTATATCAGAAGAACAGCATTTAGATTTTTCAGGGTGGTTTTAATATTCATCATTACACAGAAAAGATATGTATTCTTGGCTTTTTGACATAGATGCTCATCCTCTTGAATGTGTGATATTCAGCACAGCTTAAAAATTTTAAAAAATAGCTACAGTTCCATAGGAGACGAAAAATTTTGATTTTATTGCTTCCTTGCTCAAGTGATACTGAGATGTGCAAAGGTTGTGATATCGGACACTTTGCGAAGCCTCTCTAGCATATCCTTTGGTCATGATTTATGTGTCTGGTGAGTGTCATGATAATGTTAGTACAACAGATTCATCTTTTGTGACACTTCCCATGCTTCCAGTCACAGTCATGTCAGTGTCCACAATTGTATCAGTACATAACAATGTATGCTATTCTACTTCTTTCCACCAAGGATGTGGACAGCCCGAGGGGCATTAGAAAATCCAGAATAAATAAGATTGCATTCATAGTTCGATTCAATAGCTGCTGCTGTTCAGTCAGGTTGCCTTTTTCCTCTTCCATTATAAATTGCTGAAATGCCAATTTAACATTACTGATGTATACAATTAGTGGTTCTCAGTTTTTCATTCTCAAGATGTTTAGGACTTTGGTTCTCATTTCCTAGGTAGCTAAGGCTTCTGGTGAAAAACACTAGGAGACCAAAGTTTAAGAAACACTTTGGCCCCTTCTACAGTGCCATATAAAATCCAGATTATCTGCTTTGAACTAGATTGTATGGCAGTGTAGAATCATCTAATCCAGTTCAAAGCAGATAATGTGGATTATCTGCTTTGATAATCTGGATTTAATTGCAGTGTAGAAGGGACCTGTGTTAGACTACAATCCTTGCCATGGAAGTTCTTGGAATCATGATAAAAGGCTATGGTGGCTAAGAGATTAATATAAATTAATAGAGCTTTTCAAAAAATACAGTTTTGCAGCTCTCTTATTAAAGATCAGTGTCAATCCAAGAGAGCCCAAAGGTATGCAAAACATAATATTGAGAATGAAATATAGCACCCCATTACAAGTATTCTTCATATCATTAATTGCTAAAGCCTCATTTAAAAAAAAATATTTGCCTCGTGGTAAAGGTGTTTCATATACAGCACACATAATTTACAGCATTTCACAGATGAAGAGACACATAGCCAAGCAACGCCAGAGTGTCGTCAAGGTAGAAAAAAATTCTAATGATGAAGAACACTCAAGATAGGAGAGAATATAGAGTTTGCACTCTGCGAGTCTAGGGGAAAGGGCAGGATTTAAACCCCTCCTCTCAACTCCCCTTTGTTGAATTAATTGAATGCAAACTACTTTTTCAATATGAATTCAATTTGCAGGAGTTGAAGTATTCTGAAGACAAGGTAGGGAACTGAGGCCCTTCCACACTACCCTGTATCCCAGGATCCCATCCCAGATTATCTGTTTTAATCTAGATTATATGAGTCCCCACTGTCAGATAACCTGGAATACATGGATAAGCTGGGATCAGATCTTGGGATATAGGGACAATGTGGAAGTGGTCTGAGAGAAGAACTGGGACATTTTTAAAAATGGTTTTATTTATCATGTCAGAAGCAAATTGAGAATACAGTTATAATGTATAGAAAAACCACAGAGTTAAAATTTGGCATTGTACTAAATTTCCTTTGACCAGAAGCTGGCCACTTGGAGTGCATCTGGTGTCGCTGTGAGAAGATACTCCATTGTGCATGTGGCAGGGCTCAGACTGCATTGTAGTAAGTGGTATGTAGTTTGCTCTTCTCCACACTCACATGTCATGGACTCCACTTTGTAGCTACATTTCTTAAGGTTAGGTCTGCATCTCGTGGTGCCAGAGAGCAGTCCGTTCAGCACCTTCCAAGTCATCCAGTCTTCTATGTGCCTAGGGAGAGTTTCTCATCTGGTATCAGCCACTGATTGAGGTTCTGGGTTTTAACCTGCCACTTTTGGACTCTTGCTTGCTGAGGTGTTCCTGCGAGTATCTCTGTAACTCTTAGGAAGATGTTTCTTGATTTAAGATGTTGGCATCCTGGCTGATATTTGAACAGAGGATGCACTGGAGACGTCAATCTTTAAAGCTGCTGAAAAAATAAAATAACCAAGAACACATTGGGGCCCCTTTTACACAGTTGAATAAAACCCCACAATATCTCCTTTGAACTAGAATATATGGCAGTGTGGACTCAGATAACCCAGTTCAAAGCAGATATTGTGGGATTTTCTACCTTGATATTCTGGGTTATATGGCTACGTGGAAGGGCCCTGGGACTATCCTTGCCAAATTGTAATTATTTCATTGTATATTATTTTTCTATGAGAGTTTTACACTCTGGGAGCAGCTACCAAGTTGTAGTTTTACAAAGGCTTTAACCTTTGGTGTGTTGGTGCCTCATCAAACTACAAAATGCAGAATTCCATAACACTGAATCAAGGCAGTGAATATGGTGCCAAATTGTATTAATTCTACAATGTAGATAGACCATAGGATCAAGATTTGGTATTGGCTGAACTTTGAAGTGAAGAGCACACAGAAAAGACTTGTGTTGTTTCCAATTGGTCTCTCCTTGGCAGCCATATCATGACAAGCGACCCAGAGTTATGTCTCAAGAGAATTTCATTTTTTTAAAATATGGAGCCAAGTGCAAAGGCTGTTGAATGAACTACATGTGTCATCTATAGGCCAGAAGCTGTAATGCTCTAAATTAATGGACAATGTCCAATAAAACTTTATTCCTTGCCAAGTGAGATGCTGCAATGAAATAACTTAATGAAATGCCAAATGCGAAATACAAGCAAACCAGCCTCTTTTGCCCAATAAATTGTTCTCCATTTCCGACAAAGCTCTTCATTGATTTTACTGTGAGACCCCAAACAAACCCTGAGCTTGATTAAATTCAGAGCTGTGATAAACTAATGACAACAGCATCTTAATGATTTTTGTGCAGGGTATTTTTAAACTTCTTGCAGTAAATCTAGAGACAAAGGCACAGCACATGGTATGCTTGCCATATGTGAGTGGTAACTCCTGTTTTCCCACAAAATGGTCAGAGTTCTATATTTTATTTAAAGAACCAACCCCCTGTTTCTGGATTTCTACTATTTTTATCTATCTCCTTGAATCCAATTTTGCATGTGGAAGGTGTCTTTGAGAATATGGTATTAAGCACAGAAGGAGCACTTGTAGGGTTTTTTGTTTGTTTTTTTGGCTACAGAGGACAGGACTAAGAACAAGTAAGAAAAGGACCGGGTTGTGGCACAGCTGCTTGGGAGTCAGCCGCATTAAAAACACTACTGACCAAGAGGTCATGAGTTCAAAGCCAGCCTGGGTTGGAGTGAGCTTCCACCATTTGTCTAGCTTGCTGTCGACCTTTGCAGCCCGAAAGACAGTTGCATCTGTCAAGTAGGAAATTTAGGTACTGCTTATGCGGAGAGGCTAATTTAATTAATTTAGGATGCCATAAAAACTCTCCAGCAGCATTCAAAAGGGTGAGGAAGTACTCCATCAGTGTCACAAGTGGATGTTGAAGCGACAGCTCCCCCAGTGGCCAGAATTCAAAAAGCATACCCTCATGAAGCTGGAAAGTTAAATAGCCTCTGTGTCTCTGTCTATATATGTTGTGTGTCTATGGCATTGAATGTTTGCCATGTATATGTGCATTGTGATCTGCCCTGAGTCCTCTGCAGAGTGAGAAGGGCAGAATATAAATACTGTAAATAAATAAATAAATAAATAAATACATACATACATACATACAATGAAACAGATCTTGGCTGGAAGCATCTTCTCAGTTGTAAGAATCCATCGATAGTGGTATTATCAATTAGCTCCACTTTTTTGAGACCCAGCATTATACACCCGGAGCCTAAAAATAACTAATTACAAACCTAACTAATAATTTTTCAAGTAATTAACACTGCATTATGATCATGATTTAATGTGAAGCTTTGCTTTTTAAAAAATTACCATTAGTTATAGTTACATAGCTATGGGCTTGCTAAAAGGTAAAGAATTGTCCTTTTGCACAATTGTTTTATTTAAAAACATCAGCACTTTCTCTTTCTAGTATTCCTTTGTAATCTGCAAATCAGTTACTGTATATCCAGGATGGATGGTATCCTTGGAGTGACTGGCTTGACCTTGATGGAGCTGGGGGTGGCCATGGCCTACAGGGAGCTCTGGTGTGGACTGGTCCATGACATCATGAAGAGTCAGAAGCAACTGAATGGATAAACAACAACAACAACAACACGTCCAGGAAGGCTCAAATGTTCTGCAATTCGTGTTTGGATTTTGCTATTTCTAATTACAGATTTTTGTACATAAATCCTCTTGCATAAAAACTGTCCTATCTGTTGAATGTAGAGGGACATTGCTGACATCAGATGGCATAATTCACATTGAAGGAAGAGCAAGTAAATGTTGTGAATGATGCTATTGTTCTCTGTAATGCTATTGCCAGAGTAGATATGGGGACAAGGCTGGCAACTGGATTTGTGGTAGGGTCTTGTCCTTGTATAGCCATATTATCCTGTTGTGAGCAGTTGTTTAAGATTTGGAGGCTGTTTTGAGTCCAATAAAGGTCCAAAACCCAGAATTGATCTGTCAGGTAGGAAATGATTACCCCGGTATTAATCTTGACACATGCTTAGGTGGATTTTGTAGCTTGAGAAATGCTTGTTGTAAATCCAACAATTTTGAGTCTCTGTCTTGTTGGTCTTAGTGGATGCAGTTGTATTGGTGTGCTTGGATGTAAACAATAGATTGGTCATGTATTCTGGGTGGAAACTGGAGGCATGTAATATAAGTAGCAATCAGTGGGTTTTTAATAGAGTGTGGCACTTACAAGTCTATTTTTCAGTTGTACAATGGTGACAAGAAAGCAAATTATTACAGCTCATGTTTATAGTAGACTAAAATCATTGAGATCTTGATGGATCTTCTCAAGTTATTGCTTTTAGGCCCAGGGAGCTTCCATACAATACTCTTTGTCTCTTTACTCAGACTAGGAGAGATTTTGCATTGAGTTTCTAGGTCAGGGTCATCCCAAGCCAGACCCTGGGACCTAAGGACAAGCCCCTGGGAATTGGATAAGGATGGTGTCTGGGTTTTTTTCAATGTTAGAAGTGACTTGAGAAACTGCAAGTCACTTCTGGTGTGAGAGAATTGGCCGTCTGCAAGGACATTGCCCAGGGGATGCCCAGAGGTGGCTCTAGGTAATTTTCAATGGTAAGCAAACAATATTTTGGCACACACCCCTCCCAACCAATCACTGATATATATTTTCTGTTAGTCGTGGGAGTTCTGTGTGACATATTTGGTTCAATTCCATCATTGGTGGAGTTCAGAATGCTCTTTGTTTGTAGGTGAACTATACATCCTGGTAACTACAACTCTCATATGTCAAGGTCTATTTTTCCCCAAGAGCACCTCAAGAGCGCCCCTGGGCAAAATCAACTATACTGCAAATGCTTACTTTGCGTAATGGGTTGAGCCACCCCTGGGGATGCTCGGATGTTTGTTTTACAATCCTTGTTGGAGGCTTCTCTCATGTCCCCAGATGGGGAGCTGGAGCTGAGAGAGGACTCAACCCTCTCTCCCTGGATTCGAACCACTGACTTGTTGGTCAGCAGTCCTCCCGGCACAAGGGTTTAACCCATTCTATCACAGAGGCTCTGTTGCCTGGTAATATATTTAAACAACAAACCCACTTGGTCACAGCTTGTCATTCAAATGGGAGCAAGAGGAGAGAAAGAGAGATTTTCCTAGCTAGAAATAGTGTATGTAGATTGAAATCAATTAGCCTTTTCAAAGCACAGCAGATTGCACAGACAAGGCTCCCTAACTGAATTGGAGACTTGACTGCAGCCTTGTGTCTCGCTCAAAACTGACAACACAAGAATTAGATAATCCAAACCCATTTGTTTTCTGGAGGTAACTCATAAAAACTAGGGTCCCAGGGTGGTACCCTGGGATCTGGCAACTCTAATCCTGATGCAGCCCTATGTTTCAGTGCACGACCTGGGAACTGTACATAACTCTGTTAATAAATCTGTTATATAACAAACACTTGTACAAAGAATGAATCAATAGCAAAGTTAAAATAGAGAGCTTATATTGTTAAAAAAAGACAGAAATATTTCCATGCTATTTTTCTAAACTATTTAATATTTAATTCCTTAGTAAGGGTTCAACAGATAACACAAGGAACTTGCATATGTGGCGTATTATCTGTTCAGCTTCAGCAACCCAGTTCATGGTCTTGGCTGCAAATATACCCTTGCGCCAGGCTAGCAATCCAATTTGGATTGGCTCCTTTGAGTATTGCCTTCAGTGTAATTAGGAGAACATGAAAAGATGATGTTTTACAATCTAGCTGAATAAAGTTGTAGACATGAAAGCAGCCAGCAGCTCAGATCTAGTCATTTATTAGTTAAACTGGATAATCAGATTTGAAAAAAAACAGTATAAGTGAGATCAAGGAGTGGAAATGTGCTGCATTAGGTTGTTATGGTAACGGGAGTGTACAGAATATATTCCTAACAGTTTACAAGATGTGCTGTCCTGAGTCTTAAGGAGAGAAGAAAATCAGGAAGTGTTAATAGTTTGTGGAAGTCATCTGAGATGAAAGCAAGATTAAACAGAGATCTGAAACAATCTTTCTCAGAATAACAGTGGTGCCCTTCCATTTTGGTTTTGGTTTTCCCATGCTACGATTATCCTAAGATTCAGTATCAATTAGTGGTTTGAATACTGCAATAAGATTCTGGGAGACCAGGGAGGATTTTGGAGAGCAGGGTTCAAATACCTTTGGAGCCATGGAAACCCCAGTGACCTTAGACAAGTGACACTCTTTCAGCCCCCACCCCAAGTGAAAACAAAAATGACTGCAATTGATTTCTATTGTTTTGAAGGGGATTCACTACTTCCAGAGGCTTCCAGAAGGAAACACTTCTTATCCAGCCAACAAAAAGTCTCTCTCACAGTGTAACTGGGAGGGATTGAAAGTGGAGTCTAGAAGGAACCAATGAATTTTTGAAATAGGGAAGACACTTGGAATTATATGGATCGAATTGTGGCCAATCTCACTTTTTGATGAGTACGTTGCTATGATTTGCATGTCCAAAAATCCCATGTTGGTTATGCCCACACTTCATGCAACATATTTCAGATACACCCCACTATATGAATGGTTGGGGGAACTCTGATATCAAGTCATTCACTAATAGCAAAAATCATGCTCTGGATTCCTCAGCAAAGGATTGTTAACTTGTCGTGGTGCTGGAGCTTGAGCATCTCAAAGATGCCACATGCAAAACCATGAAGGGACACCCAAGAGAGGAAGATCATGGCAGAGAGGTCAGACTAAATACGATCCCTGAGGAAAGTAATGACAACACACCCCAGCATTCTTGCCATGAAAACTAAATGGATCAATACAATCAGAGATATGTCGGTATGCCATCGAAGATGGGACTCCCAGATCAGAAGATAGTAGGAACTGGGGGTGGCCACGGCTGATAGAGAGCTCTAACGTGGGCTGGTCCATGTGGTCATGAAGAGTCAGAAGCAATTGAACAAATAAAAAAAACAACAAATATTCTGCATTATAAAGTAAGAACCCATTTTAAGACAAATAGTTAAAATATTACAGATTCATTCAATGCTTTCCACTCTCTCTCTTTAAAAAAAATGGCAGTGACATTTGTGTATCCTAGTGATGAACATTCTTATTTCTCACATTCAAGAATTGTTCTCCTTGCTTCTAAGATCTCAAGATGTTTTCTCTTATGTTTCTTGCATAGACTTTGCAAATTAGAAGCAATTAGGAATTGGGTTGCCTGCATCAATTATCTAGTTGTGTGCTCACTGGACACCATTATGATTTATGAATTCCTGAAAAGATAATAGTTTTGTGCAAAGAGATTTTTGGATGAACAAAAAAGAGCATTTTTCATTGCAAAATACTTGTGAGATGTGGTAAAATTCCCAAAAGGAGGAACAAAAAATTTTGGGAACACAGTGTTTTTCACATAAGTAAAATGCATGCCTTAAAACTTTAAGGCATGGAAACAGTATTTAGGTCATCCATCAAACAGCTTGAGCTGATTGCTTGGATAATTGATAGCTTTATTTTTAATTTAATCAATCAGCTAATTTATTACTACAGAACAGAACCAACAGTGTGTATAAACCAATCAATCACACTTCTTTGTCTGTAACAGTACAAACTGTGTCCAAAGACAGTTTGAAATTTGAATGTCGCATGTTTTTAAAATGATGACTCTTCCAGCTCACACACACAATTGTGTTGTCTCTCTTCCATTAATTGAGAAAAAAATGTTTAACTTATCTGAGTAAGGCAAACATAAATATGTTCCTGAAAAAGTTAAGACAAATATAATCTGAGGAAGATTAACAAATTGTAGCTAAAACACATTTAGAACTGATCAGTTCGTAGATTGGCTTGCTCTTTGTTTCCACCCCATGATTTTGGCCCCATCTACACTAAACTGCATTACATGGTCAGTGTATATTCATATATTACAATGTAATTTCACTGAAATTATGTATTTATTTATTTATTTCTATCCTGCCTATCTCCCCATGAGGACTCAGGGTGGCTCACAACATAAAACAGCAAACATTCAATGACAAAAAAACCCACAAAAATAAATTAAAAAGTTCAGATAAACAATACAAATCATTGGACAATAAAACAAATCACATGAAAACAATAAAAACAATGTATACAGTGTTAATAAAGGCAAGATTTAAAAACTATTATCCATATTCCATTCCATTGGGAGCCCCCGGTGGCGCAGTGGGTTAAACCCCTGTGCCGGCAGGACTGAAGACCGACAGGTCACAGGTTCAAATCTGGGGAGAGTGCGGATGAGCTCCCTCTATCAGCTCCAGCTCCTCATGCGGGGACATGAGAGGAGCCTCCCAAAAGGATGGTTAAAACATCAAAAGCATCCAGGCATCCCCTGGGGAACGTCCTTGCAGACGGCCAATTCTCTCATACCAGAAGCAACTTGCAGTTTCTCAAGTCACTCCTGACACGACAAAAAAAAAATCGATTCCATATAACTACATGTTATGTGTCTACACTGATCATATAATAGTTTCAAACTGATAGTGTAGATGATAGTGTAGATGAGACCTTTGTCTTGAACCCTTTCATAGAAATTAATTTTAGCCAAGGAGCAGAATGTGTTCATGTGCATGTCTACTCATCAAGAAGCCACAACATTTAATGTGACTTATTTCCAAGTAAGCCTGTAGCCCTATATAGAATATCTTGGCTATACATCCCATTCAACTCAGTGGAGTTTAGTGCCAAGTTTGCCTTAGGGTTTCTATAACTCAGAAATGACTTCAACAAAAACAATAAGAACAACACATGTATAAGCTTTCTCTATTAAATGCTTTTAAAGCCCAATGAAATAAGAAGGTCCAAGCATAGTTAACATACTGTAAAATTATGAGCACTGAGAAGATAACTATCTGACCATCATCATTAGTATCAAAGGGAGAATTAACTACTCTGCCTCCTTAACAGTTTTCTTTTTCTGCCTCACTGGCTGATTTGCAGATCTGGAATGTTTATTCTGACCTGTCAGCTTGCATTTCAGCATAAAAAGGCAACATGATACTGGGGGCGATTGGAGACTACAGTTGTTTTCATAGAGGTGTGCAGGTCACTTTACTCAGTTGCAGAAGCTGTAACTCTACAATGCTAAGCTCACCCACATTGCACATTATCACTTTGAAGGTGTGTATACAAAATGCAGTCTACACCACAGTATTGTTAGGTGAATTTATAATTAGTTGACCAACTGAACCAAAAGGTAGGCTGTTAGGAAATTATGGGAGTTGAAGTCCAGAACACCTGGAGGGCCAAAGTTTGCCCATGCCTAGTCTAGGGGGATTCACAAGAGTTCTATCCAGGCTCAATGCAATTGAACATCTTTATCAAAAACTTGGATGATGGAATAGAGGACATGCTTATCAAATTGCAGGTGACACCAAATTAGGAGGAGTAGCTAATACTCTAGAGCAGAGGTCCTCAAACTTTTTAAACAGAGGGCCATGTCATAGTCCCTCAAACTATTGGCCGGATTATAATTTGAAAAAAAAAATCATGAATGAATTCCCATGCACACTGCACATATCTCATTTGTAGTGCAAAATACACTTAAAACAATACAATAATTAAAATGAAGAACAATTTTAACAAATATAAACTTATTAGTATTTCAGTGGGAACTGTGGCCTGCTTTTGGCTGATGAGATAGGATTGTTGTTGTTGTTGTTGTTGTTGTTGTTGTTGTTGTTGTTGTGTGCTTTCAAGTAATTTCATACTTAGGTTGATCCTGAGTGAGGGCCGGGTAAATGACCTCGGAGGGCCGTATCTGGCCCCCGGGCCTTAGTTTGAGGACCCCTGCACTAGAGGATGAGCTCAGGATTCAAAATGACCCTAACAAATTGGAGAGCTGGGCCAAAACTAAAACAAGAATTTCAACAGGAAGAATTAGAAGATGATACTACTACAAAAAATGCAGATACATAATGGGTGACATCTGTCTTAACAACAATACACGTGAAAGTGATTTATGAGTCTTAGGCCCCTTCTACACTACCATATAATCCATATTATCAAATCAGATAATCCACATTATCTGCTTTGAGCTAGATTATATGAGTCTACATTGCCATACAATCCATTTCAAAGGAGATAATCTGGATTTTATATGGCAGAGTAGAAGGTGCCTTAGTGGACCATAGTGTAATGTGTCAACTGAAAAAAAACTAATGTGATGCTGGACTCCTGCTGGCTGTTGGATACTAGGGGACAGGGCAATATATTGGCTGGAATCCTATTGGTAAACGTCAAGTAACGGGGGCTGCACTGGTACAGTGGGTTAAACCACTAAGTTGCAGAATTTGCTGACTGGAAGGTTGGTGGTTCAAATCCATGGGACGGAGTGAGCTCCCTTTGCTAGCCCCAGCTTCTGCCAACCTAGCAGTTTGAAAACATGCAAATGTGAGTAGATCAATAGGTACCACTTTGATGGGAAGAGGACAGCTGTCCATGCAGTCATGCCGGTCACATGAGCTTGGAGGTGTCTGCAGACAACGGTGGCTCTTTGGCTTAGAAAAGAAGATGAGCTCCACCCCCCAGAGTCGGATTTGACTAGACTTAATGTTAAGGGGAAATCTTTACCTTTAATGTAGGATACCCAGAAAGCATTTCATGGCAGTAGGGAGCCACTAGAAAAAAGAGAGGAAATCCCACCCCCTTGGTAGTCCAGTAAGGAATCCAAGCTATAACTGGAGACCTGGAGTGCAAAGTCTCCTTTCTTCTCCCAGCAGCAGAAATCTACTCAAATGTGATCCCTACCAGCTGATAAATGGCTGTGCAGGCATGCCCCAATGCTTGGAAGTTGCCATCCATGAAGGACAGAAGGAGTAGCCACATGCTGGCTGGAGAACCAAACACTGCTCTCTTGCTTAATATTTGTTTTTGCCCTTAACCATACAATCCTAATGGCTCAGGCTTAACGGTGAAAGGCTAAAGGCTTTGCAGTGAAAGGTCTATGAGGGGGGAAAGCTAGGGAGGGAATCAAAGCACTTTGATTTTCATCCTCCTGGCATTTGGGGGGTTCTTAAAATCAGGTATTTTACTATAGCATCTTTTACAGAATCAATACCAGCCTTAAATAAGTTTATTTTAAAATGTCCCAAAGGAACCTTTTAGGGGCTGGTAATCCCCTTGAAGAGTCCCGGTGGTGAATTCATTTCTGAGAAGCGCTGGAGTATATCTCTTAGTCATAGCTGTTGAAATGAGAAGATCTATATAGGAAATTCCCTAGTCAGTATTTTTATATCATAGACAGTTTCATAACTTTGAGTTTTGTTTTAGTCTTCACTGCATCAAGGATTTTGAGGAACAAAGCTGGATTTCCTTTAAAGGAAAAAGCTATTAAAAGTACATCATTTCAGACACATTTGATATTTCTTATTGGATGGCAAGCTTGCAATTATACAGCCTCCTGAAATTCTAGAGACACAGCTGGGCCCAGTAAAAAATATTGTATCTCTATTCAAAGACATAGCTGTGTTAGTTTAGGATATTAGTACGAATTTCAGAAGGTAGACATAAGGCTCATCTACACTGGGCATTTTGGTCCTGTGTAAATCTATTCCGGAACCACCCTGGATTTCTGTGCCATTGCCTAAATCTTGCTTCTTAAACCATGGATCCCAATCCCAAATGGGAATCCCTTGGCCCAATGTTGGGGTCACAAAAAATTTGACAACAGTGAAAGGTTTCTAAACACCAGACATTTACACAAATCCGTTAGCAACACCGTGCAGTGTTGGACCCTGCAGAAAAATACTTCAGTTGTACTGAAGTTGTACACATGGCTAGCACAGTGGATTAAACCACCAGGTACAGAAAATCTTGCTGACCAGAAGTTGGCAGTTCAAGTCACAGGTAGGATGAGCTCCTGTCGTGAGTCCTAGCTTCTACTTACCTAGCAGTTCGAAACTGCAATGTGAGTAAATAGATACCGCTGTGGCGGGGAGGTAAAAGGCACCCCTGAAGACATGCCTGCAATTTGATCAGGAAGGCGTTCGTGGACAATAGGTTCCTCAGCGTGGAAAAATGGAACAGCAGCACCTCCTCATGGCCGAGCCAAGCACAACCTCCAGATGCCGGAAATGAAAAAGAGGGAAACCTTGCCTCTGTCTATGTATTGTTTGTCTTTGTTAACTGTATAACAACATTGAATGTTTACCACACATGTATTCTGTAATCTACTCTGTGTCCCCTCAGGGAGATAGAGCAGAATATAAATAAAGTATATTATTATTATTATTATTATTATTATTATTATTATTATTACTCCACAAAACTAAAAATCAAGCCTTGCAAATGCTGATTTATTATCAGTAAATGTTTGATTATGATCCATATTTTATATATCTATTTATCTGGGATAACACAAAAATTTATTGGGCAGAAAGAGTTTGCATATTTCTCAGGTAGAAGGAGATCAAATGGAAAAAAGTTTAACAATTCCTAACAGCCAGTAAATTGTCTGGGATATCTGGTGGTTGAAGTCCATAACATCTGGAGGACCCATGCCTGGTATAGATGTAACTCTAGAGAGATATTCTCTTAGATTAAAAAAACAGCCTTTTGGGGGATTTTTAACATTTGTGTGGGGTCTTGATCCCCTAACCTATATGAAAGTGGAAGGCCTACTATGCTCAGAGCAAAAATTTCAAATCCGAATCATCATATTTGCAGGATAGTTATTCTATTGAAAGTCTTGGGTCTCATTGTGAACAGAAATGATTAAAATAAAGCTCAGAGGAGCTTCTCAGCTGAGGTGAACAAGGTGAGCCTCACAGGCATCAATGATCTAATTTTAGATAGTACCTGGAGAAAGATGTTTTATATTCCACAATGCACTGACATATTGCAATTCAGCCACTTATTTCAAGGGTTCCACATTGGAAAAGAAACACTTCCAGTCAAGATTTGGGCAAAAAAATTGCCTGTAGACCTAGCCTGAGTTGACTAATGTTCTTGGGAAGGTTTGCAATTTTAATTATCCATGTGGATTTCTTCCACTTGTTTCCATTCCATTGTTGTTGCAGAGCTTGGGAAAAATTGTTCAAAATGAATTTCTTGTCCCTAATTTGTTTAAAAAGCTCAATGATTATAACTGCAATTCCTTAATTTGTTAAATGAAAGCAGCATTAATTTTTACTAAATTTTATAACAACAACAACAACAATTTGCTGCCCAAAATCAAGCAACTAGAACAATGTCATTGAAAAGTTGATAACAGATTCCAAGTTTGGACTCTGCAAGGAAGCAGACGAAATGATGGATCACATCCTCAGCTGCTGCAAGAAGATTGCATAGATGGACTATAAACAGAGGCATAATACTGTTACTCAGATAATCCACTGGAACTTGTGCCAGTGCTTGAGACAAATCTGCTCAAGCAGATGTGCTTGAGACAAAAAAACTGGTGGGATCACAAGCTTCAAAAAGTTACAGAAAATGAACACATCAAACTACTCTGGGACTTCCGAATTCAGACTGACAGAGTTTTGGAGCATAATACTCTTGACCTTACAATTGTGGGAAAAAAACAAAGTGTGGATTGTTGATGTTGCAATCCCAGGTGACAGCAGAATTGATGAGAAACACCTGAAAAAGCGTACACGATATGAAGATTTAAACATAGAACTGCAAAGACTCTGGCACAAGCCAGTCAAAGTGGCCCCAGTATTTATTTATTTATTTATTTCACAGTTTTCTATACCGAGCTTCTCAACCTCATTGAGGGACTCAGCCCGGTTTCCAGCCATAAAAAACATATACACTCATTAAAATATCATATATCACAATTACAAAAACAACTTTAAAAACACTATATATAAAACTACAGAGGTCAGTCGTCCTATTAAGATGGATCTACATCAACTTCCATCCAGGGTCCTATGGTGTTGTCTCATTCATCGAAGGCCTGACTCCACAGCCACGTCTTCACCCATTTCCTAAATGTTAAGATGGATGAGGCGGTTCTGGCCTCCAGAGGGAGAGAGTTCCAAAGTCGCGGGGCCACCACCGAGAAGGCCCTGTCCCTCGTCCCCACCAGGCGTGCTTGCGAGGCCGGTGGGACCGAGAGCAGGGCCTCTCCAGACAATCTTAGTAGTCTTGAATATGTTCGGAGAGGAAAACAGTGATCAGCACACTGGGTGCAGTGCCTAAAGACCTTGGCCTGCACTTAAAAAACAATTTCCATTTGTCAGCTGCAAAGAGCCAGCCTGCTTGGATATGCACACATTATTCGTCGATACATCACACAGTCCTAGACACTTGAGAAGTGTCCGACATGTGATCAAATACAACAGTCAACATTGTGATCTTGTTTGCTATGTACCAATCCTGTTGTGAATAATAATAATAATAATAATAATAATAATAATAATAATAATATACTTTATTTATATTCCTTGTGATCAAATACAAAATCCAGCATTGTGATCTTGTTTGTTATGTACCAATCTTGTTGTAAATAATAATAATAATAATAATAATAATAATAATAATAATAATAATATAAATTTTATTTATATTCCACCCTTCACCCCTAGGGAACTCAGAGAGGATTACAGCATTTACACACATAGGCAAACATTCAATGGCTTTACAGTCATATGAGACACACAAACAAAGGCAAGGCTTCTCCTTTGATTTCTGACTTCTGGAAGAGGTGCTCATCTCTGGCTCTGGGGAGGTGCTTTTCTTCAGACGGGAGCTCACCCCATTTCATGGATACGAGCTGCCAACTTTCAAGTCAGTAGTTCAGCCTACCTTTAGGTCAGCAGTTCATCATCACAAGGGTTTAACCCATTGTGCCACCGCGGCCCATTATCTCACAATTCCATTCAAAGATAGCACTAAACAGGGCTGGCAAATGTCATTAAAACAAATTAAGTGATTAAAATCCATTTAAATAGCTATTTGACCAAAAAAAAAACCCTTCCAAACTGGTTTAAATGTCTGGGGAGATGTTCTACAGGTTATAACAGTTTGGAAGATATTAGCAAACAAAAGCTAGACTAATATTGCCTTTTAAACTGCTAAAAAATCTAAAGTTCTAATTTTTGGGATAAAGTTGAAATGGGTAGGACTGTAGGGCATTTTTATTTATTTTAATTAATATTTAAAAACTTGCATTCTGGTGTATTATTAGTTTAGTATTATCATGACAGATTAATGTTATATCGCATTTAAACAACTGTGATTAATAAATGAATTTCTGAATCAATAAAACTGCTTAATGTAAAATGGTCAAGTTACAGATTTAATTAATTTCTATGGGCCAATTTTTCTCATACCTCAGATTAGAAACCTCTTTTTTTCCGTGAAGCAAAGTTTGTCTCTTTTCTCTTATCCCTTTGGGAACTGGGGAGTATCATTCCTGCAGTTTGGAAGTTATTTTTCCTCTATCCTCTCACTTTTCATTTTAGAATGGTCAATCCTATATTTTATCACAAGGCTGTCACTATTTGTAATTTATCTCTTCTCTTGTCTTGGAGAATGACTAAGGGGTTCCATTCCTTAGATGCTGTCAGATATTATTTATATCTTTTGACAAGAAAGCCTAATGCTGAGCATTTTTACAACAACAAGAAAACAAATTTGATTGCATTTCAGCCACAGAGTATGGACAATTTAAAACAGAGGACCAAAGTGGCTGATGGATCCCATTTCTGTTGGCCAGGGAATCTGAGCCAAAATATTGAAAGTACTGCCCATGATCATGAATTTGCTTTTGGTAAAGTACTACACATGGTCATGAATTTGCTTTTTGATATCCCATGTGGGTATCTCATTAAAGTTCCGGCTGAAACCTGAAATAATTTGACTGCCCCACTAATATGGAAACTAGCCGTCACCACTGTCCCCTAGTCACAGAAAATCACATCAGTTGACTATATAAATTCACCCTTGTTTAGAGTCATAAGAAGTATGTGTAATTATCTTTATCTTACTTGTCAACATATGGTTTCTCCATGAATTTGGTAAAATAAAGCATTCTTAGGCACAGAATCATAGAACCATTGAGTTGGAAGAGACCTCGTGTGCCATCCAGTCCAACCCCCTGCCAAAAAGAAAGAAAATCACATTCAAAGCACCCCTGATAGATGGTCATCCAGCCTCTGTTTAAAAGCCTCCAAAGAAGGGGCCTCCAGTGCATTCTTAGGCAAGGGATACTCAGATTTTTTGCCAGTTCTTTCCTCTGAAATATATCCTTCAGCACCTATTATCCACTGGCAGTCTCCCAATGAACCTTGCTTAGCTTCCAAGATCAAATAAGATCTAGTGGCCTTATGTTATCAGTGTTCACTTAAAATAGTTTCATTATGATAGGTAAAATTCTGCATCAAATTAAAATCTTGTTATCCTTATAAATCATAGAATCATAGAATCAAAGAGTTGGAAGAGACCTCATGGGCCATCCAGTCCAACCCCCTGCTTAGAAGCAGGAATATTGCATTCAAATCACCCCAGATGGCCATCCAACCTCTGTTTAAAAGCTTCGAAAGAAGGAGCCTCCACCACACTCCGGGGCAAAGAGTTCCACTGCTGAACGGCTCTCACAGTCAGGAAGTTCTTCCTAATGTTCAGATGGAATCTCCTCTCTTGTAGTTTGAAGCCATTGTTCCGCATCCTAGTCTCCAGGGAAGCAGAAAACAAGCTTGCTCCCTCCTCCTCCCTATGGCTTCCTCTCACATATTTATACATGGCTATCATATCCCCTCTCATATCTATTTACATGCATTTGCTTATTTTTCTTGGGAGAAGAGCCTACTCTGTGTTTTATGCCTCTGTGAATATGCCGGAGTATTATGATCTTAACGCTTTTTCTCCTTTCCAGGTTCCTCTGGTGAGGACACAGGAGAGACTTATTGGTATGCCATTCTCTCCCAAGGAAAGTTCCCTTGGTCCCTCCTCTGCTTTATTTTCTTCAGAAGGAAAGGATCTTATTTAAACAAACCTTCGGTCTTTCCATTGCTTGGGGTCAGAGAATGTGTAATTGGTGTAAGGTAAAGGTTTCCCCTTTACATTAAGACTAGTTGTGTCTGACTTTGGGGGATGGTGCTCATCTCCATTTTTAAGCTGAAGAACCAGCATTGTCTGGAGATGCTTCCAAGGTCATGTTGCTGGCATGACTGCATGGAGCACCGTTACCTTTTAGCCAGAGCAGTACCTATTAATCTACTCACATTTGCATGTTTTCCAACTGCTAGGTTGGCAGAATCTGAGGCTAACAGTGGGAGCTCACCCTGCTCCCTGGATTTGAACCACTGACCTTATGGTCAGCAAGTTCAGCTGCTCAGCGGTTTAACCTGCTGTACCACCAGAGCCTCCAGCAATGTGTGTAGTGTGTGTTAACATATATTTCAGGTGTTTTGTGTTGGTTTTTTTTACATTAATGTTTTGATTGGATTGTTTGTTTCATGCTTTTTAAATTTTTGTACCATATATTTTAACTGTTCCATTTAAAGTTATACTTTGGGACATCTTTGTTACAACATAGAGAGAAAAGTGGTATATAAATCAAGTAAAATACATAAATGTTTGGCATACAGTATGCATAAAATACATCATGCCATATTTTGAGCTCCACTGACTTCTTCATAAGGAGATGAAAGGGAAGAAATAGAGGAATAGTTAGCTTCACACAGGACAAAACCGCGTTGAGTCGCCAATGTAGGCTGAGAAATAGCGGTATACAAGCGCAGTAATAAATAAATAAATAAATAAAAACAACCTGAGTTTCAAGGGAAATTGTTTTTCTGTTGTTAATGAAGCTGAAATTTTATTACCTGCCTTTTATTGCCTACCTCTTATAAAGGAGAGTGCCCTTTGCCTGCATGGAGATCCCTCCAGAACAACCGAAGCACAACAGAAACAATATCTGATATGAAATGTAGGCCACCACCAGCACCATTCTTCCCCTTCATGATTCTTTAACTTTTTTGTCTAATGAAGAAATCAGCAGAGCTTTGAAAGCTTGCATGATGTATTTTGTGCGTTTTGGTTGGCCATTAACACATCACTATTTTGTGGTGTTTTTTGTTTGTTTTCTGTGAATGACTAACACCTCTGCTCTTAAATATATTTCCTTATATTTGTATTGTTCATGAAGGAGGACAAATAATGATGCAGAGCAAAAAGCAAAACAAAGAGAAGTATCACTTTTGGAAGCCCTGCTTAAAGTCTCCTGTATTTCATATTTACAGCCAGCTAGTCCTTCACATTCATTGGTGTTAGGGGCAGAAGATCCCCACAAATGTGAAAAATTGCAAATTATAAAATTGCTATTTTTTTACCTGAGAGAAACCTCTTTAAGGATACCTAGCTTATCCACCATGACTCTATGGACAATGTCTACCAGATCAAACTAGAGGACCTAGAGCAGTGGTTCTCAACCTGTGGGTCCCCAGGTGTTTTGGTCTACAATTCCCAGAAATCCTAGCCAGTTTATCAGCTGTTGGGATTTCTGGGAGTTGGAGGCCAAAACATCTGGGGATCCACAGGTTGAGAACCACTGACCTAGAGATTCCAAGGGAAGTGTTGTCTCTAGAAATCCTCCAGCATGATTCTATGGTCAATATCTAGTGGAGGTTGAGAGTTGCACTGGAGAACTTAGGGATTCCTTTGAAGCAGGGCATCATATTGACTAGCAACTTAGTTTTTAAAACATGAAAGCTGGGTTATTTAGAATGCAGTGTTCTTTTTCTGTGCCTGAAAAGAATAGCAGAACAAACACTTCTGCTCTTAATGAGTTGCATCGCCTCTGCTTCAAAGTCCTCATTACATTCACCCTCACATACCATGTATGCTGAAACCTTTCACAATAAGGATTTGAAATTCAAGCCAGATCTGAGGAAACCAATTTAGGAGACCTAATAGAGACAATGCAGTCTTCCACATTTCATCAAACGTGAATACTACTATTCACCATTTCCCTTGTCTTGCATTCCATCAAAGCTCTTCATTTCCCTGGACACCAAAAGCATTCAGAAGGAGAGCCAGTTTTTTGTTCTAACTGTCCATAGTCTACTGATCTGGAACAGAGGAGGTTATCTGGATATTGTTTAAGTTCTCTCTGGGATCACAGGAAGCTGCTCTCATTGCAATCACTCTTCTTGTCACGTTATATGTGTGGCAGGCAGACCTGATCATGGGTAACAAAATGTGTAGAAAGCAAGACAGACATGAGTCTCTACAGGCATGAGATCTAGAAAAAGAGAACATATATTAGTGGTTTAAAATTATCAGTAAAGTAGATGGGTAAGCTAATTCCCCATGCGGCATTCATTCTCCAATAGTGTGAAAATTCATAATTCCCAAGAGACTTGACAATGGGGATGTTGGGAAACATAGTTCAAGACATCTGGAAATCATTCACCTTGTGGAAGGCTCGTTTGACTCTGGGAGTAAATCTAGAACCTAATGCATAAGTTTAATTGTTTTCCTATTTCATAACAAGCTGTAAAACCCATTGTTCTGTTGCGTGCTGGGCCTGTAACAGTTGTCTTTTCTATAAGACGTATACTTTAAGCCCAGCGGGAAGCCAAGGGGCCTCAAAGAGAGATTCTCTGGGATTTTTCTGAAGTGATGGTCTTTAGAGTCTTTAATGATACAACAAAGTCTTTATTATGGGACAAACAACAAATCTTCAATAGTTCAAACAACACTTCAAGGCTTTTTTAGTCTAGTCCTCAACTGACTGGTACCTGACTTTAACTGAACTTTCTCTTTAAGAAAAAACCCTATTTAACCTCTCCCAGGCTGTTTACTATCTATGCCTCATCGGTGTGGGTCCTACTACCGATTCCAAATGCGTCTGGGTATCGAGTAGACCTACCAGCCGAGGCTTGTAGATATTTCAGCTGGAGTTCAGTGGATCTGTAATGCTGTCTTCCCTCCGAGAATTCTTTGAAAACTTCAGGGCTGTTTTCCCTCTGATTGCTGTGAGGCTGAGAGGCTGTGAGCTCTCAGCCAGAGCCTTGGGACCTTTCCCCTGGAATTTCTGTTTCCCCAGATGTTCTTGAGAAAAGAAGCTTTTCTACGGGATGAGCTGGTCTACGTCCTATAGTTTAGCTTCCTTATGTGAGACTGCTCAAAAAATTTCTCCTTTCCCTCCCAGAGCTCTGAACAAGGGGCGGAACCAAAGCTTAATTATGATGGACAGGTGGCTTGCCCTATGACTGCAAACAGATAACAGAAAGAAAATAAAGTTGGAGCTCCTAGCACAGCCATACCAGCACACCCATAATTGGAATATGAAGGTTTGAGTCTTTCCATATACATTTTTTTCAGGGGGGGGGGGGCGTTCTGGTATGTTATGGCAAAATTGGACCACCAGAATCTTATATAGATGACATTCTTCAAGCCTTGCCCCTGTCTCAGAAGAACTATCATGATTCTGTCGGAAAAATATTTATTATTTATTTATTTACAGTATTTATATTGTTTAACAGAGTGAGGTTTTCAATAAACTGAAGAGAAAAAAACACACTATTTGGATTGGAGTTTTATGCCTGTTCAGATTTATTCAAAGAAAACCCAGCTAGCTTCAAACTGTATTATATGGTCTGCACAGATGTGCCCACTGTTTATACCAGATTGCAATGGTTGGAAGGTATATGACTGTGGGATTCTAAGAGTTAGTCTTCTTCCCAAACCCTTTCACAGGACATGTGCCTTTGTTCCATAAGTTATTTCCTTTGCACGACCAAAGTCTTAAAAATGGAGAAAAACTGAAGCTGGGAGAGAAACAGAACATATTACGGAAGATTACAAAAGCATTAACTGTGAAGTAAATGAAGACAGAGATGACAGTTTGCATTTTCTCCTAATATTAAGACTCTGGGTCATCCAATTAAATTGAGTGGCAGGAGACTAAGAACAAGACAAAAGACATCACTTCTTCATCCTACAAATAATGAACACACCACATTCATTGACACTCTGTTTCAGGGCAAGCTGGGCAAAGTTTTAATCAGTTTAGTCAATTCTTGTTCAATATCACATGTCAATACTATATTAATAATTACAATCAGCTTAAAGTAGATTTAAAGTTCATTTATATATAAAGATATATTTAATAATGATGAATCATGTGCTTTTAATAGTTCATATATTTAATAATGAGAGAGTGCCAATGTATCATAGTGGTTTGAGTGCTGCGACCATGCCCTTTTGTAAGAGTAGTAAAAAGTGCTTAGGGTCCTTCCACAAAGCCATATAACCCAGAATATCAAGGCAGATAATCCACAATATCTGCTTTGAACTAGATTATCCGAGTCCACACTGCCATATAATCAAGTTCAATGTGGATTTTCTACAGCTGTGCAGAAGGGGCCTTAATCTGTCCCAGGAGAACCCCAGACAAACACTGACCCCCTCACTTTCTACACTGTAATGCTACTTCAGGTCTGTTTGAATGGCTGGGCTGAAAAATGGGCATAATGGCCAGGAGTAACTAGAGGTCTATCTGAGGCAGCGCTGGCCTTTTCCTCTCTCTGTGGAATGACCTTCAACATATCCAAAGGTCACATCAAAATCCATAGTTTGAGCCACAAAATTACTCCTTGACTAATACATTATGTCACCAAATACATAAATATAGACAGTATATATATTTTCCTGCCAGAGATGGTCATAGGTGCTTGCAAGATCTTAATTTTCATGTGCTGAAATAACTACTAAATACTTCACTTAAGGAGCCCCCAGTGGTGCAGTGGGTTAAACCGCTGAGCTGCTAAACTTATTTATTTATTTATTTAGAACTTTTATATACCGGTCTTCTCAACCTCCGCAGAGGGACTCAGTCCGGTTCACAACAAAAGATTTATAAACAATAGTTTAAAACATCACATCTCATAATACACTAACACATTAAAATACAATCATATAATTACATAATTATAGTCGTCAATTATTAATTATAGCCAAGTCATCAGAATGAAGTCACAATTCATCGCCATCCGTCCGTGTGATCAAGAGTTATTGACTCACTCATCAAACGCTAAATTCCAGAGCCAAGTTTTCACTAGTTTTCTAAAAGTCAGGAGAGAAGGGGCAGTTCTAATCTCCAGTGGGAGAGAGTTCCAGAGCCAAGGGGCCACCACCGAGAAGGCCCTGCCCCTTGTCCCCACCAGACACGATTGCTGACTTAAAGGTCACATGTTCAAACCGAGGGAGCTGAGTGAGCTCCCACTGTTAGCCCCAGCTTCTGCCAACCTAGCAGTTTGAAAACATGCAAATGTGAGTAGATCTGACGGGAAGGTAACGGCGCTCCATGCAGTCATGCTTGCCACATGATCTTGGAGACAACACCGGCTCTTTGGCTTAGAAATGGAGATGAGCATCAACCCCAAGAAAAAATGTCTTGGACAAAACATCTTGGGAAATGAGTACTCCTTCATGTTTTCCATTGGGTAGCATAATCTCTTGGCTAGAAAAATCCTCCAAACAGGGTAAATAATAATAATAATAAATAATAAAAATATACTTTATTTATACCCTGCCACCATCTCCCCCAACAGGGACTCGAGGCGGCTCACATGAGGCCAAGACCAAACAGCAAGTACAATAAAATAAAATACAGCAAAATGAAACTGAAACGCAAACAACAGCACAGCAAAATACAAATCATATGATACAATAAACCAGGGCTCCTCAAACTTTTTAAACAGAGGGCCAGGTCACAGTCCCTCAAACTGTTGGAGGGCCAGATTATAATTTGAAAAAAAACATGAATAATAATTAAAATGAAGAAAAATGTTAACAAATATAAACTTGTTAGTATTTCAATGGGAATTGTGGACCTGCTTTTGACTGATGAGATAGAATTGTTGTTGCTGCTGTGTGCTTTCAAGTCATTTCAGACTTAGATTGACCCTGAGTGAGGGTCGAGTAAATGACCTTGGAGGGCCGTATCTGGCCCCTGGGCCTTAGTTTGAGGGACTCTGCAATAAACGATATGTGCAATACATAGGAAAGCAATAAACAAACATAATAACAGTGAGCGGGCCGCATGTACATAAAATGATTTAAAAACTCAGGGTGAGATAAAGGAGCAGAATTATTTGCAAGGGAGAGCTCATAGAGAGACAGGGAGATAGACAGACCTTCGTACAAGGGAGGTGTACTCCTAGGACAAGAACTTGCCGGAGTCACTGGTGGCTCCAGGATCATAGAGGTGGTGAAACTATAATATACTTATCCAAGGTATTAAACCCTATTTTGAAATGGGTTGAACGCCTTTGATGGCTCCTTTGATATCTGAGAAAAAATCCAAAGCAGATTCAACACCACACAGACATTGGACTCATGGCCTTCCCAGTGGTATCATAACAAGTTAGGTAACTTATAGGAAGTACCCGAAACAGATACCTATTGTAATTACAGGGTGACATTTAACACTTCTTGATTCACTGTGTTTGCAAAGCCCAGACTTTGAATAAATGCAAATTAAATTGAATTGCTGAAATGTGTTTTTCTAACTTCTACCATGAATATATTTTAATAACCTATGGCTGATAGTGACATTTTACATTGTTCAAGAAAAACAGATCAACAGAATGGAGAAAACTCCCACATAGAGTTCATTCTACCTCTACTCCGTTCATTCAATTTTGGTATCCCAAGGGAGGAAAATTGAGCCCATCTAGAGGTCTAGCTGAATCTCTCTGCATTAGGTCAGATAAACAAGAAATAGAAAGACAGTGGGACAATTTAAAATGTAAAAAATATACCCTTCACTTTTGTCTAATAGCAACAAACATTTCAGTTTCCATTCTTCCCTTCCCAGCAGATAGGAGGGAAATACGGCTTTAAAAAAAACTCCTTATTTTACAGTAGGATTGAGCAATTTGCAAGCCAGATAAAACAAAGGAATGTAAGACAGTAAGTTTGAAAGCACACAAAAATAATTTCATGCAGGGTAGTTACATAAAGAGTTGCTACTCAGTTCTATTAGGTGTCTTGGTTTTTAGGCCTGTTTATAAGGTTATTTGAGGCATTGATTCAGAAAATTGCATTCAATAGACCATATCAGCTTTAGTTTCTAAGATATGGTTATCCTGGTTTTCTATAGGCGAGCAGATGGCAGCTGGTAGGTGGCATATGTTCAGTATCTCAAAAACTAGTGCTGATTGGGGGAAACTGGTGTGGTTTTTTGAATTGGTGGGTCAAAAGGGCCCATAAACAGGACTAACATTTGAGGCATCAAAATGTGTGTTGACCAGTGTCCTAGGCAGGCTTAGGCAACCACCTCACATCTTCTATTCTGGGAGGTTCAAGCAGGGATTGCCCAAAACGTCTTTTTTTGGGGGGATGGGGGGCTCTCTGAATATTTTCTTCTTCTGAAAAAGACAGATGTATGTTGCACCCCAGTTGTCCTTCACTGCTAAATTAGTCTGCTGCTTTTAGGAGCAAAGGACCCGATTTCACTACCAGAATGGAAGTTTCTGCTGCCGTTGAAGTCAGAATGTGTACATGGAATGAAAGAAGAAGATACTATCTTGTCCTTTTTTCCTCAAGCAGCAAAATGTTTTGAACCAACTTTGCAATTACCAGAGTCTCAGTCCATCTACCTGTGGCTTCCATCCCACTTAGCTATCAGAAGCACAGTGTGGTCCACATATCCATGGCACTGGTATCTGCAGTTTTATTTATCCACGTCTGACCAAATACATCTCTTTAGGCATTTTCTAGATCTTCCAGCATAACGTAATGGTATGCTTGGGCCAGAACTACTTAATTTCAATAGGGTTCACAGTTTCATGTATCTACAAAATGCCCAGGAGCTTAACTTCTATAATATGGGGATCATACTCTATTGTGAAGAAGAAGTCATAATATAAGTTTATTGAGTTCATCAAGAAATAGACTCTACTCAAGATATAAAAGAGCCAGGCGACTCAATCTTTAAATGAAACTTTTTTAAAAAACCAAATCTTTATTTCAAGGGTGAAAATGAGAAAATTCTGTACACCCTTTATTTATTGTGGATTTAAGCTGATGTAACAGTGAACTGACCTTTAAAACAGTAAATTGGCATGGTGTTTTTTATGTCTGAGTGGGTTTTTAAAAAAATGTGTAAATAACAAGGAAATTGAAGACTTTAACTCTCTCCTCTACTATGGTTGCAGTCTAGATGACTCCAGTATGAGCAGTTTCCATTGGGGTCTTTGCAGGTTTTCTTCCAAAGCAACTATAGGTATCAACTATCAACCAGAGTAGGCTATGGTGAGGAAAATAAGTGGACCTAGACCGTAGTAAAGGAAAAGAGTTTATGACCTTATCACCGGGCTTCGTCTGGTTTTGTGGAGGAAAGAGGGGGGCAACGGACAGAGGCGGCCCTAGGTAATTTTCAATGGTAAGCAAACAGTATTTTGGTGCCCCCCCCCCAACCAATCACTGATAGAAATTTTCTGTTCATCATGGGAGTTCTGTGTGCCATATTTGGTTCAATTCCATCATTGGTGGAGTTCAGAATGCTCTTTGATTGTAGGTGAACTATACATCCCAGTAACTACAACTCGCATATGTCAAGGTCTCTTTTCCCCCAAGAGCGCCTCAAGTGCGCCCCTGGGCAAAATCAACTATACTGCAAATGCTTACTTTGTGTAATGGGTTGAGACGTCCCTAGCAGCAGAGTGAATCTGTTGCCTCACGAGCAGCTCTTCTTGACGATGCTTTCTCTATCACATGTGGGAAGTGTCGCCCTTCTGGGGAGGATTTGTGCTGGCTCCATTGAGGCCAGTACAACATAGGAAGCCTCCCGTGTTGTGTGGGAAGCATCCACAGATGCCTCCACCCCGATTGGGGGCAGGGCCTCCACCAGAAGTCACACAATGTTGTGTGATGGCCGGCATTTCCGTCCCCAAAACAGACTGGAAGTTTCCTAGGACACTGAATTTGGTGAGTGTGATGAGGTCTAACACTGCACAGGAAACATTTTCTGTAGAGAAAATATTATTTTTCTGCACATTTGGAGAAATGTGATTTTCTGAACAATTTTGATTCTTTGGATTTTGGATGCATTTGGGATGCAGAAGTCATGGACATAGAGGACCAATTAGATGTTTGAGACTTCAGTTCCCAGAAATCCCAGCTAGGATGTCCAGTTAGGGAGGATTAGAGACAGTAATCCAAAACATCTCAAGAGACAGCCAAATGTTCCCCATCCCAGCTCCATTATTTGATATGCAACTGATCCTCGGTATCCACAAAGTCTGCATCAAAAAATTCCATCATCTACAATTTGGAAATATCCTCTTCACATTCCATAAACCAATCATAATATTACCCTTCTATATAAGGTACACCCTTTCCCTACACTTTGTATATCATGTGATTTGAGAATCCACAGATTTTGGAGGGACCTGGAACCAAATATCAGCAGATACTATTATTTATTTACTGTATTTATATACCACCTTTCTCACCCCCAAGGAACTCAAGGTGGTTTACAACATACTAATGGCAAAAATTCAATGCCAACATACAGTACACAAAGAAATAATAATAACTAATTGCTACATATAACTATGAACTTAAAAACAGTTAAAACTATTAAAGATAAGACATAAATAACATTTAAACATTCAGACAAAGCATAAAATCATCCTAGTATAAACATTAAAATCCCATGATCCAGAAATTGTATATCATAGTCATTGTACATGTTCCTTAATTATTCTTCCTACTACATTATTTATTAGCCAAAGGCTTGATCCCTCAACCATGTCTTTATTCTCTTTTTAAGGGTCAGGAGGGAGGGTGCTGATTTAATCTTGCTAGGGAGGCAGTTCCAGAGCCGAGGAGCCACCACTGAGAAGGCCCTGTCTATTGTCCCCACCACCCGCACTTGTGACAGAGGTGGGACCAAGAGCAAGGCCTCCCCAGATTATCTTAACCTTCTTGATGGTTCATACTAAGAGCCCATTGTATTTACTATGAAAATAAGCAATGCTTCTCATGTAACCTACCTATCACTTGAGAGCACTAGTTCTCAACTTTTGGTTCTCCAGGTGCTTTGGACTTTGAGTCCCAGAATTTCAGGTAGTTAACCAAGCTGGGTGGAGCTTCTGGGAGTTGAAGACTGAAACACCTCTAGGAACAAAGTTTGGGAACCACTGTAAGTTCAGAGCCCACAGTTTTTGCTATGCAACAAGGAACACTTCTTATATAACCTCTATGCCTTTAAAGCGCTTGTTACCAACTTTTGCTCCCATAAGTGTTTTGGAGTTTGGAGAAGACAATGATGTTGGGGAAATGGAAGGAAAAAGGAGGAGGGGACAACCAAGGGCAAGATGGATGGATGGTATCCTTGGCTTGACTTGGAAGTAACTGGGGGTGGCCACAGCCAACAGGGAGCTCTGGCATGGGTTGGTCCATGTGGTCATGAAGAGTTGGAAGTGACTGAGTGAATGAATAAATAACAGCAACAAAGTGTTTTGGACAGCTGGCCAAGCTGACTATTATTTCTGGGAGTTAAAGTCCCAAGACGCATAGGGACAAAGCTTGAGGACACCCATGGAAGCAGAAGCAGTGAAAAATATAGCTATAAGTATAGGAATGGAGATCACTAGACCCTTGCCCACCAACCTACTTTTCCTTGGGTATATTTACACAGCAGAATAAGCACCACTTTAACTGCCATGGCTCAATGCAACAACTCCCTTGATTCCAAAACATTGTGCCATAGCAGTTAACATGATGCCAAACTGAATTAATTCTATAATGTAGATGCACCCTGGAACCAAACCCCTGAAGAATGTTTGTTGTTCATTCGTTCAGTCGTCTCCGACTCTTCGTGACCTCATGGACCACCCCACGCCAGAGCTCCCTGTCGACCGTCACCACCCCCAGCTCCTTCAAGGTCAGTCCAGTCACTTCAAGGATGTCATCCATCCATCTTGCCCTTGGTCGGCCCCTCTTCCTTTTGCCTTCCACTTTCCCCAGCATAATTGTCTTCTCTAGGCTTTGCTGAAGAATGTATTTACTATGTAATAAGACATGCTTCTTATATAACATGTCTATCCCTTTAAACTACTGCTTCCCAAGATTTGGTTGTTTTGGGTGTGTTGAACCTCAGCTCCCAGAATTCCTGACGGCCAAAGCAGCTGAGGCTTCTGGAAGCTGAAGTCCCAAAAACCTGGAGGACTAGAATTTGCAGGAAGGCAGCGCAAACTGGAAGAAAAATTCCCCACTTGTTGCCCATCGGAGGAGGAAGAGTTTCTCCTTTCAGGAAAGCCTTCGAGGTGTATTTCGGAGGTGAAGGGGAAGAGGAATAAGGGGGCTTCTTTACTACCGGGTGGAGCCAGCAAAAGATGGAGAGACCAGGGAGGAGGAGGAGAGGAGGAAGGCGGCGTCCTGGCTCCGGCTTGGCTCCTGGGCGCGGCTTGCCTCTGCTACCTGACGAATGAGGCAAGAGGCGGTGAAAAAAGGCGCAGGGAGTGGGGGAAAGAGGGAGAGAGAGGAGGAGAAGCAAGGGAAGGAACTGGCTGGTCTCCCTTCAAGCCCTGGCTGTCTTCCCTCTTTCCCACCCATTGCCCTGAAAGCGGAAACTGGGACCCCTCTTTCCCCTCCTCGCCTTACTTCACTTGGACCTGGGTACCACTCTTGCCTGCATCCCTGCATCCTTCAGCCGGGATGTACTAAGCCAAACATCGCCCTGCTCTCTTCTCCCTGCTCTTAATCACACTTCGAAAGAGTTCCGAGGCGAAAGGAGTCACATTTCATTGGCAAGGAAGGTAAGTAAACTGGTTGAATTGATACTGGGTTCTTCTATTTCTCCCCTTTGGGGAGAGAAACAGAGAAGGTTTGTGGAGGGATGGCTTTTGCCAGTCTTGGGCGCACTTACAGGCGAGTAAATTCCACTGAGCAGGAAAACAACTTGCTTTTGGTAGATCTAGGGGTGCATCTACATCCCTACAATTCAGTTTCAAAACAGCTAGATTGCCATTGCTCAGTGGAATGGAATCATAGGATTTGTAGCCTGGTGTCCTGTCTGATACAAATACAGTGCAGAGTAAATGTATAGTTGAAGGATTTCATGGCCAGAATCACTGTGTTGTTGTGAGTTTTACAGGCTATATGGACATGTTCCAGAAGCATTCTCTCCTGATGTTTCACCTGCATCTATGGCAGGAATCCTCAGAAGTTGTGAGGCAGAACTCACAACCTCTGAGGATGCCTGCAATATATGCAGGTGAAACATCAGGAGAGAATGCTTCTGGAACATGGCCATACAGTCTGAAAAACTCACAATAACCCAAAGTGAATGTAGTTTGATGCCACTTTTAACTGCCAAGGCTCTATGGTATGAAATCCTTGGAGTTGTAGTTTGGAGGTATTAGCACTGTTTGCCAAATGTTGTATGTTATGTCTGCATTGTTTGTTTTTGATAAGGCCAATTGGCTAATCAATAGAATTGTTGTTGTTGGCCGAAAGCTAAAGACCTTGTAAAACTACAACAAGCATCAATACATGAGCCATGGCTATTAAAATAGTGTCACACACCACCATTCTACAGTGTCCAGATGGACAATAAGAAAGGTATCCTCATGACAATGCCAATTTGCATGACTTACTCAAGAATAGAGCTTGGTTTAGTGTGGAATTAACTCGTGTGCAAGATTTCAGGCAAACATAGCAATCTTGTGACATAGGCTGCCTTCTGAAGTAAGTCCTGTTGGAAGTAGCAGGATTTATTTTGTATTGTTGAAGGCTTTCATGACCAGAATCACTAGATTGCTGTGAGTTTTCCAGGCTGTACAGCCATGTTCCAGAAGCATTCTCTCCTGACATTTCACCTGCCTCTATGGCAGGCATCCTCAGAGGTTGTGAGATCTGTTGGAAAGTAGAGTTACCTCTTCAGGAATCTACCATACTCTCCTTCTTTCCCACCCATTGCCATGAAAGCAGGAGCAGGGACCCATCTGTTGAAATTGTCCACATGCTTTTGGATTTCAATGGCTTCTCTGTGTAGCCTGACATGATAGTTGTTAGAGTAGTCCAGCATTTCTGTGTTCTCAGATAATATGCTGTGTCCAGGTTGGTTCATCAAGTGCTCTACTATGGCTGACTTCTCTGTTTGAATTAGTCTGCAGTGCCTTTCATGTTCCCTGAGTCGTGTTGTATTTACTGTTATTTTAATAAAATGACTATGAGACTTTGGATACCTGTGGAGCAGCTTCCAAATGTTGCAAGTACGTATGTGTGGACAGGTGTCTAGCCCTGAACACCTGTTTTTCAGAACTCTGAATCTGTATACATCTTTATAGATCTTTTGGCTACTGTCACAAATCAAAATATGCATGTGGTTGACTTCTTTTTCCCCTCGAGGGGCTGGGGTTGATTTGCATCACTTTGCTGGACTTCTAGGACCAGTGAGGAATGTTGTAGTATCCATTCAAAATAGACCTGAACTGTTTTGCTATTGGGAGTAACACATCCATTTCAGTGAATGGGCTACATCTCTATCTGTATCCTAATGAGGACATAATTCTCTGTCTTCTCCACAATGGCAAACCAAACGATTCAGTAAACACCTCCAGAGCCTCGCCCTGACTCCTCAGGAATTCAGTGGCATTGCTCCTAGCAGGGTTTGCTGCTAAAATTCCCTTGGGGAGATGGAAATAACAAGCATAGAACAGTGGCATTTAAGAACACTAACAAGTCTCTGAGGCAACTGTAAGCATAGTTATTGGACTGTAATTCCCAGCAGCCCCAAGCAATATTGCCAGGAGTGAGGAAGGATGGAGTTGTGGTGCTTTAAGATAACAGGTCTTTTGGGTGTTTTGGATATGGTACAAATGCAACCTGATTTCCAAGCCATGAAATATTGAGTTATGTTCTATCTGTTTATAATTTACCTAGAACCAGAACTCTATTAATACCCCCCACATCCAGACTAATGGTGCTTGTTGCCTTGTAGTAGTGTTCAAAGAGCTAACCATGCTAGTATGTTTTGCTTCATTAGACTTTGTTGGTTATATATGAACATGAAAAAGCATAAAATAATCCAAAAAGAGGCTAAAAAAAAGAAATTTTAACATAAGATATCATGCACACAGTCTGTTTCACTTATGCATTGCTTTCTGTAAGAACACACTCATCCAAGACTCTATGGAATCTGTAGGTGGGCAATTGGATATCTTTTCTGAGATGTGTGAGGATATTTTGGCTCTTTTCACAGGAGTAAGGAACATTCATACAGATCTTACTACAGTATAGTCTTGCTTATCCAACCTCCACTCATCCAACATTCTGTATTATCCAACGCAGTCTGCTTCCTGTCTGGATCTACAGCTGTTTCAATATATTGTGATGTTTTGGTGCTAAATTCATAAATACAGTAATTACTACATAAAGTTACCATGTATTGAACTGCTTTTTAAATCAAATTGTTGTAAAATATTATGTTTTGGTGCTTAATTTGTAAAATCATAATGTAATTTGACATTGAATAGGTGTTTCCTTAATCCCTCCTTATTATCCAACCTTTTTGCTTATCCAACGTGCTGCTGGCCCATTTATGTTGGATAAGCAAGACTACTGTACTTCTTTACTTGACTAAATAGGCTAGATATGGCCTAGAAATATTATCTTCATTATTGAAAGGGGATTTTAAAAAACTCCCCTACCCACACACACAGAGAGAAATCAAATTAAAGTGAAATGCTTCTGTTTTAAATTGTACCATTGTAAATAACAGGAAATGACATCTTGTGCAGAGACGTGCTCTCCTTCTCTGACTGCAAATAGTTCCATAATTGGTATTTGAACACTTTCAGTATAGGAGGATTTGTCTTTAAAAATACTATGAAGAGATGCTGTCCCAGATGTTAGTGGCTCCTCCCTGTAAAGCAGGCACAGGAAAACTTTTCAGAGAGGGGACTGCATCCCAGACCAAACGGAGTTGGAAGTGGGGGGGGGGGGGGCAGACCAAGGATTGGTTTGCGGGGTTCAGGGGTGATTGGCCATGAGGGGAGTGGGGAGGTTTTTATATGCAGTTGCACATGGCTCTCGGGAGAGCCTTGCACAGCTGTGTGACCTGCAGGGCACTCCTTGTGGCAGAATGACAAAGGGACCCACTGTGTTCTCCTGCAAAGAAGAGGAGAAGGCACACAGCTGCTGAGAGCCTTCCACAGGGCTGTCAGCAGCCACATATCTGCCCTGCCCATGCTTTAGGCATAAGTATGCAGTGGGCCACCACATCCTTATGCTGAAATGTTAGGGGAAAAGGGGGTGAGAGGAAAGCGCCCATGGGGCCACATTCGTCCCACGGGCCTTGCTTTGACAATACCTGATGTAAAGTGTGCCATGAACACACAATACTCTCATGGGCCAGTAACAAGTAGTTTTCCGAGCATCATGCACCACCACCACAGAAGCCCTGCTGAAACCAGCTGTCCCCTCTTCTCAGAAAGTTTCACTAGTAGTATCTGGAAGGATCATGTGATACTACATGATCATGTGACACCCTCAAGAACCAGTAGGAAGTGATTACAGAGTGCCATGACACAAATGATCACAGAAGGGTCATAGAATCATAGAGTCGGAAGAGACCTCACTGGTCATCCAGTCCAACCCTCTGCCAAGATGCAGGAAAATCACATTCAAAGGACCCTTGACAGATGGCCATCCAGCATCTGCTTAAAAACCTCCAAAGAAGGAGCCTCCACCACACTCCATGGCAGAGAGTTCCACTGCTGAACAGCTCTCACAGTTAGGAAGTAATGTTCAGATGGAATCTCCTAATGTTCAGATAGAATCTCCTGTATTTTGAAGTCATTGTTCCACATCCTGGTCTCCAGGGTAGCTGAAAATAGGCTTGCTCCTTCCTCTTATGACTTCCCCTCACATATTTATACATGGCCATCATGGATCCTCTCAGTCTTCTCTTCTGCAGGCTAAAAATGCCAAATGTTGTGTTCATCTGGGCAGAAAGAGAAATGGCCAGCCCTTTGGACCATTTCAGTGCACTTGGGTAATAAGCCTCTGTTCCTATTGGTCCACATGGTCATGGAGAGTCATCCCCTCAGAATGCCCCATCTGCAGCTGAGACATCCAGTGAAGGCAGTACATCTGTTTAGGGTGGGACTTCTAGGATGATGCACTTGAAAAGGGGCAGGAATTAGGAATTTAATGGGCAGTACTATCTTTGGCTGGTTGATGTTAATGCCACAAACTCCCTTGTAAATACCATTTCATACTTCTCCCTTCTTAAAGAATGCTGGAAGTCTTTTTTCATCCCTTCCTGGTGTGTTAAATGATAATTCACACTCCTATTTTCAAAATATTACTCACTTAATCATGGTTCAGAAGGGCTTGCTGCACAGCAGCCAAAGTAGGAATATGAGCTTCTGCTCTTTCATCTATTTTAATGTGGCAGAATTAGAGCTCTGATGTATTTATTGGCTTAATTATTTAATTTGACTAAAAGACAAATAGACAACAAAGCGATATTTGGTTAAAATGAGTGGGCACAATGTTTTGGACTGCATTTCCCACCAGCCCTTCCCAACAGAGCCAATTGTTAGAGAGAGCACCAACATGGTTACTGGTTTGGACATCTGATGATAACTCTGGAAATGAAGGCCCTCACAACCTCTGAGGATGCTTGCCATATATGCAGGCAAAACGTCAGGAGAGAATGCCTCTAAAATATGGCCATATAGCCAGAAAAAAACCTACAACAACCCAATGAAGGCCCAGTTCCCTACTTAGCCATGGAAATACATTAGATCACCTTATTTAAGTTGCACACTTTCAGCCCAGAAAATCCTATGATAAGTTCAACTTAGTGTTATGGCACTTGCTTGGATTAAGCTGCATGATTGAAACTGTAACCACAGTTTCATCTCAAAATATTTTGGTACTTGAGGCAAAGATGCCCATCATTCATTCAAAAGTTGATTGACTATCCACTGGATATTCTTTTGACTTCAGTAATTGCACTGCTTTGCCCTGAGAGGCTTGGTTCATTTAGCTCTATTCTCCAGCAGCGCCCACCACCCAAAGCAGCTGCCTTTCCCTAATAGTAGGGCTGGGTCTGATAGTTACTTAAAGCAAGAAACATGGTGGAATTAATAGAATTATCAGCTTAGTAATCACTGATTGGGTGCACTCCTGATACATCATCTGAATGCCACTCAGACCTGATGAATTGCAGTAGTTCTTTCCTCAGCATTCAAGACAGGCTTTTTTCCTGGTTCCCTTATGGCTGACAGCTACCTACTCACCCCAAAAAGAAATCATAGTACAAGATTCAAAATGGAAGTACAGAATGAAAATGCATTCTCAAAAGAACTGAATAAACCAGGTGGAATAATTGCACACGTGTGCTTTGCACTGTAACAGAATTGTAAATGGTAGTTAAATTGACAGCTGTTTGAGGGGTCTTGAACTGAAAAATCATTTTACTAAGTGGTGAATAAGATTAAAGATGTAAGGAGATAGGCTCAAAAGGAATCAACTGATGGAAAATAATGTCTTACTACAGAAAGACAGAAGTATATCATTCTGTGTCTTATCAATGGATAAATTGATAGGTTGCTGACCTTAAAATATTGATAAATATTGCAACTGAAGAAAGAACTATAGCCCCTTATCACACTGGGGATTTAACGTGGGCAGCCCCATTCTTCTGATGTGAGCAGAATGCTGGGAAATGCAGGTTGGGAAGGCGAGAAAGCAGAATAGTAAAAAAGCCCCACCCTGAACTACATTTCCCAGAATTCTCCTTGCACCAGAAGAATGGGGTTGCCCTTGTGATGAGGCAATGACACATTCTTTCAGATGATGCACATAATAAAATTCATGAAGTTAATAGGGTCCTTGTAAAGTGGCGGGTGATTTGAAGGCACATACACAACAAAGTGTATCTAATTTGGGAGTTCAAATCCTTGCTTAGGCTAAAATTGGTCTGGTTGTTATATTTTAGCCTAATTTACTTCCTCGGTCTGTTCCTTGAAGGTACAATACAATATCAGAGATACAAAGATGCAATGATTACACAAGTAGTCAGGGATTTATCTCAACAGCTATATAACCAGGCATGTAGCCGGGGGGGGGGGGGGGGGCTTGAGGGGCTTAACACCCCCCCCCCCCGAAATTATCATGGTGGTCTCGGCATGGCCTTGCAGCATATGAAAAGAAAAGAAGAGTTTTGGGTTCAGGAACCATCCAAGCTGATCAACTGGACAACTTGAGAAAAAGGGACAGTTTATTATCTCCTTCCTCATTGGGTGTATGAAGACAGCAGGGTCATACTGGTCTGATCTCCTCGGGGTATTCCAAATCCCATCGGTTTAGATCTGTCATACCGCCCCCCCCGAAACTCAGCCCCCCCCGAACCCCCCCCTGAAAAAAACTCAGCCCCCCCCCCCCCGAATCGAAATCCTGGCTACAGGCCTGCATATAACAATATACTGCAAGGAGAGTCCAGAATTGGAAGCACTTGTTTGGATCTATGTATGTGCACGTGCAATATATGTTTATCAGCTCTAACTGTGTATACATATACACTCAGAGCTGATGAACATATATTGTTGCTAGAGAAATCTCTTTTATTAAATCTGTGCACCATTCCTCATAATCAGAACATCCTGATACTTGAACTCTGCAAGCCCAATTTCCATTCTGACACTGTGTGAGAACAGATATATGCCTATGTTTGCATTGCATGAAATGGCTGTATCAAACATCCCTTCTTGTTGAACCACAAAAGAGGGTATGCGTGTGTATATGTGTCAGTCACTCTTATAGAAATTGGTGGACATTCTCCTGTAAATTCAAATACTTGGCTCACCTGCTGGAAATAGACAAGCTGTTTTATAGAACAGTACAACCTCATTTTATGTGATCAGTTATAGAGCATCCATCCAGGTTGGGAAGTCTGACTTGGCCACGGTGTTTCACGCTCTGGTTATATCCCGTATAGACTACTGCAATGCACTCTACATGGGGTTGCCTTTGAAGACTGTTCGGAAGCTCCAAATGGTCCAACGGGTGGCAGCCAGGTTGCTAACAGGAGCAGCGCCCAGGGAGCATACAACTCCCCTGTTGCGCCAGCTCCACTGGGTGCCAATTTGCTACTGAGCACAAATCAAAGTGCTGGCTTTAGCCTATAAAGCCCTAAATGATTCTGGCCCTGCTTACCTGTCCGAATGTATCTCTCCTTACGAACCCTATAGAAATTTAAGGTCTTCTGGGGAGCCCCTGCTCTCGGCCCTGCCCTCTTCACAGGCTTGATTGGCTGGGACGAGGGATAGGGCCTTCTCAGCAGTGGCCCCTCGGTTGTGGAATGCCCTCCCCAGGGACATTAGATCAGCCCCCACCCTCTTAACATTTTGCAAAAAAGTTAAAACCTGGCTATATGAGCAGGCCTTCCCAAACGCAGTGTAGCTATTAAACTCTGATCTCGGAATGGTTGGACAACGTGATTGGATAATGACTGGAAATGAAATGCGGAGGACTTATGGTTTTTATTATGTTACTGATGTTAATTGTAATGAATTTTTTACCTGTGTTAAATGTGTTTAATGTTTAAATTATTTTTGTACTGTTGTGGGCATCGAATTGTGCCATTTTGTAAACCGCCACGAGTCGCCCTCGGGCTGAGAATGGCGGTATAGAAGCATAGTCAATAAATTCAGTAGTGAGCAGAAACTGCATGGGAGTAATTCTTCTCCATTAAGATAGCTCTTTATAGCCACATTTCACTATGTCATTTGGGTATTTAAAAGAGCAGGAGAACTTATAAAAGCACACAGGGGAATAAAAAATATTACTGAGCTTCACATTTTCAGTAAATAGGGGATATCTAAAGATATTACTGAAAACATATAACCCATATATGTTCATGATTTATTTATTTACTTCACTTGTATCCTGCTTTTCTCACCCCAGGGGGGACTCAAAAGGGTTTCCAACATATTTATGGCAAAATTTAATGCCTCACTTATATAAAAAACCTAACATAGAGCAACCATAACATATAACTATCAATTAGATCATAAAAACACAACAACATTTAGACAATTTAAATGTGGAGTTAAAAACATATTAATATAAATATTAAAACCGCATAATCCAGAAATCATGGTCCAAGGCTGTTCCAAATGTCAAATATCAGTTCCACATAATCTTGGATCATTCCCTGCATTGCTTACTGCCCAAAACTTGGTCCCATAGCCAAGTTTTTACTTTTTTTCTGAAGACCAGGATGGAGGGTGCTAATTTCATTTCATTAGGGAGGGAGTTCCATAGTTGATGAGCCACCACTGAGAAGGCTGTGTCTCTCGTCCCCACCAGTCGCACCTGCAAGGAAAATGGGACCGAGAGCAGGGCCTCTTGGATGGTTCATAGAGGGAGATACATTCAGACAGGTAAGCTGGGCTGGAACCATTTAGGGCTTTGTAGGCTAAAGCCAGCACTTTGAATTGTGCTCAGAAACAGACTGGCAGATTAATTTCTGGTTGTCATATCATTTATAGATTTTTAAATGTTTTAAAACATATTTTAATTTGGTTTCAGAAAATTAGTTGTGATACAGATCTAATATGTATAAACTGGATATACACAAACTCAGTATAGAAGAGATAAATGACACATGGTCGTGCTCCCTGCTTCCTCCACATATGGATTATCTCTATGAATTTGACTGTACCAGTTCATTGATCACTTGGTAGAAGAATGCATAGATAAGCTGTTGTTTATACTATCGGTTTTTTTTCTTTCCAGTTCAGCATACAGTCATTCTTTGGCCATGGATGTGTTCATGAAAGGATTTAATAAAGCCAAGGATGGAGTTGTGGCAGCAGCAGAGAAAACTAAGCAAGGCGTTGCAGAAGCAGCAGGGAAGACGAAAGAAGGTGTCCTCTATGTGGGTAGGTGAGCAAGAAACTCTAAACAAAGCTTGCTATTTGTCATCTTTAGAAAACAAGACATGGGGGATATATGGCTCTCCAAATCATTTCCATTCCATCCTATCCAATGATGAGGGATGTTGGAAGTTGTTCATTAGGCTTGTGCATTGATTCAGAGTGATCGGTTCCCTTTGGCCAATTCGTCTTGGTAAGATGGCCATAACGGTAAGGGCTCAGCCATTACATTTTGGCCCATAACGGGACCACGTGGCAGCCAATCACAACTCCTCCACCCCTTTCCGGCACCATGCAGTGCTGAGAGTCTACCTTGTACTGCTTGCATGGGATTTCCCTGTGAACCCTGCATGTTGGGCCAGTCAGAATAGACTAATGTTGTGATGTGTCTTTCTTAATCCCATTGCTCAAACCCAGACTTCCTTGAAAGGAAGAAAGGAAAGGGTCTCAGGAAGGATGCTTCCTTAATCCTGTTCTTCAAACCCAAACCCCTTTGAAAGGAAGGGGTTCCAAAAGGGAGAACTCACTTGAATTATATATGTGGGTTCAAAAATTGATGGCAGTGAAGAGAGATGGCAGTGGATGCGTTATGTTGGTATAAACACGGAGCATTTATGATTGGGGAAATCAGTTGTGACACTCTAGAAGTTTTTAGACTGTATCTTCCATTATCTTTGAATACTGGGTTCTTAAGTCCTTTTCAGAAGCTGAAGTTTCTATAGAGCAAAGGTATAAGTAACTGAAGCAGTAAACAAGGGGAGACCTACCATGAAATTGAGTGAAGCAACTTTCTCAGGCAGTTACTAACTCTGATCTCCCAGAACTTTTCCACTTTAGAGAGCAGATATATAAATTCTTAGCTAAACTGAGTGAACGTGTAAGATGCTGTCTCAATGCCAGTGTTAAAGTACAATTCATCTATCAGTCAAGTTGGCTATTTTATGTAAAAAGAAAGGAACTATTATATTAGGTAGCAAATAGTTTTGAGCTATCTGCAGCAGTGAGACAACAAGAGCACATCTCTTGCTAGGAAATTATTATTATTATTATTATTATTAATTATTATTATTATTATTAAACTTTATTTGTACCTCGCTAGCATCTCCCGAAGGACTCGATGCGGCTTACAACGGCCAAGGCCTCAACAACAACAACAACAAACAATAACAATACAATGCAAGCAAATTAAAAATATAAGCAATAACAACAACAAAACATAACACTATTACGAAATAAAACCAGGGCCGGGCCAATGAAGGGTACAGGTTAAAAAGTGCTGGGTGTAAGAGGTGATATGTTGGGATTCTGGGCAAGTGCAATGTGCAGAGAGTCTTAAGCTCTAATAAAGTGCTTCTGGGACGTAGTGCTGGAGGTTATCCTATTCAGGAAAGAAAATCACTTTTATTGAGAGACTGGTGTTTTTCTTTAACTGTATGATATGGTGTGCATGTATTTTTCTAAAGAAGGTGGCTGTAATTGTTATTGGCAGTTACTGGAAGGTGACTGCTGTCATTTATATGCTTAACAGCAGAAATTGAAGGAGCCTCCAGTGGTGCAGTGGATTAGACCCTTGTGCCGGCAGGACTGAAGACTGACAGGTCGGAGGTTCAAATCTGGGGAGAGCGCAGATGAGCTCCCTCTATCTGCTCCAGCTCTCCATGTGGGGACATGAGAGAAGCCTTCCACAATGATGGTAAAACATCAAAACATCCGGGCGTCCCCTGGGCAACGTCCTTGCAGACGGCCAATTCTCTCATACCAGAAGCGACTTGCAGTTTCTCAAGTCGCTCCTGATATGACAAAAAAAAGAAGAAGCAGAAACTGAAATATTTCTTTAAAGAAAACTTAACATATTACTTGGATCACCCAAATGATCAATAGTTGTTACTGTAATCCAGACAGGTGACTCACTGTATCACTTGTTACTAACCAGTGAGTTACTATTACAGTTACCATTATGCCATACAAAATGCTCTCTGATGTGATTGATTCTGATGTTGCAACCTTGAACTAGAGAGAAAAATACAAACACAGCAACAAGTAGTGAATTATAACCATTGTCACCACAGGATAAAAAGTATCTTAGTTCTAGTTCATTGCTGCAAAGGATAACAACACTTAGCTATTTATTTATTTATTTACTTGCTTACTTTGTTTTTACCCCACCTTTCTCCCCATGCAGGAGACTCTAGGTGGCTTATAAACTCCAGGAAAATTCAATGCCACATGGACATAACAATAAAACACTATCAGAGTAGGTTGTTGTGAGTTTTCTGGGCTATATGGCCATGTTCCAGAAGCATTCTCTCCTGATGTTTTGCCTGCATCTATGGCAGGCATCCTCAGAGGTTGTGAGTTCAGACCTCACAGCCTCTGAGGATGCCGGCCATAGATGCAAGTGAAACATCAAGAGAGAATGCTTCTGGGACATGGCCATACAGCCCAGAAAACTCACAACAACCCAGCCTTCAACAATACTATCAGAGTACTGTAATTCATTAGAAAAATGAGTAACTTCCTTGCAACATTTATCAGTATTTTCCCCATCAGTTTTCTAGGCCATTGTGTTCTGTTTGGGACATATATTTACCTGAACCAGTTCTTCCTTCTTTAAAAAAAAGTTAAGAGTTATAGCACAACAGGACAGTAACTTAGGATTCCCCTCCATTACCCGAACACACTGGTGTCTTCACTGTTTTGCTGCTTTTGGGCTCAAAGGGTGCAAGTGATGACAAGGAACAGCAAAGCCATGGGGTCTTTTCCAAGAGTGTGGTTCTCAGCAGACATCCAACAATGTGAACCATGAGCAATGACTCAGACCATTGCCACATAGCTCAACATTTCAGTACCCTATACAGGTGTTTTGCTTAAATCTTAGCAACTTGTTGCTCTTGACTTTGAATTTTATCATGTATTTTGTACCTTCTGCAAAAGGGAGGATACTCAGATGTGTGATGGATTCATCCTTCAGATGCGTATTTCAATATAAAACTACATATCCTGCAATGTGTCTTCACATTGCAAGTCACGTTATTATAATGGGTTGGAAACGGATTGAAATAGGCCAGATTTGGTTTTCAAAGGACTGGCATGTTTTTTTAAAAAAAAAATCCTCAAAATCAAGAAGTATATCTTTACAAGCAATAAAAAATGGATCAAAGAGAACACTCTTTGATTGGAGTATCAACCGAATCTCTCATCAATCTGCATATCTTCTGCAGCAGGAGTACTGTGATGGCGTGATTGGCGCCACTTGTATGTAAATGTATAGTTGAATTGTTTGGTTATCTACAGCTGTCTATCAATGTTGTTTTGCATCGGTTGGCTTGCTCCCCCAGCTCAGTTGTTTGGCTCCACCCCTTCCTAGGGAGGAGGGCAGTGCTTTCGTTTTCATTCTTACCACCAAACCTCAACAGATGGACTTGCGAAAGGCTTGGCTCAAAGCCCTTGGTCAAGTCATTTCTTACCAACAATTCTCAGGTTTATACCCTTATGATTCGTACTTCATGCCCAGCTCATCTGGACGACGTTGAGAATCTTAAGCACCTTCAAACCAGTCCTTTGGCATCAAGAGGAAGACTTTGTGCCTTCAGTATAGGCCATTGGACTGGGGTTGTGAATGTTCTGACTTCATAGCCATTGAGAAAGAGGGAACTCAGCTGGAAAACTCCTTGGACCCAAGACTACCAGAGACTGTAATGTATATTTTCTTTACCCCTTTTGGAACATCAAGTTTAATGCCTTAGAAAGATAACTCTTTGTGAACAATAAAGCCTATTTCGAGTTATCTATGGTGTCTTGTTGATCCTCGAGAGTTCCAGTTTTCGAAAGGAAGGCAAGAAGCAATCCCCTGGGGAAAAGTTGCCACGTCCTTCTTTTTTTCACTATAGATCCTCAGGCAGCGACTGGACAAGTACTCCTGGCTGTTCATTTTCCAATCCTTGAGACATGTTTGGGTTGCCAATATCAGAGCCTGAAATGTAACATTTTAATAGAAACTAGTTGAGTTACTCATCACCCAAAAAAACCATTACTTATTAATGTTACTACAGTCCACAAAGATAATTTGCTGAATCACTCATGAGCAAAATACTACCATTATTATTACTATTGGGCTATTGAAAAATGCAGGAAAATATTCCTTGCTCCTCCAGCCCACGCAGCTGTCAATAAACATAATTCAAAGTGGATTAGCCTGTCTGGATTTCCATCTTCACAAGAACAACTTAGTAGACCATGCAGCTATCATGCACACTGCACACAGATGTTTTGGGTAGATGCACAGAAAACATCAGTTCAGTCCTATTTCTGCAGAAAATTGTTCTAAAACTCATGCCAAATCCATGCATACAGAAAAGCATCTCCTCCTCTTCTAAATTCTCTCATACAACTCAAGAAAATCCAGGCACACCCAATGCTGCCTTTTACTAATATCGCAATGTAGTTACCCCACCCCCATGCATTCACAATGACTCCTTCTTTCTGGCAATAACAGCAGCTTCTTTCTTTTGAAAAGAATGGAGAAAAGCAAAAAAAAAAAGGCATGCAGCATTTCAAACATTTTAAAAATTGTATTTTTAATGCATCTCATGTTTTCCATGTCTCCTCCCCCTCCTTGCCTCCATTTCTTATTGCTGCCTCTTTTATTGATCACTTGCCCTACACCACTCCATATATCATTAACCCTCTCCCATCTCATTACTCAGATTGAATCAGAATGCAACCAGCAATAGGTAACAGGCAGAAACCCTATTATCATATACTGAAAAGTAGTACATTATAGCTCTGGATGCAACAAGCCAAAAGATAACACTGTTCCAGATCATTACTGCAAAAAGTAATTAGTTACTAGGGTAACTTTTTATGCTTGGTCTATTATGTATAACAGTGTGTGATTAACTGCAACAGAGAATGATTGTATCTTATTTATTAATGTCACAAAATATCTTCATTATGATGTACAGTTGAGTATCCCTTATCCAAAGTGATTGGGAGCAGAAATATTTTGGATTTCAGATTTTAAAATATTTGCATATACATAATAAGATATCTTGGAAATGGGACCCAAATCTATACTCAAAATTCTTCATACACACATGCCCTGGAGATAATTTTATACACAATAATTTTGTGCATGAAACAAAATTTTTGTACATTGAACCATTAGAAAGTGAAGATGTCACTAACTCAGTTACCTATTTGGACAGTTTTGGAACTTTTCAGTTTTTGGATTACCAGTTAAGGAATATTCACTCTGTATTTCTTGCACGTGTAAAGAGATAGTCCTCTATATTAACAGGCCTTCCTTCTATAATTAGAAGTCAGCCTATTGTTATTTGGCATACATTTGGCAGGGCAACTGAAAAAACCAATCCAGCCATATAACAACCTCATCCCAAAAGAGTAGGGGAAGGAAGATCATCTTATCATTTCTGTTCACTTCAAAAGACTGAGTCCCATGGAGCCAGGCCCGTAGCCAGGATTTTGATTCGGGGGGGGGGGGGGGGGGGGGGGGCTGAGTCAGAATGAAAGAGGGTCTACCCTAGCAAACCTTTTGTATCGTTACCCCAATACCCCCATGCATATGGTATATATTGAGCATGGTGATCAGATCATAATATGAATAAACATAACAGTTTAAATAATGCACCAGTAAGGCCTTTTCACGGACCGCCCTGAGAATTTCGGCTATATGCCTGCATGGAGCCCATGAAGTGATTCAGAACTGCTTCTGGTGGATTTCGTCTTTAAAGTGTATAGAAATGGAGACTTGTGAAGCCAGGGAACAATCAACTCCACTGCTTTCCCTGGGCTGGAAACGGCTGAAAACAGGTATTTTGGGTGGGATGGGAACTGTTGCATTTTAAGATGGGATGCAACCATGGGATTTTAATTTCTCTGTTTCCTTTGGAAATGGACCACTGAATGTCACACTTACTACGTTACCACACCAGGATTTTAAAGTGGGCAGCCCTGCATTTCTGCTGCCTGGTATTTGAATACCTGGGTGACTTTAGTCAAACTACACTCGGCCTTGGAGGAAGGCAATGGCAAACCATGCCGAGAAATCCTTGGGGTCACCATAATGACTTGAAAGCATACCACAGCTAAGTCCATACTTCCATTTTCAATTTCTGCCCATGGTTCCTAAGAGAATTGACCACAGAAAGGAAGCCAAAGTAGAAAAAGCGGATTTAGTTCCTCCATAAGGATGGAGGGTACCATGTGTATTATGTGCCTAAAAGACATAATACATTTTTATTTTCCTTTGGCTAGAAAATAGATGTCCAGATTCTGTAGAAATCAAAAACTGCAAAAACAGTCAGAGGTACTGCCTGAGGTGCCAAGTCCTTGCTTTGCTCACCTATGTGTTAGATCATGGCCAAAGAGTGATTCCTTCTTGATGTGCATCTTTAAGATGATTGCATTGGGCTTCTAGTAGCATGAAGAACTGGGCCACTTAATATTTCTCTTCTGATGGAGAGATGGCATGATTCATAGCTGATGAGAGGGTAGCTTTTCCATAGATGATCTGTTTTAGAACATGCATTCGCTTTCCTATTCCTCCCCCCTTCCACCATCTGGCATGCAAGCAGCTGAGCAGATCTAGAAAGCTACATAATTGATTTGCCTTGGGGGGAAATGCTTCGTTTCCCCTGCCATTAGCAAAGGGGTACATGGCCACAAAGTATGCCTCCTCCAGCTTCCCTGTAATGAGCAATGTGTGCTTTCGCTTTGCACTGGGAAAAGGCTGCACTCGGGATCCTCCTTTGGCTGGTGATTACAAGAATGCTTCTCTTTTTTATCCTACTATAATAAGCTTAGTATTTTTTTCTTGGAATAAACTGAATTGCAACATTTAGAGCAGGAGAATATAGGTTTGAATTTTTGGTAGTGAGCAAAATGAAAAGCACTTGAGAAGGGGATTTTCTTTTAATGAGTCAATTTATTTCAGAGCTGTCCCAATCTTCTAAAAGGAAATTTGTTTTTCATTAACCAGCAAAAAGCTTAGAAGCTTTAGCTTATATCCCTAGCATGTCATAGATGGAAAAGAGCAGGGCAATGTTATGATGACAACCCAAACCACATCTCAAAAACTTGCTCCACAAGACTCTTTATTGAATAGCACATTGGTTTACTCTGTGTTCTTGTTGGAGCAAAGAATATGGAAAGCCCCTTGAAAGAGGAGGCTATACGCCAAGAAAACTCTAGTTAAAATTTAAAAAAAGTGAGAAGAGGATTTTCAGTTTTATTCCTCCCTGAGTATTGGCTTTTCCATATAAATAATCTAGAAGGTTAAATTTCAAAATCAGTCCAGGAATGTTGAGCAGGACATTTGCAATTCAGTTTATTCCAAGAAAAAAAATTCTGGGAGATGTCATTCAGAATTTTGGAGTACAATGTCACCTATATTCAGATGACACCCAACTCTATTCATTCCCATCTAAAGCCAAGGAAGCTATCCTGACTCTAAACTATTATCTGTCATCAGTAATGGACTGGATGATGGTAAACAACCTGAAACTTAATCCAGACAAGACAGAGGTGTTCCTGTTCAGCAGGAAGGCAGATCAGGGAATAGGAAGCTAACCTGTGCTGGTTGGAATCACGACTCCCCCCCTCCCCTCCCCGAAGACACAGGTCCACAGTTTGGGGGTCCTCCTGGACACAGCACTGAACCTGGAGGCCCAGGTATCTGTGGTGGCCAGGAGGGCCTTTGTGCAATTAGAATTTGTTCGCCAACTGTGCCCATTCCTTGAGAAGTGAGATTTGGCCATGGTGGTACATGTCTTAGTTACATCCCACCTGTATTACTGTTTTGTGTTCTACGTTTCAGCTGGCACCAAGCCTGCCTCTATCTCTCCCCACCAGTTCCCTTGCTATCCAAGGTACAGGCCGACAATGCTGACTGTATCATTGTCACCCCATAGTGGCCCAGCAGCCGTGGTTAGCTCTTCTCCTGCACCTCTCCAGAGGGGAGTCTGTCCATGTTCACCTCACACCTGAACTGCTAATATCCCAGCAGTGACGAGTTCTCCACCCAGACGTCCAGCAGCTCCACCTGACAGCATGGAGGGTTTGGCCGGCCCCCTTTTAGAGCCAGTAAGAGCCATACTCAATGCCACACATAGAGCATCCACAAAACATTCCTACAGTAGCAAATGGAATGATTTTCTTACTTTCCTTAGGCCAACAGGGGTGGATCTACTGACGGCCTTGACCTCACTTATCCTAGACTTTTTAGTATATCTCGTTAAAGGTTTATCTGGCTATGATTTCTTCTTATAGGAAGAGAGCTGGGTTTGCATCTTGTTTTGTGGGCCCACTCATAAAATTATTTCTACAGGATTATAAAAATGTTTGCCCACTGGTCTCCCCACCAGTTGCGACTTGGAGCCTGGAATTTGTTTTGTCTGCTCTCACTAGACCGCCATTTGAACCCTTGGTGTGTGTCCATATCTCTTACCTAACTTGGAAGACAGATTTTCTGGTCACCATCACTTTGGCTTGGAGAGCCAGTGAACCATGTGCATTATGGGTGGATGAGCTTTATACCTGGTTCCATAAGGACATGGTGGTCCTCCAGACAGACATTTCTTTTCTCCCAAAGGTGACTTCTAAGTTTCACATTTCGCAGGAAATAATTTTACCCGTATTTTAAAAAAATCCATCCTCTGCCTTAGAGTGTTCTCTCCACTTATTGGATGTGTGGAGGGCTCTGGCCTTTTATGTTCACAGGACAAATGAGCACAGGAAGTCACCTAGATTATTTCTGAAATATAGGAATGACTCCATGGGCCTCCTGGTTTCATCACAGAGGTTCTTCTCATGCATCGTGTCCACGATCTGGTTGGCCTATTAGCTTGCAGGCCAGGATCCCCCAGCACACATCAAGGGCCAGTCCACAAGATTAATGGCCACATCAACAGCCTTCCCAAGGGTGTTCCTCTTCAAGAGATCTGCAGGACAGCCATTTGGTCCACCCCCACTTATGTTTGTCACACATTATAGACTGGATGTGGTCTCTAAGAGGGATGCCAGTTTCGGGAGAGCAGTGCTGCTGTCATCATTGGCATGACGCCCACCATCCAAGGTCTGTAGCTTGCTAGTCTACCATATGTGCAATTTTCACAGAGACCACGAATAAGGAATGGTTGCTTACCTGTAACCATGTTTCTTTGAGTGGTCATATATGAAATTCACACATCCCCGCTTCTGGTCATGCCTTGGTCCTTTGGCTGCTATAGATGGCAAAGGAACTGAGGCTACAGCACCTCCCTCTGGCTATATACCCCTGGGGAGTGTGAGCGGGGCTATAAACATAAAGAACTACAGCTTTCCAGATAGAGGCTGCTGTACAAGTGCAGGAAACTACCATATGTGCGTATTTCACAGATGACCACTCAAAGAAACACAATTAAGGGTAAGCAGTGTTTAACCTTCTAGCAGTGGAACACCATAAGGATGGCATGCTGGTATATGAACATGTAAGACTCTGGTAATAATCATTGGGAGGCCCATTCTTGGGTGCTGTTGCCTCTAGGTGGCAACTTAAAGTTTTGTTTCTTCTGGACTTGTTTCTTCAGCAGGTGTGGCTACCAGAGTGGACTGAACTGTCCAATATGGTTGCCATTTCTATAAGCCTTAGCCATTGTGGTTGATTGGGAAATACCATTGAATTTGCAGTCCAGCACTTTCTGATCTTGTTCTAGGTATGCACCTATGTGATGTCATTGTTTTATGCATTACATTGCCCCTCATGTTTGGAATCAGCTGTACACTCACTGGTCTCCAAAGTTCAGGAACATTGCATTTTGAACTCTCCCATCCAGGAGCCACCATAAGTATGGAAGGCAAAAATTGTTTCAAAGGATAAAGCTGCCTCAGATAGACCAGTCACTGCTTTCACCTGCATGATAATTTGTAGATACCATTACACTAGGAAGGGCAGCACCTCATTTCTCCTATCATCTGTGATCTAATGGTTTGGCTATTCCCTAGTTGTCTATTTTCTATGCTTCCTCGACTTCTTCATGCCCAAGAATGAATTAGTGCTCATTCTAAATGCCAGTTTTAGGAACTGGCATTAAAACTGGAGCAGGGAGACTGAAGATGATGTCCTCAGTAAATTTTCTTTCTGCTTCTGTCACTGCCTTATCCTTCACTTGAGCCCTCCTTCTGCACTCAGTTACTACAATCACCCAGAGAGAAATTGCACTGCAAATGAAGAAAATTGTTCTCCTCCCTTTTTTGCTTAGAGCAGACAAATGATGCCAAGGGAGAAAAGCAGCAAATTTATGAACTTCTGGCAGTTGAACGTTGGGCCCTTTCCAGAGGGACATTGGGTACTGACCCCATCTTTGCTTTATTTTTACTTGTGACACTCAAGGCAACCTAACATTTGCTGGTTTTTGCTGGAAATTTCAGAAACATTTTGCTTTTGAATTTCATGGTGTTTGTTGTATCTGCTCCCAAGGGATGAACTCAGATGTGTGGCAGACCCATTTAGGCACCCAGAGCAATATCAAAACCAAAACATTCTGTGATATGTTGGGATTGCAAAGCATTTTATATTGATGGATTGAAACAGCTTTAAAATTGGATTAAAATGGACCATACCCAGGCTTCAAAGAGCTAACATGTTTTTTGATGAACCCTCAGGAACAGTGAGTTCACTATTACTAATGATGAAGGAAATTAGATCAAAAGGCACACTCTTTGACTGGAGCATCAACAAAATCTGGTATCTGTCCTAGAATTTCCTTCTGCAGGAATACTGATTCTATGGCTCAGTGTCTGTAAAGATTCCCAATCCTTGGCTGATGTTAAGTCCCATCTGGGATACTAGCAAGGGTAACAATGCATAATTCAATGTGTTTAGGGATACAGCAGCTATATATGTCTAGTGAAATATGCATCATTATGGCATGTTCTGTACATGAGAACAACAGTGTTCCATGCTGCTGGGTTACCAGATATTTTAGTATTACTTTTGGTATCTCTGTATCTACTGCTTCTAAAGGCAGAAAAACAAATCTTATATCTTTCAGACAAGGGTGGTCTGAAGCTTCAGGTGGAAAAACAAAGTGATTACAATTAACAGATAGTATAAGCTGACTGTTTCATTTGCCTTATTTTGCCTAGTAGTAAAAAAATGGAGTTTACCTATCAAATTCACGAGATCACCATAAATCAACAGGTGTCTTGGAGATATACAGACAAGCAAGGTTGCGAGGAATTTCTCAGTGCCAGTAAGACTATATGTGAGGATGTAAAGCAAATTAAAAGCTTTTCATCTCACAGGCATATATCTTGTTTTCTCCCAGGATTATCTGTTATTTCTCTCAGCCTTAAACCATAGGGCTTCTATGCTATATTTGATTCTCCTGAATGATTGAAGATAGCTAGCATTCAGAGCAGAGGGAGACAAGGGAATCAAAACTGATTATTACTCAAGGCAAGGCTGTTGTGCCTTTGTTATGAGTGATGAGTTCATGCCTATTATAGAGCCATAAGGCAGCCTGCTTGGTAAAGATGCCAGACCTTCTGTGTGTGTTCAAGAGGAGACTGGCTCTCTGCCTGCAAATGAGGGAACTGAACAATGGCCATCTTTGGAGCTTTAGTGATTAGAGCTTTGGGAAGGTGACGCTTCTTACATAGACCTCCAGCCAAGGGAGCAGCTGATGCAATGTAAGTGAAAGAACGCAGAGAAAGAGAGAAAAGGGAAAGCAGTGAGAGCTGAGAGTTATTTGATAAATGAACATGGTATATGAAGGACATACCCTCCAACTGATGCAATTTGGAAGAGGCATTCCTGACTAATCCTCTCTCTCATTTCATTTTTCCAGTTGCTTTTTAAATGTCCCACTTTCTCTTTCCTTTTCCCACTCTCCCCCTTGTCCTCAGCTTGCTTCTACTGGTGACATCTGATTCCTAATTCTGCAAGTATTTCCTACTCAGTTAACTCAATATCACTGTTACCCCCCGGCCCCAAAGTAGGCTTAGGCAAGAGCATGCTGATGCAGCCTCTCCTAAAATGCACATACTTCCTCATTTATAAGTTTTGCCAGTTTGCTTATACTCTGTCATTGTTTGGCCACACATGCCCAAGTCTTCATCTGTGAAACGTTGGAATGTATGTAATTACAGTCCAAAAACAGTATCTCCCAAGGAAAACTGTGACAAACTAGCATGTCTACACATTCAAATTAAAATACTAATGTTGTCTGTATCAATGCTTTCAAGCATTGCTTTTTTGTTTTTGGTTTTTGAACTATAGCAGTCTTGGAGTTGCTGTTTTGTTACTTCAAATGGTTTCCGACCTATGACAACTCTAAAGTGAACTTGGCAAGCCTTGTTCAGAAGATGTTGGCCATTGTCTTCCTTTGAGGCTGAAAAAGTGTGACTTGCCCAGTGGGTTTTATGGCTGAATGGGTATTTGTATCCAGGTCTCCAGTCATAGTCTAAGGCTCAAACCAATACACTACACTGGCTCTGTCTTGAAGTTGTGCTCCAAAAGAAGCTATGGTGAGGTTCCTTATCTCAGAGAAGAGTACCATGACCATCCATATATTAAGTAGCTTTTATTCCCTAAACATAGAAGACAGTAAGTGCATGTATGTATGAAGAAGAATAGAGTGCTTTTCAGGTTTTCCTGTAAATTCCCTTAAAAACAACAAGGCTTCTGCAAAGCAATGCAGCAGATTAATCAGGCCAGTTTCTAAGATGGATTTTGACAATGACAATTAGCTACAACTCAAATTCAGGATATGTGACAAAGAGAAGTTTAGAAACAGATGGTTTAGAATAAAATGTATGTAATTCTTGATCTTAGATCAAGAACAGATATGACAGCTGAAGGTGTAGAGCTGTCCAGCAATCTGAAATACATTATGGAAAGCTATTGTGTAAGTAGATGCTGGATAGCTCCTAACACAACATAAGGAATAATTGCTACCTCCTGGCTATGCCAATGCAAATCACCAAGAGGATTCAACCCATCTCCCAAATGATGATACATTTGAGGTCCCAGTGATTTCATTTCCTTGAATGCAGATAAAATGCATTGGGATTTCTATGATATAGTGTTTATTTATTCATGCGGTGTATACAAACTAAGCATGAGATATGGGTTCACAACATTAAAACCTGAATAAAATTTTAGTTTCCATCAGAGAAGCCAGTAATCCCTCAGGACTAGCTAGGTACCTACTTACTTTTCAGATCCAGTTTCGGCACCGAGTGCTGCCAAACTACAGCATTATCACTTCAGTCCCTTGCCAGAACAGGGAAGGTCTCTTGTTATCCTGGAGCTCCAGCAGATGACATGATTTCTCCTGTTTCCTTTCTAGGGATTTGATGTGAGGCAGCCAATATGTGCCACTGAGTTCCTCTTACCATGTGTATAGATTGCGTACAGTTGAGGAGATTTAAGTCCGTGGCATTCTCTGCTCCTGGGTACTGTTGTCCATGGACATTTTTACCCATTCAGAAAAGTAGGAATAGCTGACATCTTGAGTTTTATGCTGTCTGTTTAGTTTCATGATCACCAATTAACATGAATACTACTTATTGAGGGGTTGAATTAGATTGAAATGGTGGGTCATACCCTTCTTGTTTTTAAAAGGACATCCCCAAATGTGAATTGGCTCTGACAGGCCTAAAAACATAACATAATACCCTTATGCCCTTTACAATTTCAGGGCATGTCGGCTTCCAGATTTCCTTGGCAGCTCCTTGCCTTCCACAATTTATTTAATTGAGTAGATTTTTACCCCACTTTTTCCCACACCAAGGTGAGGCTCAGAGCAGCTAACAATACAATAAGAACATACAAAGTTTTAAAAAAAAACATATTTAAACCCGAAAATTCCTTATAGCAACCTGACTATCTAAAACTATCAGTGATAATAACCCAATTTACAAATATAACACACATATTTAAAAACAATGGTCCATCCTAATCTAGAAACCGGCTAAGTCTTTCCATTTTCTCTATTAAAACATGTCTGATAAGAAGCAGTGTTTTAAAGCAAAAGATTGCTGGGGAGTTTGAGAATTGTCAATATAATTATATGAGTCATCTCAGAACCTAGGCCCATTGAGTCTGTGTGGAGGACTGCAAACCTAGGAATGAGCATTTCCACATGTTTTGCTCCACCAGTAGTTTAGTGTGGTAGATGTTTATCAGTGTGAGTGTGTGTTATTTATGTGCATGCCTTAGTTTGGGTTAGTTGCAGATGGTGGCTGGCATTCTGTTAGTGGCATAGGCATGCATAAATCACACTAAAATGCAGGACCAATTACTCATGCAACACACTTATTCTGCTAATAGTGAAGTACAGCAGTATTGTGCAGTGTGCATTGCTCATTGCACAATGGCACCCAAACTTTGGTAGCCCCTTGTGAAGCAGTGGGTTAAACCCTTGTGCCAGCAGGACAGAAAGACCAACAGGTTGCAAGTTCGAATCCGGGGAGAGCACGGATGAGCTCCCTCTATCAGCTCTAGCTCCCCATTGCAAGAACATGGGAGAAGCCTCCCACAACACATCAAAACACCCTGGGCAACATCCTTGCAGACGACCAATTCTCTCACACCAGGAGCAACTTGCAGTTTCTCAAGTCGCTCCTGGCATGGAAAAAAAACCCCAAACTTTATCAGGTGTTTCATAATGTTGAAGTACCACTTAGGAGCTCCAATAATGCTGGTATAACTATAAATACTTATGCTACATTGGAGGATTTTGGGTGATAGCCCATTGACATGGAAGCTACCTGCTGCTGTTAGTATTGTGTGTGTGCGTGCACGCACGCATGAGAAAGAGAGGAAGTGTGTCTTTATGAATGTGACTTACTTTGAACATGTGAATGTCTATGCCTGGAATTAGAAAGATGTGTTCAGGTATCTGTGCTATGTATAAATATATATATGAAAGTGTCTGTGTGTAGATATGTTTATAGATATGAAGTTTCTGGCAGGCATCCAGGAACATATTTCATCCTTGAGCCAGTGTCTTTTTTACAGGAATACAGCTCCTATAAAATATTGAGCTTGCTACAATTAGGAAAGGGAAACTGTACTTGCAGCATTCTAGTTTTATACTGTTGCTTGCTAAGATCTGTTTCATTCAAATCTGCTGGTGACTGATTTTCTTCTTTCATCAACAGGTTCAAAGACCAGGGATGGAGTTGTTCAAGGAGTCACAACAGGTAAATCCAAATCATAATTTCTGATTCTGTGTCCATCATAAATTTGCCACCAACCCCGTAAAGAAGTCTTTCATCTCTGATGGAGCTCTGATTCATGACAGTGAGTCGGTGGGCAATGAAACCAAGTGTGCTGGAAAGCACGTAGCTAGTGTCACTGGGGAATGGATGTGCCTTTAGGTAAAACTTATAAGGATCTTAATTTGCATTGTGATTCTACTTCCTTTGACTATTGAAAAAGCTCTAGTACACCAATAGATGTTCAGCAATCAGCAAATTGGCTCACATCCTTATCTAGTCTTGAGCAACGGCTGGTGTAAAGCCAGTCTAATTAGCTTAAGATGGAGAATTGTGCCCCAGGGCTGTTTCTTTTTCCCCAGCAATTGTGTCTCAGAGAGGTGCATTAATGGAGACTGAACATTCCCATTTTGGCATGCACAGTTCCAATTAATCCTCTGTTGTCCCACTTTTTAAATTGCTCTTGTAAGGCCCCAGTTTTTTCTCCTATGTTCTCCCTCTGTCCTCAGCTTACTTCAGATGCTGCAAACTGAGTTCATAGTACAAGAGTAGTCAATTAACTCCAAAGAGGAGAAAGAGGAACCTTGCCCTTCCAAGTAGGCTCAGGCAAAAGTAAACTGGCTTATTTGTTCCTCCTCATTAATAATTTTTGCCATCTTGACCACACTATGATGTTGCTTGGCCACACATATTCCAGCGTTCATTTGTGAAATGTTGGAGGGTATATGCAAATGTGTACCCCTGTAGTAATTAGGGGTTTAAAGTAGAAAACAACATGTTCTGTGGTGGAAACAATTTCATGGAAAGCCAATAATTTAAGAGCTGCACAAAGTTCATCATTGTGCCATAAGGTAAGGTAAAGGTTTCCTGACATTAAGCCTAGTTGTGTCTGACTCGGAGGTGTGTTTGGGGGGGGGGGGGTGCTCATCTCCATTTCTAAGCCAAGGTGCTGGCGTTATCCGTAGACACTTCCAAGGTCATGTGCCCAGCATAACTGCATGGAGCACCATTACCTTCCCGCAGATGTGGTATTTATTGATCTATTCACATTTGCATGTTTTTAAATTGCTAGGTTGGCAGAAGCTGGGGCTAACAGTGGGAACTTACCCTGCTCTCTGGATTTGAACTGCCAACCTTTTGGTCAGCAAGTTCAGAAGCTCAGTGGTTTAATCTGATGTGCCACTAGTGAGCCATACTCCTGTATAATATAATGTGTCATGCTCCTGTATAATGTAACGGAGATCGGTCTATATATCCAAAGGCATTCCCTTTGGGTCTGTCCCAGACAGTGTGACTTGAAGCCAGAATCTCAGATGTAATCTCAGCACACCACATCTCTGCACTCACATTGCAGTTGGGAAATGGAGTCTGCTGGGTGGTAAACACTGCCAATAGTATGGTCTGGGTAACACTACAGAATAATAGTGCTATCATTCCACTTTAACTGCTATGGTGCTGTGTTATATAACCCTGGGGTTTGTAATTTGATGTGGCACTGGAGCATGCTGGTTGATAACTCTGAATCCCCTTCCTGAACTGTCAGTCCCAAGATTCCATGGGCCAGAATCATGGCAATTAAAGAGCAACAATTCTACTATAAATCAGTAGTGTGAATAAAGTTCAGATGAACGAGATTTCTGGAGATATAATTATCAATTTTTTCCACCTCTGGAGTAGTGCCCCCAGTAGTATACTGGGTTAAACCATTGAACTGATGAACATGCTGACCAAAAGGTCGCCGATTCAAATCCAGGGAGCGGGGTGAGCTCCCACTGTTAGCCCCAGCTTCTGCCAACCTAACAGTTTGAAAACACAAAAGTGGGAGGTACCATTCTGGCGGGAAGGTAACAGCACTCCATGCAGTCATGCTGGCTACATGACCTTGGAGGTGTCTATGGATGACACCGACTCTTCAACTTAGAAATGGAGATGAGCATCAACCCCCAGAGTTGGACATGACTGGACTTAATGTCAGGGAAAAACCTTTACCTTTACCTTAGAGGGTAGATGTTTGATGAACAGAAGCAATACCATTCCAAAAGAAATTATTTGCATTTGACAGATCCAGCCTTAATTGGTAAAGCATTAATAATATTTCCAAATGGAGGAAGGAGAGAACAAAGTTTTCTTCTCAGCATGAGCCTGAGAAAGCCTAGGAGGGACCTGTTGGGAACTAGCACCATTGTTTGTTTGTTGTTTTTTTTAATGTGTTTTTCAATGTGCTGCTTTTTATTAAGTATACAGCATGCATATTTACAGGGCAAAGTGGCTTGACAAGTGAAGCATAAGATGATATGGGATAACAAATGCACTTCACCTGCATTCTTTTCTCTTTCGTGCTCAATCTCTGTGCATTTAGAGAACTGGTGGCTCATTTTGTGTGGGCTGGATTCCTGCTGCTGAATGTATGAAGCCATTGAATCTTTTTGTCATCTAGGAAAGGCTAAAAGAGGACAGCCCACAAGGTGTTTGCTCATAGCATTTCTTGAAGCTCTGTGCAAATGCCAAGGTTAAGAGAGGGAATGCCAGACTCCTTTATCATCTGCTGTTCATCCTAATGTCTAAGGATTTACTCTTCCTACTACTCAACTGAATTTTTTTTTAGCTTGTTTCTTCTGGAAAAAAAAAACCCCACTAAGCTCTATGTGTGTGTTGATATCATTTAACAAATTAGTTTTTATAAATTTGGAAAACATTTCCAAGGAAAGCAGGTGTTGCAGTTTCAACTTTACATTTACCCACTCCATACTGCTTGACTGGTCCACTAAAATAACAGCTAAGGAATACCCAAGTCTATCAAGACAGTAAAAAAAAACCCTTTTAATTAAACTCATCACCTTCCTCTAGGCAACAGAAAAAGGTGATCATAGTAGGAGCAATTGGATCACACACTCACTCCACCTCTTGAGTGTTATGGTGGTATGATGGGGCCAAATGAGCTCAGTTTTCTACACTCCCCAATGAGAGATGGTAAGTAAGTAGGCAGAGGTGGTGACCTCTATTTATCTATTCCATAGTGGCAACTGTAAGACTAGGGGAGTACATTATCTTTTCAGGAAACTTTGCAGTGCCATATTCCCCACTGCACCTGTTCCTGTGTGTGTGTGTGTGTGGGGGGGGGGGGGTTATGTCCTCTAAAGCTCCCAGACACCCTCTCAAACTCTGCTCCTCCAGGTGTTTTGACTACAGCTCCCAGAAATCCCAGCCTGCTTACCAGCTGTTAGGAATTGTGGGAGCTGAAGCCCAAAATACCTAGAGCATCAGAGTTTGAGAAACACATCTCTAGGGGATATGGAGAAATGTCTGAGGCTTTCCTGGAACTTTAGAAGAGAGAGAAGGGGGGAGGAGAGAGAGACTACAATACCCATCCCAGCACTATGTAAAAGCCATCATTTGCTTATGTTCTTCAACTGGATGGCACTGTCCAGTTCCTGTCACTGCATTGCCCTTGAGTTAGCACATGCTCCTTGTGCTAAGGAGCCCCTGGTGATGCAGTGGGTTAAACCCTTGTACCAGCAAGACTGAAGACTGACAGGTCGCAGGTTCAAATCTGGGGAGAGCGTGGATAAGCTCCAGCTCCCCACGCGGGGACATGAGAGAAGCCTCCCACATGGATGGTAAAACAACAAAACATCTGGGCATCCCCTGGGCAACGTCCTTACCGGCAGCCGATTCTCTCACACCAGAAGCAACTTGCAGTTTCACAAGTCACTTTTGATATGAAGAAAAAATGCATAAGCTGGAAGAGCATTCTAGAAGAGAGCATCCTAAACCAACTGGAAAGAGTGGCTTTGATCATTTTCTCATTTCTTCTTATTGAGAGAAGGAGACACTGATTGAGTATGGAATCAATTCCTGCAAGAGCTCACTCACTCTTTTCTGGCTCACCAATTCCCCCACTCTTATGTCATGGCATGTTCCTGAGGTTGGCCAGGAAGTATGCAGCCAGGAAAATGCTATAGGAATTTAATATGTGACTATTAAATTATTGCATGAAGCAATAACTTCAAAGGTTTTCTTTCTAGTTGGACAGAGGTTATAAGATTTTCTTGTGCATATTTTTTTCAGGATGTTTTTCCAATCAATTATAGAAAAAATGCCACAATAAAGGAAAGCTCCCAGTGTTTTAGCATAGACAATTCTTGTGCTCAAGACATGTGGTCATTTTTTTCCCACTGTGCTAAAAGTTCTTTTTCTGTAGACACAATTTTTGGCCATTTGTTTTGCAAAACTCCCTAATTACATTAGTGCAATGACCACTTTTGAGAGGAAGCCAGATATGTCAAGATACTCTAGTTCAGAGAATATAAGAAAATTAGGGAGTATTCTAAACATTTCTTAGAAAGGAGCACCTACTGTTAATTTCTTTCTTGCTCACCATCTGTGAACACTACAGCAAGATGAACATGCTTCTGAGGGTAGGCATTGTCCATAAGAAGATCGTGTTCCTATCATCTAACCCCACCTGCTCTGAGCATTATAGTGTACAAGAAGATCAGGCGAAGCTACCCCATCTTCTCTTGCTCACATGAATTTTCCCTCTGGGAGAGCTAGAAGTAGGGATTCTCAATGGACCAAATACTTAGTTTGGGGCCATTTAGAGAGAAGGTGAACAAGAGGAAGTAGCTGCTGCCTACACATACTGGCCTACTGTCTGCTCATTCATTTCTACAGGATTAATGATTCACCATATGATTAATATAATGTGAAAAATGCATTATATGAAAATGAGGATACCTGGATTGGGAGGACTAATATATTGCAAGCCTCTTTGCTTTCTTGCTGATTCAGGCAGAGAAATGGGAAGTAAGTAAACAAGATATGTTGCCAAAAACAAAAAGTGGTCTTTCTTTATGGAAGCAACCATTACTCCAGTCTGCTCATTGGTCTTCTCTACCTGGGCCAAATGGTGGACTCAGTAAATTAGGCCCAATTCTACCACATTGGATTCAAAGAATGCGCATGAGGATTGGAATAGGGGTTGCCAGAGTTTGAAAGTAATGCGTTATTTGAAATCAGTTACAGGACTTTTTGGATTAACTCAAAAATGCAATTCTCTGAGATAGCCAAACAGACCAGAGAACTGACCACATGAAAAAATTCAGCTTTCTCCCTCCTTCTATCACTGTGCATATTTTTTTCACAGTGGCTGAGAAGACCAAAGAACAAGTGTCAAATGTTGGGGGAGCGGTAGTGACTGGAGTCACAGCTGTAGCACATAAGACGGTGGAAGGTGCTGGAAACATTGCTGCAGCCACTGGCTTTGTCAAGAAGGACCAACTGGGAAAACAGGTTTGTTTTGTTGCTCTGTCTCTGAAAAGGACCAATCTGATATTTTTCTGCGTATCCTCTCCCCCTCTCCCCCCTCCCTTCATCATCTCTCTTCTTCAAAACATTTAAGTTGATGATGGGGGAAGTGACCCTCTTTCTAGATCAGGATACCCATGTGGGTCCCCATGTGTTTTGGCCCACAACTCCTAGAAACTTCAGCCAGTTTACCAGCTATTAGGATTTCTGGGAGTTGAAGACCAAAATATCTGGAGACCCACAGGTTGAGAACCTCTACATATTGTTGCTCTATAATTCTATCATTTCCAGGCAACATACCACCGGTGAGAGATTATGTAGTATAAAAGCATCAGGGAAGTCTCATGACTCCTGACCAGATCCAGGTAAACACAAATAATGATGGATTGTCATAATATTACATTGTCTTGCCCTGCTTCACACTGTTAGCTGTTTGGATCAAGATAGTGCTGTGGCATCCCAGCACGTGGGTGTTCAATTTATTACATTTCTGAAATGTCACCCCTCCTGACTCCCACAGCCACTTATCTTCTGTTTCTAACTGTCCAGCCAGAAAACTCCTACGACTTAATTAAGTGCACATTCTCCATGTCTGACACCTTGCAATGTGTCAGGGTCCACAAGCAGATTAGGAAAATATTGAGTACGCCAAAACAGAACTTTATTCTGAAGAGTCTTCACTACACTCTTGCAGCAATGCAAAATATTTTTGAAGAATAAGCCTTTACGGTTTTGACACAGTCTGAATCAGGATTATGAGCAAGGATTATGGATTAATGGTACAATGCACTTTATATGTTTTTAATCTGTTATTATTCTATATGTTTTATTTGCTTGACTGCGTAATTGTTTTAGCTGATGGGATATGTTTTATGGTTATGTTTTAAATGGCATGAATCTTGCTGGAGTTGTAAGCCGCCTTGAGTCTTACTACAAGGGTGAGAAAAGTGGGGTATAAACGAAGTAAATAAATACATAAATATGTTTAGTTAGCTGCCCCTCAAGGGATTCCAGGGCAAGTCCTAAAATTATCAGCTTTCAGCATTAACTGAGTGTCAGGAGATTATAAACACTATCAATACAGTCCAAGGAGGTCAGAGAAGCAGACATTATTCCTCTCTATATCCTATGATCTTTTCAGGCATGCTGCTGAAACTATTTGGAATCACTGGGTCCCAGTGGCAGTTGAGCAGGGGGGTAGGGACTTGTTGCCCCACACCCCACTCCATTGCAGCTTCCCCCTTGCCTCATCACATTGCGGAGAGCCTTTTTCAGCAACTCAACCCATCTTTCCTAATGGAAAGATAGGGAGCCTCCTGTTGTCCGCTGTCATAGTTATCCAAGGTGTGATGGCCGTTACTCTCCATGACTGAAATTAAATACTCCAGTTGCCACCACTGGCAAAAGGGCCGTGTGAAGAGGTCCCTAAAAGCTATGTGTGGTCTGTTCCATTGCATTAAAAACACTGACTAACTGACATCTGTTATCTTCACAGCTTAATAGAGATTCTAACCCAATGTGTTGTGCTTTCTTAAATATAAAGCTGCCTTACGATTGGGTAGAAGAGTTGTCTGCCTGGCCCTCTCTTCTTTACTATGACTAGCAACACCTGAAACTCAAATTGTTGCTGTTTTTTGTTCCTCCTCCTCTTCCTCCTCCTTTTTTCTTCAGAAGCTTAGAGTTGAAAAAACCAATAGGGTTAAAACATGCAAAAAGTACACTGTGAAATACCATCACCTTATGTAAGACACAAGATGCTGGAGCTCACACCAGGAATCGCCTTAACTTGCCTGATGTTGCAAACCAAAGGCAGTAAGAGATGGTCCTCTAGCACATTGCAAAATCAAGTGAAACACTTAGTAAATTAAATGTTCTGTCTCACTAACGTCTTATTTCAAAAGAACTCTACTGTCAATTCTCTCTCAGAGATATTGTAGAAGGCTGTTTTATACCTTTCTTCTGTGATATTTTAAAGTGTGTAATATTTAAAGTGTTAAAGGAAATAATGCTTTACTTTACATTTGGTTTAGCTTTTTTGTATCAATACAATTTCTAAGCATTTACAACTAGCAAGTAGCAAACCACTGGGGAATTGGACAAAAATCTGTTAAAAGGAAAGTTGTCAGATTCAGACTGAGTGAAATAAACTTTCCAAGTTATTATATTTTTATCACTTGTGGACAACCCTCTCTATCAGAATCAGAAGTTTTATGCGATTTTATGCAGAACTTTGAAAACAATGTCCATACTGATGTAGCAATTATATCAAAATACAAATAATGTTACAGTTACTTAAATGAAGTTGTTAGGTAGACACACAACATGAATGGGAGGCTATCAACACTATATTTTGTAATTATTTTTTTATTTAGACAGGTTAAAACTAAACCTATATACAAAACAAAAAACAACATCAATAACAAGATTAAAATACTTTCTCTATAATACTACACTCTAAACATAAAAATCTAAAACAATAACTATAGACTGCAAACACTATCTGTTATTGGGTTGTTGTGTGTTTGTATGGCCATGTTCCAGAAACATTCTCTCCTGAAGTTTCACCTGCATCAATGGCAGGCATCCTCAAAGGTTGTGAGGTCTGTTGGAAACTAGGAAAGTGAGGTTTATATATCTGTGGAATGTCCAAGGTGGGAGAAAGAACTCTTGTCTGCTTGAGGTAGGTGTGAATGTAGAAGTTGACCACCTTGTTTAGCATTTAATGGCTTAGCAGTTTTCAAGGTGTGGCTTCTTACTGCTGGGGGAATCTTTTGTTGGGAGGTGATTAGCTGGCCCTGATTGTTTCTTATCTGGAATTCCTGTGTTTGTGAGTGTTGTTCTTTATTTACTGTTACAATTTTAGATTTTTTAAAATACTAGTAGCCAGATTTTATTCATTTTCATGGTTTCTTCCCTTTTTGTTGAAATTGTCCACATGCTTGTGGATTTCAATGGCTTCTCTGTATAGCCTGACATGGTACTTGTTAGAGTGGTCCAGCATTTCTGTGTTCTCAAATAATATGCTTTGTCCAGGTTGGTTCATCAGGTGCTCTGCTATGGCTGACTTCTCTGGTTGAAGTAGTCTGCAGTGCCTTTCATGTTCCTTGATTCGTGTTTGGGCAATGCTGCGTTTGGTGGTCCCTATGTAGACTTGTCCACAGCTGCATGGTATACGGTAGACTCCTGCAGAGGTGGGAGGAATCCCTCTGCAGGACAAGAGGGATCCTCTCACCTCTGCAGAAGTCTACTGTATACCGTGCAGATGTGGACAAGTCTACATACCAAGTTTGGTTCAATTTTGGTGGACTTCGGAATGTTCTTTGATTGTAGGTTAACTCTAAATCCCAGCAACTACAACTCCCAAATGACAAAATCAATCCCCCACCCCAACTCCCCAGAATTCAAATTTGGGTGTATCAGGTATTTGTGCCAAATTTGGTCCAGTGATTGAAAATACATCCCGCATATCAGATATTTACATTACAATTCATATCGGTAGCAAAATTTAAGTTCTGAAGTAACAACAAAAATAATTTTATGGTCGGGGCTCACCACAATATGAGGAAATGTATTAAGGGGTCATGGCATTAGGAAGATTGAGAAACACTGGTATAAAAGAAACGGAGGAGGAGGAGGAGGAGGAGGAGGAGGAGGAGGAGGAGGAGGAGGAGGAGGAGGAGGAGGAGGAGGAGGAGGAGGAGGAGGAGGAGGAGGAGGAGGAGGAGGAGGAGGAGGAGGAGGACAACAACACAGAGGAGGAGGTGGAGTAATGCAGTCCTGTCCTTGGGATGTTGAATTCCAAGTCTCTCCCTAGCCAGCATAAGCAAGGGTGAGGAATGCTGGGATTGTGGTTCAACCTTTGGAGGGCCACATGATTCCCACCCCCGATCTTCTATGTTTGGTGATCACAAATGGATTGAAGCCTTTGCGTTCTACTTTATAGAGGAAAGTCCCCTATTTGAAGGGCTATCAGTGAGGCACGAAGGAAAAGGAAAGAGACCCTTAACTACATTGGGTACATTTAATTAGCATCCTCCTCAGCCACACTATATATCTTGGCTATGCCAATAGACAGTCATTGTAACCTTTCCTTTGGAGTGGCTCATGACTGGCAGAAAGATCACCACTGATGGGGTTTTGAACAGAGGAATTTTAATGAGTATGTATGCAATTGGACTCTTCAAATCAGACTGCAGTTGGGATTTGCATGTTTTAATCCTTCATAGATAGATATGAAAGAGGATATGGAGTCGACCTTCAAGAAGATTGAACCAACCACAGCTTGAAAATGTTTGGAAAATTATTTACTTTGTGTAGAGCACTATGCTGATGTGTAGATATACCCACTGTTTTTTTCTGCCATTTCATAGATGCTCAGGCTTTCTCTGGCACTCACTTGAGTTTTTTGCTATTTTATATCAGGGATGCCATTTTCCTACTCCAATGAAGCATTCACATATTTGGGTATCCACAGTGGCTCCTGGAACCAAAACCTCATTGAATACCAAAGAACTACTGTATAGATGGAGCCCCCGGTGACACAGTGGGTTAAACCCCTGTGCCAGCAGGACTGAAGATTGACAGGTCGCAGGTTCGAATCCGGGGAGAGGCGGATGAGCTCCCTCTATCAGCTCCAGCTCCTCATGCAGGGACATGAGAGAAGCCTCCCACAAGAATGATAAAACATCAAAATCATCTGGGCGTCCCCTGGGCAACATCCTTGCAGACGGCCAATTCTTTCACAACAGGATGCTCCTGACACGCCAAAAAAAAACTGTATAGATTTCTCCATGGGCTGTATTTATGTACTCAGAATCTAGTATAATACAACAAGTAAGGGCATCCCTGTGTCCTCTCTGACTTTTTTCTCCTCATGTGAAGACTAAAATAGTTCAGAAAGGTCAAAAATGTGGCAGAGTTGCATCCTGCACTACCTAGAGCAGTGGTTCTCAACCTTCCTAATGGTGTGACCTCTTAACACAGTTCCTCTTGTTGTGGTGACCCCCAACCATAAAATAATTTTGTTGCTACTTCATAACTGTAATTTTGCTACTGTTAAGAATGGTGATGTAAATATCTGATATGCTGGACATATTATCATTCACTGGACCAAATTTGGCACAAATACCTGATGCACCCAAATTTGAATGCTGGTGGGGATGGGGAGAGGGGGATTGATTTTCTCATTTGGGAGTTGTAGTTGCTGGGATTTATAGTTCACCTACATCCAGAGAGCACTGTGGACTCAAACAATGATGGATCTGGACCAAACTTGGCACAATATGCCCAAATGTGAACAGTGGTGGAGTTTGAGGAAAATAGACCTTGACATTTAGGAGTTGTAGTTGCTGGGATTTATAGTTCACCTATGATCAATGAGAATTTTTAGCTCTACCAACAACAGAATTCAGGCAAACGTCCCACACAGAACCCCCATGCCTTGAAGGGACTCTCTGACATTAGCCTCCCTCTGACCTCGCATGCTCTCCTTTGCCCACACATTTGCACCACGCTGCCATGCACCATGTATGCCTGCTCTCTTCTCCCTTCTTAGAGTCTCTGCCAAAGGGGTCCCTAAGACCATCAGAAATATATGTTTTTGATGGTATTTGACGACCTCTCTGAAACTCCCTTATGACCCCCCCAGGGATTCTGACTCCCAGGTTGAGAAACGCTGACCTAGAGGCTTCATGGGGTCTTTTAAGGTTGAAAGCATCAGGGTTAAAGGGAGGACATATAGCTTGGTAGATGGTCACATTTGGCAACCTCTTGGCAACAGAAAAGGGATGTAGCAGAGCAAGTAATTTCCCCAACCAACCTATTAACTTTCAATGTGAACAGAGGTTTGAAGCAGGACTTTGAATGTGTCATTCTCAGATATGGACTGAAGGTGTACCATCCCAAGTGACTCTACTCCATGCTATTTCTGAGCATGGAGATCAGCTCTTAACAGGTATCTCTACCAAGTTTAGATGTACCTTTCCTTTGCTTACTCCCTCCTCTTTTGCAAAGCTGAATAGGATCCATTGTGCATTTTTACTGCAATGAACATCACTGGCTTCCTTCCATTTTAAGCCTTTAAGATGACATAGAGCAAGCCACACTCTCTCAACCTCAGAGAGAAACAAAGGCAAGTTCCTTCAAACCAAATCTTACCAATAAAACTCATTGAAAGTTTGCCTTAAAGTGATCATAAATCAGAAATGACTTGAAGGCACACAGCAACCAAAAGCTGCATATTACAGGAAAAAAATCTCCATATTCCTGGTTGCAGACTGCAGTTTTGATGAATCCAGAGTCAAACAAATGCTCTGGGCACATGCACAAACATTTCCACAGATCTGGCTACTAACCGAAATTCCGTTTCCCCTGCTTATGATCACTGACTTTTTTCTGATGGAAACCTTAATTTCCCATCTGCTTGCATGTACAATAACTTCCTTTGTTCTTAATCCTGTCAGTGGATTTTAAAAGTCTAATCCTGAAGCTGCATTTGAAATGAGCTTATGTAAGCTTAAAATTCTTCACCACTTTGTCAGATTGATCCTGTCCATGCATGTAAAGAAGATCAGTACTGTTTATTTAAATATCATCTTGTATTCTGTACCAGGGACACCTTAATACATAATTGAAAACTGGGGGAGAATTACATTTTGAAAATGCTTGCTTGATCCCTGTTTATTTGTTTGTTGAAATAGCTATTGCAGAGATGGACAATGCAAAGCTGTCAGTCGTATGGCTCCCCATCCATCCTCTTAGCCATCCCTGCTGTTGTGGAATTTGTCATGCCAATAAGGAGTAGTCAAATGTGTGCCACTTCATTTGCTGAAGTACTGCAGCTTGTTTTCCAGTTATCCAAATTTTATTATTACAAGAATAATAGTACAGGTTATGGTCTAAAAATATTAAATAATAATAAATCAAGGTACGCAATAATAGATAAATGTGGTACCTCTGTCTGTACAGCATATTGTGTCTATATGATTATTTTCAAGGGCTGTTTGGTTTGTTTGTTTGTTTGTTTGTTTGGCCACTGGGCCCCACAGTTTCAGTAGCACAACAGCAGGGTGGGTGGCACTGTCATCCACTGGATGGATGTCAGTATGCCTTCAGAATACCAATAGATACCCATCTCAATGCATGGACCTTCTCCCCAAACACCTTAGGACACTCTTCAGAATTGTGTAGCCAATTCTCTTCAACAGTCAGAGAGAAGCTTTTTTATGTATCAGAATCTACAGTCTCGCTTATCCAACATAAACGGGCTCGCAGAATGTTGGATAAGCAAAAATGTTGGATGATAAGGAGGAATTAAGGAAAAGCCTATTAAACATCAAATTACGTTATGATTTTACAAATTAAGCACCAAAACATCATGTTTTACAACAAATTGACAGAAAGCAGTTCAATAAATGATAATGTTATGTAGTAATTACTGTATTTGCGAATTTAGCACCAAACACATCACAATGTATTGAAACAGCTGTGGATCCGGGTGGGAAGCATACTGTGTTGGATAATACAGAACATTGGATCACCAAAGATTGGACAAGTGAGACTCTACTGTACTTGAGAAATTGCAAGTAGCTTCTGGTGTGAGTAAATTGGCTGTCTGCAGGGACATTGGCCAAGGATGCATGGATGTTTTACCATCCTGTGGGAGGCTTCTCTCACGTCCCTGCATGGGAAGCTGGAGCTGACAGACAGGAGCTCATCCTGTGGAATTGAATCTCGGACCTTCAGATCAGCAGTTCAGCCGGCACAAGGGTTTAACCCATTGTGCCTCTGTGGTTCCTAGAGAGAAGCATAATACAGAAAGAGAGCTGTAATCAAACCTTCTTATTTCAAAACAACAGTAAAGAAGAGTAGAAGGAGGGAAGGAGTAATTTTAATGGTTAGCCTTCCTCTCATATTATTGCTGCTCTAAATCAGTTCTTTTCTCCCCCTTTCTATTTCTATCTCTAGTACAGTTAATGTCACCTAGTAGGATAACAGATGATTGCAATTGGGTAATAATGCCAGCTCTGACCAGAGAGCATGTGCAATAAAAATTTCAAAAAAGCACAGACTTGTGGGTAAATTGATATGGTTTATGAAAAATAAAGGCTTTTTTGTTTTGTTTGTTTTTTGCTGAAACACAGTACAAAAATTATCTTTTTGGTGTCACCTTTTCCAATTGTGTGATCAGGTGTAGATCACACCTGCCACACTTCCCTGTTATCCTACTGCCCCCCTCTCTCTCTTACACACACACATAAAACCAATGGTGAAAGTTATCACAGGCTGCATTCCACTAATATCTGGAGTATTTCATGTTTCACCTTCATTGTAGCTGAAATGCTGATCTAGGCTGATCAGCTTCCAAAAGACATGCTGCTTTGTCACATACAATTCCTACTGACTTTTTAAACAGAACCACTGATTCATTATCATTTAAAGTACAGCCTCTTTAAGGAATGTACTAATCTTCCATTAAATGCTTGTTCAACCTGCATCAGGATGGAGTTATAATGTGAGTCAATGATGCAAGATAAATGCATCCATTTCTAACAGCTTTTGCACTCACATATGATTATAATTTAATTTTGGAGCCCTTTACAGCATCCCAGTGGATGGTTTTAATTGTCCTGAGCTCTCAAGACATGATTTTTTCAAAAAGTACACAGAGTGTGTGCTTTAAGAGCTGAAGAGAAGAGACTTGAATAAGCAAAAGGGTTGTATTCAAATCATAGAGACACAGAGAAATTATCCCCATTCTAGGTCAAAAGGTCACGAGGTGGCCCAACCATACAAGTAATCATCTCAAATATCATCACTGTGTTGAAGGAGAGCTATATGTTAAGCAGCTTGCCTGGTACCTTCCAAGCCTGTTGTCTTTAGATGTCGTGGATTTCCATATCAGAAAGTTTCCACTGTAGTTCACATTTTATGAGCAGAAGGAGAGGAGAGGAATGGTGAAATCTTACACTTACCATTCAGGCAAAAGCAAACCTCCACAGCCTCTTCTATCATGGATGTTCTTTCTCATTAATAGCTTTTGCTATCTTGAACCCAACTCTGGAACTCATTGCCTGGTGAGATTAGGCAAGCCCCCACCTTTGAAACCATCAAGAAGGATCTTAAAACCCGGCTTTTCCAGGTTGTAGCCATACAACCATACACTGTTGCTCCTCCTTCCCCCGCCTGTATGAAGGCCTGTTTTTATGACCCCGTTTTTATGAGCTTCTCCCTCACAAATAATCTGCTCCATTACTATCTCACCCTGAGTTTTTAGTATTTTTATCTTGCACATGCGGCCCGCTCATTGTCATTGTGATTATGAATGATTTTTATTATATTTTTATATTGCTTACTGTACTCACATGTCTTATGTATTTTACTGTGCTGTTGCTTTGTGCTTTGGTTTTTATTTTATTGTAATATGCTGTTGGACGTGGCCTCATGTAAGTCACCCCGAGTCCCCGTTGGGGAGATAGTGGCGGGATATAAATAAGGATTATTATTATTATTATTATTATTATTATTATTATTATTATTATTCTGATGTTAATGGACATACATATCATGGTTTTTACCTGTAAAATGTTGGAGTATATGCACCCCATACACCAAAGCAAGACAACATATTGTGTAATATCCTTAAGCCCACTGTGTATCAACAACAGCAACACTTGAAAAAATGCTTTGTTTACATTTGCAGTGTTTTCTGAACCTTGACAGAGTTTTGAGTGTCAGTTGCATAACTCCTGCTTGAGATTCAGTTAGGTCCATGGTCATAGCTTCTTGAAGGGTTAATAGCTTGAATACCCTGAATCATTGAATATAAATTTACTTTCCCTAGCACTTCAGCAAACAAAGGGAATGTATTAGCTTGAGTGGTTGAATAACCAAGTCCACAAAGGAAAGGCTTGGAAAACTTCACTGGGTTATAAAAGACAAAAAAAGAATGTAGAACAGAGATATTGTTTGTTATAGAAGAATTCCAGGTTCAGGGGGAACTGTTTCAGTTTCACCTGGCTGCTAGAGAACATTGCCCACCTTTGTGATCCATGTTTGCCCTAAAGGGCTCTGCACCCAAGGCACTGAGTCGGGCTTTGTCCTAGGATGCTTCTAGGGTGGAGGCAGGACAGAGTCCATCACATGACACAGAGCTACTTCCAGCAGAGCTCCATCCTGGCTCTATCCTGAAAGTTTCCTAGGACGGAGCCCTGAGGACACAGGAGGCTACCATAAACTCGTGGCTCACATCACCGTCTTCCCTATCACATGGGGGGAGCCACTATCCCCAGCTTACCTAATTTATTTTATTTATTTATTTGCTTTGTTTTATATCCCACCCTCTCTTCCTCATTGAGGGACTCAAAACGGCTAACATATGGCACAATTTGATTCCGTTCAACAATCCACCTCACATTTAAATACATAAAATCCATACATATAAAATCTAAAAAACAACAATACATGGTAAAACATTATTAAAACAAACTATAATTAACATTCAAAATCACTTACATCCCATTGCCATTTTCCATATCCATTGCACCTAGCCCAGTTAACTATTGTCATCCTCAAATGCTTCCCTCCACAGAAAAGTTTTTTTATCAGATTTCTAAAAGATAACAGTGAGGGAGCACTTCTGATATCCCTTGGAAGGGAGTTCCAGAGCCAAGGAGCCACTGTTGAAAAGACTCTCTCTCTCATTCCCTCCAGCCACCAGCCACACCAGAGATGGGGGTGGGATCGAGGGTAGGGCCTCCCCTGCCAATCATAGGGCTCAGGCTGGTTGGGAGATTTTTTCAAAAAGTACACAGTATTGGGAGATGCAGTTGAACCATTCAGGGCTTTAAAGGTTAAAACCAGCAGCTTGAATTGTGTCCAGAAGCACATTGGTGGCCAGTGGAGCTGCTGTAGTAAGGGGGTTGTTTGCTTCCGTGTTCTCATTAGGTAAGCTGGGGACAGCATGGGGGTGGGGGGGGGGAGCAAGGCAGCTATGGCTTCTCCCGTGTGATGGGGAAGGGTGGGATGTGGGGTGCAGGATGATGGTTTTCTCTGCTGCTCACCATATTTGCTCCACTGCCCCATGGATGCCCCCACTTATCAATGTGATAAGTTATTTACTCTGTACACTAAGGAGTTCTGCAGTTGTATGTACTTCACTATCTCTTTGATCCCTTGAGACTAGCCCTACTTTAGGCAGCAGATGTTGTGTGCTGTGGATCTTGTCCTGCACCTCCTGAGCTAGCCTGATGCTTCCAGGTGTAATGGGAGAAGCCCTCCCACCACTAGAAAGAAAATGGGAAGATTCTATTGCTTTTTTAGAAAGCACAGTGGGCTCCACAAAGTGTGGGTGGCATCATTTTGCTCCTCATCCGACATAGTCAGGAAATGTAAGAAGTGTACCTTAAACCACAGCCCTCAATACATTAGAATTCTTATTTGTGTCAAAGAGGACTCCATAACTCACATATTGCAAAACTTGGGACATGAAAGTTAAAATGTGTCTTTCAGTTCATCCATGTATGTCATATATATGTCATGTATATGTTGACCCCATGCATAAATTGAGGGAATACTTTGAGACCAAAATTATGAATTTTAATACAATCTGTGGACAAGTCAGTGGTCAAACAGAAGAAAGACTAGCAATACCTCTGATGATGAAGGTACCTCTGACAGCCACAATTTTCCCATCCATCAAGGCATTCAGAATGACCAGAAGCAGCACTGTGGTAGAGAGAACCAGTGCTTCCTTTAGGTTTTCCTGAGCTGGATTAAGCTCTCACCTTTCACCACACTACTCATAGATCATTCCTCTTAGGATAACATCACTTATATTAACCCATGGATAAGCTGACCTAGGTTTTTAGTGCCAATATTTTTACTAAAATGTCTATACTTATGCATGAGTATATGCAATAATCAGTTTCAAACTGGCATTGACACCAAAGCTGAAGAGCAACAAGGTCTAACTCTTCCAACTAGGCATTAGAGGGGAGAGATGCTCCCTACAAATGGTCTGGATAGATTGGACTACTAAAATTTCTAAATAGTTGAGCTCACTCAGGAGTTATCAATCAGAAGTGTACCAAATGATCATTATTTTGCAAATGCTAGCTCCAAATATTACCATCTTTATTTGGATGATGAAGATGTTTATTGCTTTAATGCAATGTCTTGTGTTTTAATTATTTCATAAAAATATCCTCAAGGCAGTCAAAATTAATAAGTTGTTGCCTTCCAATGTTGGGCTCTGCCTACCTCAAAAGCAGTTCTGGGTCCCTCCAAACAGTCCAGGCTTGAGAGAAAAGTCATCTTGAAGAAAACATTTCAAGTTCGGAGCTGGGAAGTACATAAATTAAGACCTGTGCTCACATACCTTAGAGAACTGTACATTTTATTCAGTAAGTTAGCATATGTATTTTAGTGCAAGTTCTGTGAAGAGCATTCACAGAACTGAATGCATATTTAGCACTTTTTCTTTCCACCGCCTACACAAACTATGAGACAAGCTTTTCAAGTTGATGGAGTTCTCTGCAAAGATTGCTGTAAAGCTCCCCCCTCCCTGACACATGGCATGTTCTAAGATGCAGTTAAAACTGATGGTAAACCATATGTCCCAATTTAGGGCCATTTTGAGGACAGTCTTTTGTTTGAAGGATTGTCAGAGAACAGCCCTGTACTTAAAGATAGCCTCACAGCATAGAAAAGTTACTAAATGGACTACAATTTCCAGAAACCTCCATTGCTAGCTATCTAGTGGCCATGATAGCTCAGAGATTCTAACAGCTATAGACCAAAAAATAGCTTTTGGAAACTCTGGGAGTTCTCTGTGTAAAGAAGTTCACAGTTTTAAGTGTTTTTCATTTCTTATTTCATAGCTAAAGAAAAATAAATTACAACTCAACACAAAGAATTAAATCCCATTGCATTTAGTGGTGTATAAAAATAAGCACATATAGGCTTTTTACACGTCTGAGTAAAATGTTTAGGATTCTGACAAATCAAACATACTTATTCAAACATAATCTGAGTAATTATTTGCAACCCCCCCCCCCCCCCACATCATGTATATCAAGCAGAGATTAAGGGTTTCTCCACTCTTACAATATACTGTATCCTCAGCATACCTTCCAGTTCACATAATCTGGAATGGATAGTCACAATTAATGTCAATGCAAATAGGATAGCTTTGGCTTAGTGTACCTGGTCTGAACAAGAATGGAACTCTCTAGTCTTCCGCTGTTAAAAGGAAACAGATTACTACATATCTTAAGACTTGCTAGTACTAAATACATGCTTATTTTTAGGCAATTGTGCTACTTCTGGCCCCAGTTCTGTTTTAATTGTAATCATAAAGGCTTATGCATGTTAAGTCCAGAGTATCCGAAAGATGGGTTGACATAAAAGTTAGCCTAGTTTTGAACCCGTCTGCGGAGTCTGTTGTCTCAAACACACTATCACCCTCATCAAGCACATTGACTGGAGACACAAGAACTTTCATATTAGACATTCACAAGCAGTGGTCTTCCTGTCCTAAGGAGATGAATCAGGTTCCCTACTTGCTGTAGTACTATTAGAGTAATGGCAAATATTTGCTCTTTTAGGTAGGCTGTGGGAAGCTGAGTGGTTGCTGAGGAAGGTGCTTTCACTGAATATACACTGTACTTTTTAAATAATGTATCCTTTACATTGCTCTTAATTCTTTGCATTTTAATCATTTGGTACTGTTCTATTATCTGGGCAGAGGCCACAAGGGGGGTGCTAGAGAGAAAAGGAGAATCATATTATTTATTTATTTATTTATTTGTTTATTTATTTATTTATTATTTGGACTTATATGCCGCCACTCCCTTGGGGCTCGGAGCGGCTATGGAGGTGAGGAGTTGTAGGAGGAAAACAATTTCCCCTATTATCACTGGTTATATCCCCCCCCCCTTTCCCATAACATAAACAAGGCTTGTTTCTACAATGGGGACATGAGTGGGGAAAATAACAGGAAAACAGGGGGAAATTGTTTTACTCCTTCAACCCACCCTTCTCTCTCTAGCGCTATCCTTCTCTCTCTAGCACTCCCTTGTCGCCTTCGTCTGGATAATGGAACAGTACCAATCATTTAAATGTGTTTTAAAAACCATTGCTTGGTCTTCTTGTGAGCTTCCCTTTCTCCCAGTTTTAGGGAAAGGATGGTCTGTAAATCAAATACATGAATAAAGGGATTGATAATTTGTAAAAGCAGTCATATATGTTGGCTTCACTACACAGAATATTTTATTCTCTGCTCATGCCTTGCCCGGAAAAATAGATGATGTAATGTGATGGCTGTGGCTGACTTCCAACTTTCCATGTAGAGGCCATTAGTGGTTGCTGTGTTACAGTATCCCGTTTGATATCTCTCCCTGTTTCTTCTTCAGATTGCAAAACAATTCATGAAATGATGCCTGAATTATCATCAAATTGTTTTGTGTCATGAGGATGTATTGTTTCTTAAGCATTGTGACAGCGTAATTTTAGATAGAAGATCTAGAGAATTTTTTAAAGGGGTTTCTCATCTCTGTGTTTTTTCTGTGCTTGCTCCCCCCACCCCCATGGCTGATGTTTTGGTAAATGGTTGGAGGGGATCCATCACAGAAGTGCCATTCTTCATGTGCCAAAGCCCATAAAGTAGACCCAGGAGAATGGGATTACTGGAATGTTTCAAAACCAGGATGTCAACCCATTAATGTTTATGTTGTGATACTCTGAGGTGTCATTTTGGAAGTCTTTAATAGTATTAAAATGTGCATATTGTGCTAAAGAGATTCAAAGATACATTGACATACTGGCTTGATTGCTCAGAAATATAAAATGTGTCCGCCCTTGTTCAGCAATGCCAAGTGTCCATTGAATCCGGTAAAGCAGCCTGCAGCTAATGATAACTGGATCCAACAGTATCTCCTAGAACTCACATATGTTTGTTTTATAGAAGACGTAATTCATTACATGAAAAGAACAAGCTGAAGCTATTTAGGATGAATATCATATCTAAAAATGAATCTATGATCTGCAAAATTAGGCCAACATTACAACCATAAAGTCAGCAATTTAAATAAATTCTCAAAATGCAGATTGCAGGCGGTACTGAAATAATTTGTCAGTGTTTAAGTGCTACAGGTATCAGATTGTGTTCAGAATCTAGAAATTTTAAAAAAGCAATTCCTGCTGTCCATTTCTAAAAATGTTGATGCCAACTGTTACCCAGAACCTTCTCTTACGTTGAGCAAAACACTAGTTCCTTATACAGTCAGAGAATAGAACTAATGAAAAATATGATTCTCCATATATTAGCAAAAATCAAAGATTAATTAAGAGTCATTATTTTAGACTGGGCACATGGCTATGCTACCTAGAAATCACATGTTTCTGGGAGATTCGAAAAACTCATAGTTTTGTCACCCGTTTATCTTGTTAATAGCATGGTGTAAATAACATATGAGAGCCAGCATGGTATAGTGATTTTAATGTTGGTCTAGGATTTTGAAAGTTAGGGTTCAATTCCCAACTCAGGCAAGAAATATTCAGAAGTGTTGTACCATTGCTTTCCTCTGTAATCTAGCCTTCCACAGCTTTCATTCTTTGGTGATCCCCATCCAAGAACTAACCCCGGGCTGGCTGACCTAGCTTCCAGGATCAGATGAGATCAGGTGTCTTCAGAGTATGTGACAGTTTATTTCCTTATTTAATTAAATGTTCATTGTAGCTAAAATAGGATGTTTATTTGTGGAACAATGACCAGGTATGCACAATAAACCATAGTTTTGAGTGAGTTAAATAAAAAATAGTAATCTCTTAATCCTTTCCCCTTTCAGCTGTATCTTGGGGCACATTGTTCTCCATGTTTTCAATTAAAACAGAAGGAATCAATAAATTAAAAAATCCAGAATACATTTAACACAAATTTATCCTGCATCCCTTTTTAAACCAAGCATCACATTGAAAGGGAAAATAATGTGGCAAACTATTAGGGATACTAATATTCTTGTATTCTTGTTAAATTCCTGACCAGAGTGGACTGTGAAATAAAATTCTGCTTTTCCATTTGAAAGATCTGTGTAGAGGATGATCAAATGGGTGAATAGTAAAAAAAAAAGAAGAGTAATAACAAAAATCATTCATGTAGAGTGAAGCTAGGAGAAGATAATGATACTGGAGAAAATGGAAGAAAAACAGAAGATGGGCCGACCAAGGGCAAGATGGGTGGATGTTATCCTTGAAATGACTGACTTGACCTTGAAGGAGCTGGAGGTGGTGATGGCTGACAGGGAACCTCATGGGCTGGTCCATGAGGTCACAAAGAGATGGAAGCGACTGAATGAATAAACAACAATACCTATAGAAGTTGGTGCCTTCCATCTCATGGAGGAAATGAATCCTTCCTGGGCTATAGGGTAGACTTTAAAAGCACTCTCTGGGGTGCTAAATCATATCCACTAACTATGTTCATCATCTTTGTTATCTCATTTGAAATTTGTACTAGGTTTTTTTTTTTTTGCCATGCTGGTACCCACCTAACTGCTAACTGCTTAAAACATCCTCTTGGAAATTAGTCCTTTAGAAATCAAAACACACTAGAAATTGAAGCATGTTGCTTGATAAATAACAGCTTACTTTATTGGCAAAAGTGTTAAATTGTCTTCTCAGAGATTCTTTTTTAATTGACCCGAAAGACTTAATGCAAAAAGGCTAACAATTAAGATGCAAACTGTTGAGGCCGAGAGCAACGCTTAGAAGATACCATGGGTCAGTGCTTGGCTTTTGCTTGTATAACAGCCTTTTAAAAGAATCCAAAGGTTAAAATAAACTATCACATGGCTGTCAAATTAAAATGAAGATGATTGCTAGGTGATAGTGTGTTAAAATAACTGTAAGATATGCACAGGTAGATAAAGGGTCGGATTTCTTTGCATATTATTAACAGTCAATAATAGCAAGTGCAGAATGAGATTGGAGTAGAAAAAAAGTAGCAAGAAGAAATTAAAAAAGAAAAACAGCAAAGTGAAGATATTGGCTTGGATCTATGAGAATCTGTCCTGACTCAAATGGAATTATAGTGCTTCATAGCTCCAACTCTATATTAAGAATAAGTCATATGAATTTCATTTCCCCCATTACAGTCTGAAATTGGGGAAGAAGGAGGTAGATTCTATGGCATTTACTTTGATAACAGCTGAACAGATTGATCAAAAACCTGGTGGTGTAGGTCAGATCAGTTTGAAAATTGTCTGTGCTGAATTTGAGATGGAAGGATTACTTTAAAAATGACTCATTTATAGGAATTGATATATAGCCTCCAGCAATTTGAAAAATATCATTTTGTTTGTTGGTTTGTTCTACACACCTTGCAGGCGTTAGATTTTTGCTGCTCGGTTTCTCTGTTTGTGCAACACCTTTTGAGAAATGGTTTGTTTTGTCAGCTCAAGGAGGCTAGGGATATCCCTTCTGCTTGAACTACTACACATAGCTCTTTTATTTATGATGGCCCTTTCAGCCCTTATTAAGCTATGGAGTACATACCCCATGTACTCAGCATTGTAGGAAAGATCAGAAGGTAAATGGCTTAGAAAAGGTGTTGGGTCTGTGTGGTTACTATGGAGATGGGTGGGGGAAGTTTAGGTAGTCAACTAGTCATTGCAAAACAAAAAAATTCAGATTTTTTCAAAATAAACCTTTAACTTCTCTAACCCATACGTATGGTGGACAGTTCAGAAAAGGAAAAGACATATTTCTAGTGAGGAATGATGACAGTCGTGTTTCTTATGATGTAGCTCACTTTGCCCTTGAAGCAAGGAAGATTCAAAAGAGCTTTGTGGAAACTCATCATCTTAAACTCGTCTCATCTTGCTGTGTTGCTTAGTATTATAATCCTTTGGGCTGCTCTGGTTGAGTGGTGCTTAAAGGCCACTTAGATAGCAAGGAAGAATCAGAAGAGCTTTGTGGACATCATCTTAAACTCTCTCATATTGCTGTATTACTTAGTGTTATAATCCTTTGGGTTGCTCTGGTTGAGTGGGTTTTATGGCTGTGAAAGTTTGTTATTGACTGCCATCAAGTCAACTTATGGCAATGAGTCATGTCTTCTTACAATATGGCTAAAGTAATCATTTATAAATATTTTGTATCTGTATGTAACATCTACTTGGGTTTTTAAAAATCTGTATTATAGTTGCTTACAAAAGACCTTAGATGACAAGCAACAAACTAGTTGACTCTCTATACAAAAAGAAATGCATTGAGAATAGAGAGCAAGTATCATGTTACTATGGCTTAATTAATTGATGGTATAATTTCACAGACAGTACTTTTGAATTTCTGTCTCCTTCCCTCCTGCTGGTATAACTAACTTAATCAACATTTCTCAAATTGGGGGTCAGAGGGGGTGTCAGAGGGATCGCCAAACACCATTAAAAACACAGTATTTTCTGGGTTGTTGTAGGTTTTTTCGGGCTATATGGCCATGGTCTAGAGGCATTCTCTCCTGACGTTTCGCTTGCATCTATGGCAAGCATCCTCAGAGGTAGTGAGTCACTACCTCTGAGAATGCTTGCCATAGATGCAGGCGAAACGTCAGGAGAGAATGCCTCTAGACCATGGCCATGTAGCCCGAAAAAACCTACAACAACCCCAGTGATTCCGGCCATGAAAGCCTTCGACAAACACAGTAGTTTCTGTTGGTCATGGGGGTTTTATGTGGGAAGTTTGGCCCAATTCTATCATCCTGCACATCAGATATTTACATTACGATTCATAACGGTAGCAAAATTACAGTTATGAAGTAGCAAAGAAAATAATTTTATGGTTGGAGGTCATCACAACACGGGGAACTGTATTAAGAGGTCCCAGCATTAGGAAGGTTGAGAATCACCAAACTAAACTAACTTATATAACACCTGCTAATCAAGACATCTTTCAGATGGACATATAGAGGAACCAGTATGCAAGACTTTGCACGCTGGTCTCATCCATTGTGGTAGCTGGGCACCATTGTCTCATTCTCCCAGTAAATGATAAACTGGTATTTTTAGAAAGAGTTCTTTGTGTGTGCGGATGGATGCGGTTAGAGAGCCTACACATGAAAAAGGAACATGACATATGATCAAGGAAACATGTGTGATGGACAGAGCTATTCCATGTGTCCCCACAGCTCCTTCTCTGCAACTATGCAATGCATGGCACCAACTGTGCACACTGTTCTCATGACAAAACATGTGTATTGCAATTGCTAAAATGCCTAGGGATAAAATGCCACAACTTTATAGGAAGTATAATTTCATAGGCAGAGGAGCCTACAACTGTGTGGATCGAGCATGAAAACCTTCCTGTCTTTTTGCTTCACTCAACTCTTTGTTTCCCCTTTAAAATTGCTCTTAAATAACAAGTATTTTCTACGTTCTTCACTCAGTCTAACTGTTCCCCAGCTGTAGAAAGGGAAGAACAGGCAATCAAAAGCAGTAGCTCTTATATTCCACACCAGCTATTATTCCAACACTTCCCTTTCATTGCTGGGCATAAATTGGATTAGTAATGATAGTTTTGGGGAACTTTGTTCTTTTTTCCTCTTGATTTTACACAGCAGGAGGCCTGAGGCTGCAATCCCCCTCCTTGATACCTATAAATATTCTTTCAACATCTATTATGCTGCTCCGCTGCATTTATGGTTCCCACCAGACACATTTGGCAATGACCAACAATGATACAGGTTCAGCCATTGCTAATTGTTACACTTACACCAATCTCTTAATCAGTCTTTGCAATTTACTCAGTTAAATCTTTTGTATTTCCACAACTTCAGTTCTCCCAAAAGGGCTGCCTCTCTACCTCAGTAAATGCAATTGCCATGCAGACTACGTACATGCCCTTAAATCTATCGATGCTTTATGCCTCATTATTTGTAAAGGCTTTCCGTTTGTTAACCAAGAAAATGATTGATTCTCTATGCATTTGCTGCCTGAGTGAAGTAAGCACAGTGGGTCACAAGTGGGCAATCTATGCCCTGAGGCCCTCAGGGCAACCTTCCTGTGGACCACTGAGCTCTTAGCCTTACTAATATTCTACTGTGCATTTGTTGCCATTTTTTTTTACTCTTACTCCCCTTTATAGTGCTGTGAAAAAAATCTCCAATACCACATAATTCCCAGACAGTATTTCTGCCTTTGCTTTCACTTTTACAAAGCCCCCAACATTGTACAGATGAAAACCAGGACATGTGTGGTCAAGCAACATCAGAGTGTAGCTAAGATGTCAATACAGTGGATCTTCCACATTTACTGGGTTTAAAGACACTGGGTCCCTGCAAAAGTGTAAAAACCATGAATTGAAAAGAACCCTTTTGAACCTGAGAGAATAACTAGGTCAGAGCTTTCCAGATTGTGTGTTGAGACACACTTCTCCAAACTCACAAAGAAAGGCTGTCAGGCTGGAAGACACAGTCAAAGCCCTCCTGATAGATGGCCAACCTGCCTCAGATCAGAAACCTCCAGAAAAGGAGATGCCTCTGGACTCTAGTCATGTGCCTTTGGGACTACCATGATCATGTCCCAGCTTTTGGTGGGGGCCCCGATCTGTTTTTGTCTGAGACTCCTGAAATTCAGATATTTGGGGGTTTTTTTGTTTTTGGGGGTGAAAGATCTTTTTTCGGCCCATTGTTGGGGGGGGGGGCTTACTCGGTACGTAAGGAGTGCTCCTTACTCGGTGCTTGGCTGCAGGCACTCCCAGGCCAAGGTGCATAGGCCCAAAGCCTGCAACCATAGGCTTTAATTCTTTCATATGTGGGGACATTTCCAGTAGGGGTATGTTAGTACATTTCAATATCCTGCCCAAAGCATGACCTTCTTGTTAGATATACTTGCGAACTGGAGACATGAGCAATTACTGCAGCAAGGTCTTGACTTGGAATTCACATTTCATCACTTAATTTACAAAGTGTGGTCCAGAAAATATGTGTATTCATATAAGGCATGGCTTAAACAGCATGGGAAAGCAATGTGATTGTTCCTGACCTTTGGGTACTCAGCTGGGTGTATTTATAATGCCTGTTAGGTGCTTGAAGGAACCACGTAGTTGAAACCAGCAGATAAATTACTGTGGTCCTCATGTTAGCCCTTTGCTCAGAATTAACTGGAAAAGTAATTGTTTGGATGCATTATAAGGGAGAAACTTTTCATAAAATTAGAAGAACACTTAAAGAAAAATATCAGTTTCTAGTTCTTTTATTGTGCAAAAAACTCTTAAAACAGTCTCATTTGTATGCATTTTAAAAACACTAGGGCTATAGACATTTAGAGAATATAAGCAGCCATATACCAAACATAGAAGTGAGCCATTAAAAACAAATTAATTATCCTTAAAAATTGTCAACAATGATTTCATTTTCATTGTGAAATATACATTCAATTCCTTTTTTTGAGTCAAGATTACAGTTTTTTGCTTTAACTTGTTATTTGTCATTTCTGTTCATTTAAAACAATTCTTGTAATTTAACCATATAACAAATTAATCAACAAGTAAATTGTTTACATTTTTGTTGATGCATTGATTTGTGAAAAACCAATGTAACAGTACCACCACTGTTTGAAAGGTTGTCCCAGGAAACTAGACAAGAACATGGTTGTCACTTAAAATAATTAGAATATGGAAAACTCCTGACTCCTCTGAGGTAACATGAAGAACAGAGCCACCTAATGGCTAAACAGGATAGTGACATGATCCACCTATCCATAGTACCAGGAAGGAAGAGCTTATTCAATTCCCAATGAAGTGTCGTTTGAATACTAATTTCAAATGACACTTCAGATTGCATATCATCTGGTAGAGCAAATTAATATTTTCAGATCTCAGTGGTATTTTAAAGTTCTTAATATTGCCTATATTATTCCTTTATACTTCCGGTATGATGGCGGCGCGATAACAGCAACTCTCTCCACCGGTAAGAAAAGAGAACTATAATCCGAGCNCAGACTGCTCACCGGAGCGACATACAGGGAGCATACCACCCCCCTGCTGTGCCGGCTCCACTGGCTGCCGATTCAGTTCCGAGCACAATTCAAGGTGCCGGTTTTGACGTACAAAACCCTGTATGGTTCCGGTCCAGTGTATCTGTCCGAACGTATCTCCCTCTATGTCCTATGAAAAGGATTCTTGTAGCAGCTTTGAGGCTAATGGAGAGAAAGTTGAATGGATTTCCGGTATGATGGCGGCATGGTAAGCAGCGAACCTTCTTCTCGGGGAAAGAGAGGACTACAATCCACCTTAATCTGGCTTAATCCCCCCTTCTGGACTTCTAAAAATCGCCCCCTCGTACAAACAGCAATCCCAGGGTCACGAAAGTGATCTTGGAGACTTGGTTTGGGGAGCGTTGGAGAAGGAAGGTGAACAAACGGGGGAAGGAGGAAAGGAGAAAGACAACCGGGCCGCCGCCATTGTCGGTTTGTTGTCGGCCCCAAACATTTTACCTCCTCGCCTTTGGACCCTTTCTGGACCCCTTATACCCTCCAGTCTCCAGTTTTCAATAACTTACCATCGTTTTGTTGGACGGAGAAGTGGAGGCTCTGTTTGGCTGCTTGGCTGCCCGGCGGGTTGGCGGCCTGATCTTTGAGAGGGCTGGTTCTCAATCGCGCCGGCTTCCTCCTGGTCGGCCCAGCCGGCTCTCTTGTTCCAGCTACAGCTTTGGACATCAGGCTGCTTTAGCCGTGTGGGCAGGTTTCCAGCTCAGGAGAGAGGAGCGGAGGTGGAGCGAGGCCCATTTCTAGTCTGGCCCGAGTGCGCTCCCTCCTAGGCCGCAGATCGCTCGGCTGGAGCCTTTGGGGCCAGGACGATCTGCAGCTTGCTGGCTCTAGTGGCGTGCGGCGCTAGGACCCTGGGGTGGTTGGAGTGGCCGTCCCGGGTCTAGACGCGGCCGCCATCTTGGAGTGCGGCGCGGCTGCCGCGGCGGCTCCCTGCGGCCTAGATTGGCCTCCTACGCGCCGGGAACAGGGTCGCCCATCAGCTTGGCCCCTGTGTTTCATCATCGGCAGAGCCTTCGGCTGGTTGGCAAGGCTGCCGCCCGGACATCAGCAGCACTCCGACATTTCCTACTCGGCGGCCTGGCGGCATTGGAGCCTAGAGTAGGGTCGGTGCTCATCATCTTTCGCCGCCCTGCTCTTCCAGGGCCTAGCCAGCCTTTCCAACACTCGAGCCCCTTCAACGCTCGAGCATATGCTCTTCAGCAGGCCCTGGAAGTGACTTACTCCCGTTGGACAATAGACAGTAGACTTAGCCGCTGGCATCGACCACCTTGCCCCCACCCTCTGCTGTTTATCATCTCAGAGTAGTGGTTAACCTGCCGCCATCGCATGAGATTTCCATCATCTCATTTGTTAACCATCAATTCCGGAAAGACTGTGTTGACCACCTCTTGGCCTGATTATTGTGGCATCTCGCTGTTTCCAATTTTAGACAGAATTTTAGATAGATTGTGTTGTCCATTGCTTAATTCATCTGTGTTGACCTCCTTTGATTGTGCGGACCATCTCTCTGATTGTGCTGACTATCCTTGTCTGTGTCGACCTCCTCTGACTTTGATAACCATCGTTGATTGTGCTGACCACCTTCATTGTGTTAATAACAACAACTATATTAGTGACTGAACGGAGATCTTAAGAACTAATAGTTGTACTGCTAACAAGTAAAGTGTATAATCATTCTGTGTGATTCTAGCACTTTACCCGACCAGCACTTTAATTTACTACCTCTGTGGTAATTGGACCAATAACTTATCGAGCCTCAGCACTCTAATTGACCCAACGAACCATCTAGCGTTTGAATTTTAAGTCCTCCATGACGCACTTTATTCTAGCACTTTAGAGCTGATTGATAAAGCCACTGCACTTTAGTTACTCTTACCATCTTGTATGATCCATCTGCACTTTAAGAACTTTAGGAAAATTCCTCCGACAGTGCTTAACAGCTACCACTCATGTCATTACCCATTCCCTGGCATTTGTTAATTTTGTTGTTGATTGTTTATGGTGGAGAGAGGGAACGGAGTAGACCAGGGAGATCCGAGTATAACAAAGCGGGAGTGGGAAATGGACGGAAGGCAGGACTTTGGCAATCTGAAGCCACAACATATCAAATAGTCAATAATGAATTGTTTGTTGATACTGTGGCTGCCCAATGCGTCATGGAGGAGGGAAGGGGTTCCGTTAACCGGGGAGCCCCCATAGAAGTGGTGGTGGGGAGGGGGAGATACGGGAAAGGGAGGCCTTTAATTCGACCTAGGGAACGGGGAACAACATTAGTAATTCCAAATCGGTCTCCTGATATGGTAAGTTGGTGTAACCAGGATGGCGGTTCCTCCGAATTGAAAGTGGTGCTGTTGAACGCCAGATCTGTCAACGGTAAAACAACTTTCATCCAGGATTTAATCCTGGACGAACGGGCAGATCTGGCGTGCATCACAGAGACCTGGTTGGACGAAGCGGGAGGTGTAAATTTAACCCAGCTTTGCCCACCAGGTTTCTCTGTGCAGCACCAACCGAGATCCGGAGGGCGGGGAGGCGGAGTTGCAGTGGTCTATAGAGATTCCATTCTTCTGACCAGGGCCCCCATCCCACAGTCAACAAATTTTGAATGCGTCCACCTGAGGGTAGGTGACCGGGACAGATTAGGGATTCTGTTAGCGTACCGTCCACCTCGCTGCACTACAGACTCCCTGACTGAGCTAGCGGGGGTGGTCTCGGACCTGGCGTTGGAGTCCCAACGGCTGCTTGTGCTGGGGGACTTCAATGTCCACGCCGAGACCGCCTTATCAGGAGCGGCTCAGGACTTCATGTCTACCATGGCAACCATGGGGCTGTCCCAACAGGTATCTGGCCCCACCCACAGTGCTGGACATACATTGGACTTGGTTTTCTGCCAGGGATGGGAGGAAGGTGGCGGTGTTGAGGAGTTATCCATCTCTCCGTTGCCATGGACCGACCACCACCTGGTCAGCTTTAGACTCACTGCACCCCCTAACCTCCGCAGAGGTGGAGGACCTATTAAACTGGTCCGCCCCAGGAGGCTTATGGATCCGGATGGATTCCTGACGGCTCTTGGGGAATTTCCCGCCACCTCGGTTGGTGATCCTGTTGATGCCCTGGTCGCTCTCTGGAATGGGGAGATGACTAGGGCAATAGACACGATCGCTCCAGAACGTCCCCTCTCAAGTAGCCGAGCTAAACCAGCTCCTTGGTTCACTGAGGAGCTGGCAGCGTTGAAGCGAAAGAAGAGGGAACTAGAGAGCGTGTGGCATTCGAATCCGAGCGAGCCAAATCGAACACGGTTTGTGTCCTTTTTAAGGGCATATGCCACGGCAATAAAAGCCGCAAAGAAAACCTTCTTTGCGGCCATTATTGCGTCTGCAAAGAACCGTCCGGCTGAACTGTTCCGAGTTGTCAGAGGCCTATTAAAACCCGCCACTCAGGATGGGTGCCCTGATGACTCGGCAGCTCGCTGCGAAGCTTTTGCTCGGTTCTTCGCAGACAAAGTCGCTTTGATCCGCTCTGGACTGGATACCATATTAACGGCAGTATCTGAGGATGTAACACGAGCATCTGCTTGTCCGGTTTTGATGGATTCATTTCAATTGTTTCAATCCGAGGATGTGGACAAGGTGCTTGGAGGAATGAGAGCTACCACATGCATCCTAGACCCCTGCCCATCCTGGCTTCTAAAGGAGGCCAGAGGGGGATTGGCCGAGTGGGTGAAGGTGGTGGTTAATGCCTCCCTTCGGGAAGGCAAAATTCCAGCCAGCTTAAAACAAGCTGTGATAAAACCGCTGTTGAAAAAACCATCACTGGACCCCACTCAATTCGTCAACTATCGGCCTGTTTCCAATCTCCCCTTTTTGGGCAAAGTCCTGGAACGTGTGGTGGCCTCACAACTCCAGGCATTCTTGGTAGACACGGATTATCTGGATCCGGCACAGTCTGGCTTTAGGCCGGGACATGGTACTGAGACAGCCTTGGTCGCCTTAGTGGATGATCTCCGGCGTGAGCTCGACAGGGGGAGTGTGTCCCTGTTGGTGCTGCTCGACCTCTCAGCGGCCTTCGATACCGTCGACCACGGTATCCTTCTGGGACGCCTCGCGGGGATGGGTCTTGGAGGTACTGCTCTGCAGTGGCTCCGCTCATTCCTCGAGGGTCGGTCTCAGAAGGTGTTACTGGGAGACTCCTGTTCAACCCCACAACCGTTTGTCTTGTGGGGTTCCTCAGGGTTCAATACTGTCTCCCATGTTGTTTAACATCTACATGAAGCCGCTGGGCGAGATCATCCGGAGTTTCGGAGTGCGATGTCATCTGTACGCAGATGATGTCCAACTCTGTCACTCCTTTCCACCTGCTACTAAGGAGGCTGTCGAGGTCCTGAACCGGTGCTTGGCCGCTGTGACGGTCTGGATGGGGGCGAACAAATTGAAATTGAATCCAGACAAGACAGAGGTACTCCTGGTTAGTCGCAAGGCCGAACAGGGTATAGGGTTACAGCCTGTGTTAGACGGGGTCGCACTCCCCCTGAAGACGCAGGTTCGCAGTTTGGGTGTGATCCTGGACTCATCGCTGAGCCTGGAACCCCAGGTTTCGGCGGTGACCAGGGGAGCTTTCGCACAGTTAAAACTTGTGCGCCAACTGCGACCGTACCTTGGGAAGTCTGACTTAGCCACGGTAGTCCACGCTCTGGTTACATCCCGCCTTGATTACTGCAACGCTCTCTACGTGGGGTTGCCTTTGAAGACAGTCCGGAAGCTCCAATTAGTCCAACGGGCGGCAGCCATGATACTAACAGGAGCGGGGCGCAGGGAGCACACAACTCCTCTGCTGCACCAGCTCCACTGGCTGCCGATATGCTACCGGGCTCAATTCAAAGTGCTGGCGTTGGCCTTTAAAGCCCTAAACGGTTCTGGCCCAACTTATCTATCCGAACGTATCTCAGCCTATCAGCCCACCAGGACCCTAAGATCTTCTGGAGAGTCCCTGCTCTCTATCCCGCCGGCTTCAAGTGCGGCTGGCGGGAACGAGAGACAGGGCCTTCTCTGTGGTGGCCCCTCGGCTTTGGAACACCCTCCCTATAGAGGTACGATCAGCCTCTTCGCTGATGGTGTTTCGGAAGAGATTGAAAACATGGTTGTTCAAACAAGCATTCGGCTAATCTGCTGCAATCGAATTTTGGTGACTAAGGATAGGTAATCATGGACAACGAATTCTGGATTATGATTTTAGTTCGAGATGCCCAATAATTTGTATTGTATGTGTGTATGTTTTAAATTGGAGACTGTTTTTAATTGTTGTAAACCGCAATGAGTCACCGACCTAGGCTGAGATATTAGCGGTATACAAGTGAATAAAATAAATAAATAAATAAATAAATTTAATATATGTCAATATACTCCATCAGTAACTGAGTAACATCTCTTAGCTCAAACCCCCAACCCCACCTTAAAGCCAAAAGCATCAAGTGAAAGCAGGTACAAACTAGGCTGCAAAGAAGAAGATATTTCCAATGCTTCCCACTAGGCTTGTGCAATCCGGGTAAACTGTGATCCGTTTTCATGTCCCAGGTTTCGGTGGAGGTCCTGATACATTTTTCAGGAGCCTCCTGAAATCGGGAGACAAAATTCTGTTTTCAATCTAGGAAACCAAAAGATTTGTTTTCTCCCCAGGCAGTGGGGAGCGGGGGAGTTCCCACAGGCTCCCCTTTCTGTCATTTTAGGTATCATTTGTCCTTATATCCTTCATTAAGACCTGGATTAAAAGCATCAAAGTTAAGATACCACTCTTTCTGTGATCCTTTCCCTTCTGTTTGTAGAGCAGACTGGGTTTAATGCTTTGTCAACGCGGTTTCTACTATAGAGGTGATAGGAACTGCAGGCGCGTGAGCTCTCTCCCTGCAGCAGGCAGTTTTTTAAGACATTTTAAGAAGGCTCCCATTTCCCAGGGAAGGACGAGGGATCAACCTAGAGGTATCCTACACTGCGTTTTCTTTAAAAAAGCCCTCTCTTCTTTCTTGATTTGGAGACACTGGAGTGGTACCTTTCTCCCCTTCACACTTTTTCTGCTATCGGCTGCTTCCCTCCCCACAATCCACATGTAACCTAAAGCAACCAGTTTTTGATAGCCACTTCTCTTGCGGCTGGTAAAAAAATGGCAGTGGAGCCCATACCGTTATGGGCTTCCGAACCAACCGAACAAGCCAAAGGCAAATGTCCACAAGCTTACTTCCCACTAGCAGGTAAGGCTGTAACAAGGAATTGAAGCAGAGGTCCTCCTCCTGATTGTTGCAGCCTTACTTGCTGGCAGAAGAGACCTGGAAACATCATCACTGCACTCTGATTTGCAGTTGAACATAGCTCCTTCACTCACTGCAGCTGCTGGTTCTTAAGGTGGGTTGGAAGACATGTAAAATTGTGCTTGTGGTTCTATGATGGCTAGGGATCTGTTTGTTCAGGACATAATGTTAGCTATATTCCTTCTCTTAACAATGAATTTTACTAACACAATATCTTTATTCCTCAGAACAACCTTTTAGAAGGCCAGCATATTTCTTTGATTTATAAATGGGAATCTAAAAGCACCAAATTTTTGCACATTATGTTCTTCTGAGCATGATCTGTGAACCGATATTGCTTTGGAATGATTGCAGTGTACTTAACCTATTCATCTGGCTGTGAGTGTCTATATAAATGTGAAATAGTATGCACTACTTAAATCCTGTAGCAACACCAATCCTCTCTTAAAAGCTGGAATTGTTGCACAATTCCAGACAGATTGTCAGTATTCATTAGCTCAATCAAATGTTATTTGTGGGAGTAAGAGCTGTGATGACTGCCCTCCAACTGCTCCTACTGTATTTGTGATCAGTGTAGCCTAACATCCTATTTACTTTTCAATCAGGCCTGTATTCTCAGTTGACAGATTCTAGTGATAATCTTTTGGGTTATGTAATTTCCTTAAATTGCTAAGAAATAACTCAATCTTTTTGGCAGAAAATTATGCATCTAAAAATAATTGTCGGGAGGGTATTTTTTGAATAACAGCCCTTTGTGATGCTATATCTTATTTTCTTCCTTGGTTTGCTGTAGGAATTTTCACAAACTTGCAATAATGCTGGGGAGAGAAAAGCCATGTTCTAGATCTGATGGTTCAAATTTTCTGCTGGGAAGCCATGTGTTTTTAATGGCTTAGTCTGACCCTCTGCCCATCAGTCCAGCATGTATAATCTTGAAAAGTTTTTGGTCAGTCCTACAAAAATGGAACAGAACGAAAGGAATTTCCAAATGTGGAGAGGAAAGTAGAATAAGTACAAATATGGCATTTTCCAGTCCGCATAATTTCTGTTTAATTTTGTCTATGAGAAGATTTGCATTTAAAAATCTAAGAATGTACTTTGTAGTCTAACAATATATCTATACATACATATCTTCCACTATCTCAATATAGCAGGAACAGTCCCAATTAACCTCTTTCATCTCATCTGTTCAGAAATGTTCAAAATGTCCTAGTATCTCCTTCCCACCTTGCACACTTTACCCTTTCAGCTTACTTAAATTGCTGCAAACTGAGTTCAACATACAAAAGTAGTTTATTTATTTATCTATCGTGTCAGTATCAACCAGACAATCATATTACATTTTTAACAAATTTTTATCAAACAGACAAACAGAGTTTGCAAGCTTGATAGTTGATTAAATGTCCTTTGACCAGTATCTGGCCACTTGGGGGTGTTGCTGCAAGGAGGTCCTCCATTGTTCATGTGGCAGGGCTCAGGTTGCATTGCACCAGGTGGTCTGTGGTTTGCTCTTCTCCACACTCGCATGTCGTGGATTCCACTTTGTAGCCCCATTTCTTGAGGTTGGCTCTGCATCTCGTGGTGCCAAGGCGCAGTCTGTTCAGTGCCTTCCAAGTCGCCCAGTTTTCTGTGTGCCCAGGGGGGAGTCTCTCATTTGGTATCAGCCACTGGTTGAGATTCTGGGTTTGAGCCGCCACTTTTGGACTCTCGCTTGCTGAGGTGTTCCAGTGAGTGTCTCTGTAGATTTTAGAAAACTATTTCTTGATTTAAGTCATTGACGTGCTGGCTGATACCCAAACAAGGGATGAGCTGGAAATGTCTCTGCCTTGGTCCTTTCACTATTGGCTACTACTTCCCAACTGATGTTAGGTGGAGCAATACCGGCTAAACAGTGTAAACCCTTATCTCACTATGCTAAACAGTGGATGTGGCTCTTAATGAGACATGCCGCATTATCACGGGGTGTCTGCGCCCTACACCACTGGCAAAATTACACAAAAGTATTTTATGCTCAGTAAAATCAGCAGGAGCGATAGGAGAAGAGGAGTAAAGTGTTTCCCTTGCTCAGGAAAAAAACTGCTGCAGCTTCTCCTAGTTTGTATGTTCTTATTCATAATAACTTTTGCTATCTTAAGTACACTCTGATGTGTGATCAAATGATGCATTTATTTTATTATTTATTTATTATTTGCACTTGTTAACCGCCACTCTCAGCCCAAGGGCGACTCGTGGCGGTGTACAGAACATAGAAAAGACAACAATTTACAATGCATCAAGACCATAACATAACATCTTACTAATACAACAACTAGTTAAACTAAAAATCCGCATTCGTCTAGTTTGGGGTCATAATCAATCTCATAGTCATAGTACATTCCGGTGGTCATTCCAAAAAACGTAGCACTTAGTTGAAGGCCTTTTCGAAGAGCCAGGTTTTCAGGCCCTTGCGGAAGGCCAAGAGGGAAGGCGCCTGTCTGATTTCAGCAGGGAGGGAGTTCCATAGCCGGGGGGCCACCACCGAGAAGGCCCGCTCTCTCGTCCCCGCCAGGCGTGCCTGTGAGGCAGGCGGGACCGAGAGAAGGGCCTCCCCAGATGATCTCAAGGTCCTCGTGGGCTCGTAGGCCGAGATGCGGTTCGCTAGGTATTTTGGGCCGGAACCGTTTAGGGCTTTGTAGGATAGCACCAGCACCTTAAATTGGGCCCGGTAGCAAATCGGCAGCCAGTGGAGCTGGGACAGCAAGGGCGTTGTGTGCTCCCTGCGTCCCGCTCCTGTTAGCACATGGCTGCCGCGCGCTGGACTAGCTGAAGCTTCCGGGCCGTCTTCAAGGGCAGCCCCACGTAGAGAGCGTTGCAGTAGTCAAGGCGGGATGTGACCAGAGCGTGTACCACCGTGGCCAAGTCAGACTTCCCAAGATACGGGCGCAGCTGGCGCACGAGCCTGAGCTGTGCAAATGCTCCCCTGGTCACCGCTGAAACCTGGGGATCCAGGCTCAACGATGAGTCCAGGGTCACACCCAAGCTGCGAACCTGCGCCTTCAAGGGGAGTGCGACCCCGTCCAGCACAGGCTGTAACCCTATACCCTGCTCGGCCTTGCGACTGACCAGGAGTACCTCTGTCTTGTCTGGATTTAATTTCAGTTTGTTCGCCCTCATCCAGACCGTCACAGCGGCCAGGCACCGGTTCAGGACTTCGACAGCCTCCTTAGTAGCAGGTGGGAAGGAGTGACAGAGTTGGACATCATCTGCGTACAGATGACACCGTACCCCGAAACTCCGGATGATCTCACCCAGCGGCTTCATGTAGATGTTAAACAGCATGGGGGACAGTATGGAGCCCTGAGGAACACCACAGGTCAAAGGCTGTGGTGTTGAACAGGAGTCCCCCAATAACACCTTCTGGGTGCGACCCTCCAGAAATGACTGGAGCCACCGCAAAGCGGTGCCCCCAAGGCCCATCTCTGCAAGGCGTCCCAGAAGAATACCGTGGTCGACGGTATCGAAGGCCGCTGAGAGATCCAGGAGCACCAACAGGGACACACTCCCCCTGTCTAGCTCCCGGCGGAGATCATCCACTAAGGCGACCAAGACCGTCTCAGTACCATGTCCCGGTCTGAAACCAGACTGTGCCGGATCCAGAATATCCGTGTCTCTCAAGAATACCTGGAGTTGTGAGGCCACCACGCTTTCCATGACTTTGCCCAAGAGGGGAGATTGGAAACAGGCCGAAAGTTGTCAAATTTAGTGGGGTCCAGTGATGGTTTCTTCAACAGCGGTTTTATAATAGCTTGTTTTAAGCTCGCTGGAATCTTGCCTTCCCGAAGGGAGGCATTAACCACCACCGTTACCCACTCAGCCAATCCCCCTCTGGCCTCTTTCAGAAGCCAGGATGGGCAGGGGTCTAGGATGGACGTGGTAGGCCTCATTCCTCCAAGTATCTTGTCCACATCCTCGGGTTTCACAAGCTGAAAAGAATCCATCAAAATAGGACAAGCAGGTGCTTGTGTCACATCCACAGAGACTGCATTTAACGTGGCGTCCAGCTCAGAACGGATCAAAGCGACTTTGTCTGCAAAGAACCGAGCAAATGCTTCGCAGCGCGTGGCCGAATTGTCAGGGCTCCCACCTGAGGTAGGGGGAGTTAAAAGACCTCTGACAATCCGAAACAACTCCGCCGGACGGTTTTTTGCAGACGCAATAGTGGCCGCAAAGAAAGTTTTCTTTGCGGCTTTTATTGCCGCGGCATATGCCCTTAAAAAGGACACAAACCGTGCTCGATTTGGCTCGCTTGGGTCCGAACGCCACACGCTCTCTAGTTCCCTCTTCCTTCGCTTCATCGCTGCCAGCTCCTCAGTGAACCAAGGAGCTGGTTTAGCTCGGTTACTTGAGAGGGGACGTTCCGGAGCGATCCTGTCAATTTCCCTGGTCTCCCCATTCCAGAGAGCGACCAAGGCCTCGACATGGTCACCTACCGAGGTAGCGGGAAAATCCCCAAGAGCCGTCAGGAATCCATTCGGATCCATAAGCCTCCTGGGGCGGACCATCTTAATGGGTCCTCCACCTTTGCGGAGGTTAGGGGGCGCAGTGAGCCTAAATCTGATCAAGAAGTGGTCGGTCCACGGCAACGGAGAGATGGACAACTCCTCCACACCGCCACCCTGTTCCCATCCCTGGCAGAAAACCAAATCCAATGTGTGTCCAGCACAGTGGGTGGGGCCAGTTATTTGTTGGGACAGCCCCATGGTTGCCATGGCAGACATGAAGTCCTGAGCCGCTCCTGAGAGGGTTGCCTCGGCATGGATGTTGAAGTCCCCCAGCACAAGAAGCCGTTGGGACTCCACCAGGCTCGAGACCACCCCGCTAGCTCAGGTAGGGAGACTGTAGTGCAGCGAGGTGGACGGTACACTAACAGAATCCCTATTCTGTCCCGGTCACCCACCCTCAGGTGGACGCATTCAAAATTTGTGGTCTGCGGGATGGGACTCCTGGTCAGATGGATGGAATCTCTATAGACCACTGCGACCCCGCCTCCCCGTCCTCCGGTTCTTGGTTGGTGTTGCACGGAGAAGCCTGGAGGACAAAGCTGGGAGAGGTTTACGCCCCCCGCTTCATCCAGCCAGGTCTCCGTGATGCACGCCAGATCTGCCCGCTCCTCCAGGATTAAATCCTGAATCCAGGTCGTTTTACCGTTGACAGATCTGGCGTTCAACAACACCACCTTCAAACCGGAGGGCCCGCTCACCTGGTTACACCAATTTACCTTAGGAGACCGGTTGGGAATTGTTAATATGGATAAGCGGTCCGAATTAGGCCGAATTCGAGGTCTCCTTTTCCCGCATCCTAATCTTCTGCTATGTAATGTCGGAAGGTCTGCACTTATATGCTTATTTCTTTCAGGGTTGGAATTCTACAATCATTTTATTTATTTGTGAATATGTATCTTGTTTTTTAAGCTAGGAATATAAATAAATCCTGACATAATTTTAAAAACACCAGAAAAAACCTCCTCATAGTAAGATTATGAGATTTGTTAACCTCATTCCCTTTGGTCTCTATCTGGGTGATTTTCCACATCTATAGAATTAATTTTGTGATTTTTTACAAAATGTGTACAGTTGGAAAATGTGGTAACTGTTGCCTTGTTGAAAGAACAATTAAATGAGTAGCACTGAATGGGTTTGTACCCTTGTGGTCAATCAGTTTTTCCTTTGTGCTTTGATATAAAAGGGAAAAAGCAATATAGACATTGTTTAAAGCTTTCATTGGATTTGAGCGGTCACAAGTATTTTCTCCAGTTTAATCTTCTGTATTTTTTGTTTTAAGGTGTGCATCTTGCAGATCCTTACTTGTGAATCAGTGTACCTAGAATTTATCTAGTGGCCACATAAAAATAAGCCCTACTGTACTTTCTGGATGGGGTTACACTCCCCCTGAAAGACTGTGTTCTCAGCTTGGGATAAGTACTTCTGGATCTGTCTCCCAAATGTCAGCCCAGACATATGTAATGGTCAGGAGTGCTTACTATCAGCTGCAGCAGATATGCCAGCTGCTCCCCTCCATCTTAGATTTTGGGGGACCTTAAGATACCAACAGAGATACCGAAGAGGAACACGACACAAGGCAAAACAGGCTGGTTCCCCGATTCTGTGAATTCCATGCTTGAAACAAGATCTCCGACAATGTATAATGCCAGTAAAGCCACAAGTGGAACAAAGGCAGAGATGCCGATTGCTTCTGCCAGTGTGACTTTATTCCTTTTGGGATATACCCTCATATACTTTAAATACACTGAGTGTATTATCTGATGCAGCCTCACTGGTAACCTCAAAGTTGGACTTCTGCAATGCACTTTACATTGGGCTACCTTTATACCAAGATTGAAAACTTCAGCTGGTTAAAAATATGGCAGCTAGATTACCAATTAGTTTCCAGACAAAGCACGAGGTGTTGGTTTTACCTTTAAAACCCTACATGGTTTGGGTCCAGGTTCTGTACAGGATTTCCTTCTTCAATACAATCCACCCTTTAGGACACTGAGGTGCTCTGGGGGGCAGCTACTCCAGCCTGCCAAAACCTGGCTGGTGACCATCATCCAGAGGACCTTTTCATCGGCCACCCCAAGACTATAGAATGAGCTACCGGAAGAGCTCTGAGACCTGTCAGAATTCAAAACCAATCTAAAGAGTATTCTCTTCTGGCAGGCCTACCCAACAGTTTTAATCACATTTTTTTCCTCACATCTTGTGTCTAATCTTTGTTCTGTGTATTTTAGTATGTATTTTACAGAAATATGTGTCTTTTCTAGAATGTTTACAAAGATTATGTGTTTTAACTATGTTGTAACCTGCCTCAAGCCACAAGGAGTATGAAATAAAATTATTACTATTATTTATTATTAATAGATAATTTTCAAGCACAATCACTCTTATGATCCAGTTGTACAAAAATATGTCAGCTCTTCCAGATATAAAGACTTTATAGCAAATACAAAAACTGAAACTCTACTCTGTTTTGGGAGGCAACTTTGAAGATTTAGAAGCTGTGGGTGGCTTTGTGACATAATTCACTTTGAGGAAAGGAGCTGAAGAATAACTTAATAGAAGTGTGTATTATATAATTTGAAGAAACCACAATTGCAGGCACCCACATGTTTCTCATAAAACCTTAAAGCAATCAGCACACCTGGAATGCTATCACCTTTCAGAATGCAGAAGAACACTTGGCTTTGTACTTAAAGCCACTGAATGCAATTGCCTCTTTATATTTGGATGTTTCATAGCATTGAATCATACAGGTGATTCTCAAAAATCCGTAGAAACTTCTTTTATCTAGGTGGGTTTCAAATATCTTATCTTCCCACTAAATACTTTATTCAAGTGGATATAAGCAATATTTTTCATGTTTAGAAATATATACACACACACACACACACACACATTACTAAAAGAATGCTAGCAGCATATATTTTACAGAGTATATATGCAAAGTACCTTAAAGAGAAGGTTTCTCTACAAGGTATGATACAGCCCTTATGCCTATTTTTTATTGCTTATTTACACATTTTTCCCACATTTCTTTAAATCACAGGTGGTTCCTTACATGCCAGTGGGACCAAGGAACTGTTTCAGATTTAATCTGAATTTTAAGGGAACTGTGCAATGTGATAGTCCTATTTTGATGGTGTTAGTTCAGCACCTTGGATAGTTCTCTTAAAACTCAGACAAAAATCTAGAACTAATATGGAAGCCATCAGTTACCTCTACATTTCTACTTTATATTTCAGCTTTTTACAAGGATATCATAGCAAGCAATATTCAGTGGAAGGAAGAACTGATTAACAACAGCAGAGATGTATTGTGAGAGAAAGAAGATAGTCAAAACAGATCTGAAGATAATTGGGATGAGGCAAAGCCAGTTGTGCAGAAGATGATGCAGCAGTTCAATAATAGATGCAACAGGTGTTTCATAGCAAATAAGGCTCATCCTTATCTGCCAGGAAGGGACCTGTTCCACAGATAATGTTTCCTGAAATCATATACATCTCTTGGTATGTTTGAATTCTATAAATCTGGGAGAAGCTAAAGGCAGGCGCCTAAAGCAATAGAATGTAGAGTTATTACAGGCCCAAATACTTAAATTCCCTTAACTCCCCCTCCCAAAATTATATGAATGCAATCCATCCTCCTCTAGAAGTACTAAGAATGTAGAAAAAATATATCTCTACTCCATTTCTCATAGCTATGCTTGTGGGGGAGAGAATAAACAGAGTCTACTTTCATCTCGTATGAGGCCTTCCAACTCTTATCTAGTTTTGCCTGGTGTATTTTGAATTACAGTCAGCATTTCACATTTACTGTGATTAAGAGCTCAGGACTCCCATGAAAAATGCTGTATTTTTACCACCAGAAAACAAACTTTCTAGGAATCCCTAGATCCTACAGTGCAACTCTCTGGTCAACTTCTGCTAATGCAACTAATGCAATTGATCATAGAATTGCATTCAATGACTTGGGGAAGGGGTCCTTAAACTAAGGCCCGGGGGCCGGATACGGCCCTCCAAGGTCATTTACCTGGCCTTCACTCAGGGTCACCCTAAGTCTGAAATGACTTGAAAGCACACGACAACAATCCTATCTCACCAGCCAAAAGCAGGCCCACACTTCCCATTGAAATACTAATAAGTTTATATTTGTTAAAATTGTTATTCATTTTAATTATTATATTGTTTTGTTTTGTTTTTTGCACTACAAATAAGGTATGTGCAGTGTGCATAGGAAAACATTCTTTTTTTTCAAATTCTAATCCGGCCCTCCAACAGTTCGAGGGATTGTGATCTGGCCCTCTATTTAAAACGTTTTAGGACTCTGACCTAGAGATTCCTACAGGCATGTTCTCTCTAGGTATCTCTAGATCATCTAGACATTACTAGAAAGAACATTTTAATCAATTATGCAAACAAATCTTCAAAAGCCAAGCCCACAAATGCGGAGTGCCAAATGTATAGTTAAATATCTGTATTAATTTCCAGCTGAATTGCCAGGGTAAGAAAAGCTGCATTCTGTGATTATAAACCATTATGACTATTGGTAGAACTAACTATGTGCAACCTTCAATGTCTGCCATAGCCCATACCCCAACACCCATAATGATGGTTTCTCTGTGCTCTCTGAAAAGATAAACATTACAATCTAACAAATGCTTTGTTTGCTTTTGTATCCTCACCTCTCCTTGAAAATGTCATCTTTATTCAAGTAGTTAAAAGGGCTGACTCCAGAATTCTGAGTTGTAATTATCATGGCAGGTCTTTTCTGTGATGAATGCCTTTTCTTCCAGATAACTGAGATTTTAGCCATCTGGGTAGAAGGAGGGTAGCATCTGCACTACACTTGAGGGAGAGCTTGAGAATGAAACTTACAGTGTCAAGAACAGCAGGGCAACCACTTTAAACACAGCAAGGGTATTTTGTAAGTGCATTACAGATTTTCAAACACTTCTGCAGTTTTTTGTTATTTTCTCCTAATACCTTTTAAGGTTATACAGAGAAAGGGGGAGCAAAGGTATTAACACATAAATTCCTTGCACTCTTTTTTTCCTACACTGTTGGCTTTGGCTGATGGGTATTATTCAGCTAAATATGAAGGTCATGAGCCATACGGTGTATCATGGGAGAACCTAAAAACAGATCCATGAATCCTCCAGCTGTTCTGATTAGGCAGGAAAAGCCCTAATAATAATAATAATAATAATAATAATAATAATAATAATAATAATAACAATAACAACAACAACAACAATAACAACAACAAGAAGAAGAGGAGGAGGAGGAGGAGGTTGTTGTTTATTACCCATCTCTCCCTGCAGCTCGAGATGGGATAAAACATCATTAAAACAGATAAAACACAGAAGATAAAACAATTAATCCTCTGTCATCCCACTTTTTCACCTGCTATTAAAACATCCTAGTTTCTTTGACCTTCTCCCACTTTCTCCCTTTGCATTAGGCATACATCAGTTGCTGCAATACACAAAAGGTTCAAGCAAAAATACAACTGCTCTACCCCCTCCTAGCTTGTATGTTTTCCCTTGTTAACAACTTTTGCCATCTTGACCATGCTCTGATGCTGCTTGACTGCATGCCTCCTGTGAAATGTTGGAAAATATGCTAGTCATATTCTCCAAAATACCCTTAATTCCAACCATCCCTGTGTGGTCTCTGTATCAAACTGTATCAGTCTTTTAGTCATTCGTTTACACAAAGATAAATTATCTGAATATGCTGTATTAACATTCTTTCATCCAGTCCCAAAATGGTATCAATTATTGCTTCAAGGGATGCTTCACAGTAACATCCCTATGTACAGTAATCTGCAGAGGAAGCTAAGTTCTGAGAATGATAATCTTTTATGACATCCCTTAGATCAAAAACAATAAACTGTACTTGGAAATGGGGTGACCTGATACAAAAGTTCAAAACAGAAAAAATACAGTGTAAACTCATGTATTAGTCTAGAGATTTTAGTCAAAAAACTGACACCCCCAAAACCATTGATCAATATGAGTATTGCACCTTAACTCTTATCAGAAAATAACCATCATCTTCTCTGAGTAGAATGATGAAAAGCAGAAATGTAGTCCACCTCGGAAGAACCTAAAAGAAGCATCAGCGCTCTCTATTCGCTCTGCTGCATCATCACTTCTGACCGTTTTGAATGCCTAGATGGGAAAATGGCAAAGGTGGCATTGGCACTTTCTCTTCTCTGCAGAATGACCCTCGACTTATCCATGAGTCACATAAAAATCCATAATTGTGGTCCCAGAAACTGCCCCTGACTTATATATGAAGTTGACTTATACATAAATATATACAGTAGTATTTCAATACTATTATTGCATTTTTTTTAAAAAATCTTTGAAAATGTTCCTGTATAATAAACCTCTCATGTACAAAGAGCTAATCATACCAGTCAGCATAAATTGTGCATGTTTCTAGTGGGACTAATAAACACATAATCAAGAACACCGCCCTTAGTGTTGTGGCCTAATTTAGCTTTGGTTGCAGCCTTTTCTGCAGCAAATCATAAAGTAATCGCAATCATAGGTAATCATAGGTATGCACAATTACAGTTCTTTTACCTCATTCAGAGCAGATGAATTATACACAGAGAAAGACAGCATGGTGTTCAGTTAGTCCTAGCCAATGCTTAATTCATATTTGTTAAAATGTTGGCTAGAAATTATTTTGTTCCCAGTACTGCTGATCTGAATTACAGATGGTACAAATCTACTTTGTTAGAGAACGTAATGGCAAAGAGCTAGTCGCTTTTTAAGAGATTTGCAAATGTAGGACTAATTTATGAGTTGGCATACAATGCAATTGCAAACACAATATCCTGACCTCAGTTAACAAAGCAAACCTCAGTTAACAAAGCTTCTGACACAGGCTGAAACTACACAGGCTGAATCATGCCTCTTTTCCTTAATCCCAGTCCTACTGAAAGACACAATGTTCCAATGTGAAAACAAAGCTTTAAGACTGTTTTTAAAATCCAGTTTACTCCACAGTTTTGGTGACAAAGTGGATTTTAAAAACAGGTAGGGAGGCAGGTGGGTCCTCACCTCAGCCAGGTAGTCACCTCTAAAGGTGCATCTACAGTTCACTGTAGAATGAATTTAATTTGACACCACTTTAACTACCATGTCTCACCACTTTAACTACCTTGTAAAGTTGTACTTTACAAGGTCTTTACCCTTCTCTTTGCCCCACCAAACTACAACACCCAGGATTCCATAGCATTTACCCATGTTCTACAGTGTAGATGCCCCCAAGGTCATCTGATTGTTTCCGCTGTGGAAGGGTAACATCTTCATTTATGTCAGTGTCTGAAAATTTAAATCCACACACACATACACATTTTCCAGCTATCAATCTTTTCCAACCTTGAACTGCCAAACTAATGTGAAAGTCTCCAGCAGTGACTACTGAATACAAATTACTCCTTTCTCAGTCAATGTTTAGCTATGGCACTACCGAGAAATGCATCTACTGTATTTTCCTGAAAATAAGACACTGTCTTATATTTATTTCTTCCTCGAGAAGACACACTATGTCTTATTTTTAGGGGATGTCTTATTTTTAGGGGATGTCTTATTTTTTAATTAAGTATGGTACAACAATCTGCATTTATGGGAAGATCTCTCTGGGCTCAGTAGCAGACTGCATACTGAAGTTTGTTTGGTTGTTGTTTTTTTACACTATTTATATTCCACCCTTCTGACCCGGCAGGGGACTCAGAGTGGATTACAATGTGCATATACATATGGCAAACATTCTATGCCAGTTAGACCTACAACCTATATAGACAGACGCAGAGACAATTTAATACTCCAGCTGTGCCCAACTTTTTCTGGCTCCATGAGGATATTCTGGATTCCAGTTCGATTCCGGCCACAGGGGGAGCTGCCACTTCACGGTCCACTGTGACACTGAGTTCTTTGATGGAGTACTTCCTCATTCTTCTGCATGATGCTGGAAGCTTTTATGACAACATAAATTAGTTAAATTAGCCTCCCCGCATAAGTGGTACCTACATTTCCTACTTGGCAGATGTAACTGTCTTTCAGGCTGCATGGTCGACAGCAAGCTAGACTAATGGCCGGAAGCTCACTCCGACCCTCTCCCCTGGTTTTTGTGTGGAGTGAGAGAAACCACAGAGTGTTGCTGGTCAGTACTGGGGAGCAGCAGCTGTACTGGTGTTTGTGGGGGGGGAGACCCACAGACTGTTGCTGGTTGGTGCTGGGGGAGAGAGACCCACAGTGCTGAGTAAAATGGCAGCCACAGCTTTACTTCTTCCCCCTGAAGACACACAATACCTAAAGCAGAGCATCCTACTCTTCACTTCACTGAGGAGACTTTTACTTTCTATGTCTTCCTCTATGCCACAGCTTGCAGCACTCACATAATCAGTGGGACCTGACGGGGGAGCCGATCTTGTAAGCTGCATAGCCATGCCTATCACTATGTCTTATTTTCAGGGCATGGCTTATATTGCGCAAATGCTTAGAAATCCTGATACGGCTTATTTTATGGGTATGTCTTATTTTCAGGGAAACATGGTATCTGATAGTAAAATCCATATTCACCAAACAGAAGACTATATAAGTCTTCTCCGTGTTCTCCAACATTTCACAGGTCACATGTTACCAAGGAACATGAGACTGTGATCAACAAGTCAAAACTTCTTGTGCCTGAGTCTAAAGGGAAGAGCAAGATTTGGTTCCCTCCTTTCTCCTCCTTTTCACCATACTTACGTGAGTGAAAATCACTTTGAACCCAGTTTGCAGTAACTGAAGTATGCTGAGAATGAAGGGAGGAGATATGAGTAAGAGAGAGAAACTGAGACATTTCAAAAGCAGATGACAGACAATTAATTGGGAGTGCCCTGCCAAATCTAAAGAATTTGAGAGTATACTTTTCGATGTTAAAATGCCACATGAAAAGGAACCTTGAGGTGGATGAATGATGGAGAGGTGAATTCAAGGATTTTTGTTTGCCTGTTTTTGAAAATGCAATAGGTTGTGTTAAGTAAAATGGTCTCATTAAAAAAAGACTGAACTTGTAAGTGAATATAGGTATTAAATATTTCAGTGCATACCAGAGAGCAACAACTGGAGACAGGAAATTATTCTAAACACTGTTGATTAAAAGAGCTAAATTTCTGCAGTGTTATCAGGAATAATTATGTTAATTCTTTTTGGTATTTTTAATTGTGAAGAGAGTAGATATCAGTTCATTCAGCAGAGCTTCTTATTCAAATAATAATCCAAATTTGGTTCTAAATGTTTCTGTCAGTTACCTTTAGAAACACTGTTTTAATGAAACAAGATAAAAATACAGTCAAAGGCACTAGATAAATAGCTAGATAAATATGTTCTGTAACGCATAATACATTTGTTGGTGTTACTAACCATAAAGTATTCCACTTTACTTGTTCAAGTTAATTGGAAACAGAAAACTTTTTTCAAAAAAGAGGAGGGGCAAGATAGATCTATTAGTGTATCTACACTGTTGAACTAATGCAGTTTGACATCACTTTATCTACCATGGCTCAATGCTTTGAAATCCTGGGATTAGTAGTTTGGTGAGACACCAGTTCTCTTTGGCAATAAAGGCTAAACATTTTGTAAAACTACAATGCACTAAGTACAGCAGTTAGTGTCAAACTGCAATGTAGGTAATAATAATAACAACAACAATAATAATAGGTTAAGTTAAAGGTTTTCCCCTGACATTAAGTCCAGTCATGTCTGACTTTGGGGGTTGGTGCTCATTTCCATTTCTAAGCTGAAGAGCCGGCTTTCTCCATAGACACCTCTAAGGTCATGTGGCCAGCATGACTGTATGGCGCACCGTTACCTTCCCGCTGGAGCAGTACCTTTTGATCTACTCAGATTTGCATGTTTTTGAATTGCTAGGTTGAGATAACAACAACAACAACTTTATTCTTATATCCCACCTCCATATCCTCGAAAATTCCCAGGGCGGCTTACATGGGGACCAAGCCCAATACAAACAAAGGTTACAAATAATACAATTAAAAACATATAACAGTAAAATATATTAAAACAGTAAACCCAATGAAATGTAAAACCTCATAAAACATAAACCAGACATCAAACAACCAGTAGCCAAAAAAAGTGGCCATGTGCAGATTTTAGACTAATAGCCAGGAAAGGGCCTGTGCAAATACAAAACTGAGGGATCGGGCAGGGAATAAAGTGCTGGAGATCCAACCAAAAGATTAGGGCTAGGCAGACTTAATCAGTAGCTAAACCGTTATCCAAAGGCACATTGGAACATCCAAGTCTTCAACTGTCTTTGGTGGAAGGTGGACAGCATGAAGGCTAATCTAATCTCCCTTGGGAGAGAGTTCCAGAGCCAGGGGGCCACCAGCAAGAAGACCCTCTCTCTCTCATCCCCACCAACTGTGCTTGTGATGGATTTTAGCACTCGTGCCGGTTCATACAGGAAGATACGGTCGTGAAGATAAGAAGGACCCAAACAATTTAGGGCTTTATAGGGCTGCACTTTGAATTGGGCCCAGAAACTTTTTGGCAGCCAGTGGAGATACACCCTATTTTCTCTTTACTGTAGAAGTATAATGGCAGGCAAATAAATGATGGGACATTTCAGAAAAAAAATTAATAGAACCTGGCTGACAAGCCAGAGATAATCTGTAAACAAGATCTGGGTTAACATTTGCAACTGCTGGTTTAAAAAGTAAGCTAATATGATGCTTAGGAGACAGAATAGCACACTTGATAAAACACAATAGAGTCAAGGACAACTTGCAGGTGACATTCTCTCCCACATACACAAACACACACACACACACATAAATATATTGTCAGGGGCGGCTCGTCCATTACGCGAAGTAAGCGGTCGCAGAACACTTTTTTTTCCAGGGGCGCAGAGGTGCCTCTGTAAATGTCCCTTGACTGCCACTTGAGGAGTGCCCCCTCAGCTCACAACAGCCCTAGCAGTCCGGGGGGAGCCTCGGCTTTCTTGCCTCGCTGCCCGGCGATCCTCTTCCCAAAGGGGCCGGGCCCTTGAGCCTCGCCTAGCCCCTCTCGTTCCTGCTCCACCCGGCCACCGGGTGCGCGAGCAGAGCCGGCGCTCAATCATTCTCCGTGTTCGATCCCTTCCCCATGACCGGCTCCCTTTCCCGATCCCCCGGCGCTCCACCTGCGCTCCACCTGCCTCCTCTCCTCTCCCCAATCCGAGGGTGGGCCAAGGGGCAGAGCTGCCGCACCTGGCCTGCTTCGGGTCCGGAGGCGTGTCTGAAGACCCCAGCGTGAGCACCAAAAGTCGCCTCTTCTCCTGACTTTCTCTTCAGCCATTGGGACCGAGAGAGAGAGAGAGGCCCTCTGGCTGGAGGTATCTCCCACCTCCGCTCCCTCCTTTGTTTTTGCGCCTACCTTCAGGAAAGGTGGGCATCTCCACCTCTCTCTCTCTCTCTCTCTTGGTCCAATGGCTGAGGAGAAAGTCAGGAGAAGAGGTGACTTTTGGTGCACACGCCGGGGTCTTCAGGCACGCCTCTGGACCCAAAGCGGGCCAGGCAAGGGAGCAAGTGCGGCAAGTGTAGTTACTGGGATGTATAGTTCACCTACAATCAAAGAGCATTCTGAACTCCACCAATGATGGAATTGAACCAAATATGGCACACAGAACTCCCACGACAAGAACAGAAAATATATATCAATGATTGGTTGGGAGGGGGGGCAAAATACTGTTTGCTTACTGTTGAAAATTACCTAGGGCCGCCTCTGTATATTGTACACATAGCTTTTACTCTACATTTTGTGTGATGAGAGAAGGCTCTTTGGAAAAGTTAGTCCTATTATGAGGCCAGATTAGGCATCCCATTGAAGATTCTGCAGTGTCATCAAAGGGCAATAATTTTGTCATTCTTTTGAGGGAGAGTTGTTCAGGGTTTTTTATGCTGGGGTCAAGAGAGGAGTTACTTAAATTGTTGTTCCTGGATCGTGGGGTTCTCCCAGTATTGAGGAGAGATTAGCATGGTTGGCTTTGGATATTATGGCCCTTAGCTTGGAGGTTGTGATTTGCATTCTGACTGTGATGGTGACATTTTTCTCATAAATCATAAATTAAGTACAAATAAAGTAATTTTCACTATATATATATATATATATATAGAGAGAGAGAGAGAGAGAGAGAGAGAGGTATAGCAAAGGTATGATTCACTTGGTATCTGCCTGATGTTGAAAAAGATGGATCATGGGAATGTATATGAGCTTATATGGAGAATATCTCTGTAGGGTTGCCAGGTCTTAGAGCCTTGACCTGAATCATCTCCAGGTGGGAAATTAAGATGCTCATTCTTCAGTATTGAAGGCCTGTGTCCCAGGCAAAATGAAAGAGCTGTGTCCAATTTTCCATCTCAGCTAGTAGAACAGCTGCTTGCCACAGTAGGCGACCATTAGTTGATTAGTTAATGCAATTTGTAAAGACTCTCCAGGGAGTCAAATTTCTTAGCTTTCCTCTTCCCTCATGGTTGTTGTGGTACCAGGGTTCACCTATCTCTCTTTTCTATATCCACATTCTGGTTAGAAGCAAGAATACTAAATAATGAATTGGCACAGTGTGTCACTGGCACAGTGTGTTTCAGGAGAGGGATTGGTCAAACTTGTTCAAGTCTGTTGAAAAGTAACATTTAGTTTCCTGGTTGAGTTGCATGTATTCCTTTGAAATTAATTAGACTTAAAGGTCACTTGCTTAACCTGAATCTGAGCCATTTAAAAAAAAGATTTTGAAAAATGTACTCAGAGAAGAGACTGAGCAATAAAGTAGATGGTAAAGGAAATGATATGGAAAGCAGATCTAATTCATTAATATTATTTTAAAGAACATTGAGTATACCAAAGTTCACAAAGCAGCCTGGAGAGAATTTGAAATAGTGGTCACATACAGATACATCTAATTTTCACCACTAGTTAAAGGCAAGAATGAGTAAAAAAAAATCCTATGAGTACACCACAGGATTGAACTCACTGTTAGCTTTTCTGCCACAGCAACATTGATATGCAATTAATGTAGGTAAGATTCAAAAATACTCTGGTCCAATATTTATTAAGTGTTCTGTAGGTAAAGCCCTATGTACCATTTTATCATGTCCTTAGTGATATCCAAAATCTTTATCTTCACCACATATCTTTACCTTCTATGTGATCATTTGGCTGTTACCTTTTTAAAAATACCTTTTTAAAAATGCAAAATAAGTAGGACATTTGAATCTCAGGACATAAAAATCATCTTGTGTCAGAAATTGATGCAACAGTTCTTGGCTGAAAAATAGTTCCAAAATTTTCCCCAGTGATTGTAAAAATAGGAAAAGGGACAATTTACATATATTATTAACGTTAAATGTGAGGTGTATAATTACAAACGTTGAATGTGCATATATGAACCATGTTATAACATATATAAATAGAATATCTGAAAATAATACAGTGAAGCAAATACATTGAGTACAAGGAGGACAGGGAACTCTGTTTAAACTTTTTATCAGCCCCTGGTGGCGCAGTGGGTTAAACCCCTGTGCCAGCAGGACTGAAGACCGACAGGTCGCAGGTTCGAATCCGGGGAGAGGCGGATGAGCTCCCTCTATTAGCTCCACCTCCTCATGCGGGGACATGAGAGAAGCCTCCCACAAGGATGATAAAACATCAAAAATCATCCAGGCGTCCCCTGGGCAACATCCTTGCAGATGGCCAATTCTCACAACAGGAGCAGTTGCTCCTGACACGACAAAAAAAATCACCCTACATGGATTTTGCAAAGATCTGTCTCCATGTCTACCAATTCACCACCACTAATGTTCAAAATATGACATGAAGCATTATAACGTCAACAGATTTTTTCCCCACTTTGTATATCAAGACCAAATCATTTTAGCAGCTGAGAAATAATTCAATCTATCAAAATTTATCAAAAATCTGGATCAAGGCTTCATCCAGTTCTTTATTTGGCTTCATCTAGTTCTTTATTTGATCTGGGAAGGGAAAAGGACAGCACCTGGATAACAACATGATCCAGCAAAGGATCATTGCCTTGTTGTGGTCCTGAAGCTTGAGCACCTCAAGCTTCATGGTTTCGCTCATGATGCCATGAGCGAAACCGTGAAGGAACACCTAAGATGGGAAGGTCATGGCAGAAAAGTCAAACTAAATAAGTTCACTGAAGAAGGTAATTGTAACCCACCCCAGTATTCTTGTCATGAAAACTAAATGAATCAGTACAACCAGAGATATGTTGGTATGCCATTGGAAGATGGCACTCCCAGGTTGGAAGATAGTCAAAATGCTACTGGGGAAGAGCAGATGATAAGTTCAACTAGCCCCACTTGTGATGATGGAGCTAGCTCAAAGCCAAAAGGAAGGCTAGCGGACGACGGTGCTAGAGGTGTACGACAAATTCGATGTTATAAAGCTCAACACACTTTAACAACCTGGAATGTAAGATCTATGAGCCAGGGCAAGCTGGATGTTGTTACTGGTGAGATGTCAAGATTATCCTTGAAGTGACTGGCTTGACCTTGAAGGAGCTGGGGATGGCAACGGCTGCCAGGAAGCTCTGGCATGGGCTGGTCCATTAGGTCACAAAGAGTTGGAAATGACTGAATGAATAAACAACAACAACAAATTAGGTACTTCCCTTAACTGGGCACAACCATTCTTTTAAAAACTTAATACTCAGGTGCCACGCAAATGTTCTTCCCCAAAGGGTGTGATCCTGTTGAGATGAGGAATCTATATTGTCTCTTACCTTCATTCAAGCTGTCAAGGATAGAATCATAGAATTCTATGATTCTATGGAGCAAAGTTTCAGTTCTCAGTATTCAAACAGAAGGCATCTATACATAAACACCTTTTGTACTTGTTAAAAGAACATCATTAGCCAAACTGATCATGATGAAGGGGGCAAAATTCCTTCCCAACATTCTGTTTAGTCACAATATTTCTGAGTAGAAAACCATCTTGAAAAGTATAGTTATAAAACAAAGATCTAAACTGTGGGAGGGAGGGGCACATCTCAGATGAGTAAACCCAACGTGTGCAATTGAAATCAATTATTAATATTATACATTCATATTCAATGAAGAGAAGGTTGGGGATCTGGAGACCATTACAATAACTGGGACATGTGTCAGAATGAAGATTTGATGCCCTTTGGTTTAGAAAAGCAAAGCAGAACAAGAAGACTTTTAACCCTTAGGTCTGCCATGTCGCTATTATGCTCCCAATTCCTGGAGGAGGTAATGGGCTGGATGAGAAAAACCAAATTGAAACTGGATCCAGACAAAACAGAGGTGTTTGCCATCAAGGGTCCTTATCTGGGGATGAAGGTATGGCAATCAGTTCTGGATGGGGTCACACATTCCCCTGAAAGATTGTGTTTGCAGCTTAGGAGTGCTCCTGGATCTGTCTCTCCAAATGTCAGCCCAGGTAGATGCAACGATCAGGAGTGCTTACTATCAACTTCAGGTGATACACCAGCTGTTCCCCTCCTAAATTTGAAGGACCTTAAGATTCTAGTACATGCACTGGTAACCTCAAGGTTGGACTTCTGCAATGCGCTTTACATTGGGCTACTCATGTACCAAGTTCAGAAACTCCAGTTTGTTCAAAATACAGCAGCCAGATTAGTTACAGGAACATCTAGGAGTGAGCAATTGGTTTCTAGGCAAAATACAAAGTGTTGGTTTTGACTTTTAAAGCCCTACATGATTTGGGTCCAGGTTACCTACAGGATCACCTTCTCCCATACAATCCATACAGCACACTGAGGTCCTCTTAGGGGGCATCTCCTCCAACCAGCCGGAATCTGACTGGCAACCACCACCGAGAGGACTTTTTCATCAGCTGCCCCAAGATTGTGGAACGACCTACCAGAAAAACTCTAACAGCTAAATGAGGTGTCGGATTTTAAAAACCACGTAAAGACCTATCTCTTCCAGCAGACCTACCCAGACAGTCTTGAAGCATGTCTTGAAGTTTAAATTGAGCATCCTTTATTTAATCTCTGTTTTGTATATTTCAATGTGTATTTTATAGAGATACATTTTGGTGTGTAGCCTTTATAGAGGTACATTTTAATATATGTATTGTGGTGGTTTTGCAGTGTTTATGTGTTTCAGTTGTTCTGTAACCCACCTCAACTCATTAGGAGAGGCGGGTATGAAATAAAGTTGTTGTTGTTGTTGTTTTTGTTTATTTCCTCAGTATGTGCTTGTCCACGTTTTGCATGTTTTGACAGAAACATGTCAAATATGGGAATTTTAATGCAGAAGGAGGATAAGAGTTAAAACTAGGAGTCAGTTTCCTCCCTCACTGCTTCTGAAATGCCTTTCGAGCAGCTTTGCTTCATAAAAAAATAAAAAGGCATTGGGGAAACATTATTATCATTAGTATGAAGCATACAGATAGGCTTTGGTGGAGAATGAAGCATTATAACCTTTCTCACTTCTGAAGTATTGCACCCAGGACTCTATCGTCAAATATAGTGTTACTACCGAATAGAAATTGCTCTAATCTATCTTTATAAACATTGCAAATAATTGAGGCTGTGATCATTTTCATGTTGGATTTTCATATGGCAGTCTGCAAATCTATTAGGAGACCAAATGACAAATGGAAAGAATATTCGTAAAGATTCATTTTTTAAGAAACCTACCATTCAGGAAATTCTGTTAGGAAGAGTAATAGACTGGTGAAAATGTGGCACAATTTTATTCTGGCATTCAACTTCCCTAACTGTTGGGGAGGGAATATTCTGCAGATCAAATCACATGGGGGGTTTTTGTCCAGAAAAACTGTTTTCAACATAGAAAATCTTTGGGGGGGGGGGGTTGCACACACACAAAAAACTATGCATATTATCTGTTGAATTATCTTTTTACAACATTTGGATACAGGGAGAATAATGGAGAGGAAGATTTGTCTTCTTCACAGTAGAGTAAGAACTAACAAATTTATTTATCCTCTCATACTAAAACAAAATAAGCAAAAAATTGTATTCTCATACACAACAGCTTCAGTCACATCATCATTAGCTTCTGGATTTCAACAGCTATTTATAAAATTCCTTCCAAAAATCCAAATTGAAGATGAAGAGTTGTCTTTTCCTCAGTCTGCACTCCACTGTTTGGAATTTTTTGTATATTTTTTCAGTAGCAATGACAAATATATGTACGTATGTATGAGGAAACATTGAATGTCAAAATGTGGAAGAGTTGTTATATTGGTTGGGTTTCCCTTACCTAGAGTTCCAAAATTCAGAAAACTCCAAACTCTAAAATTGTTCACTTGTGTGGCTGAGATTGTGACACCTTTGCTTTCTGGTGGTTTAGTGTCCACAACTGCTGTTTCATGCACAAAATCAGTACAAATATTGTATAAAATCATATTTGGGCAATGCACATAAGATGTATATGAAACATACCTCTGAGGATGCTTGCCATAGATGCAGGCGAAACGTCAGGAGAAATGCCTCTAGAACATGGCTCTATAGCCCGAAAAAAACCCACAAGAACCTAATAACAAAATTAACTTACAACCAAAGTACATAAAATTATATAAAGTCATACTAATTAAAAACTGAGTAAAACTCAGCAATGATTCCAAATATAAAATAACTGAATAAGTATTGGTCCTATAAAGTGCAAAAGTAAATGATATACAGATACAGGTGTTCCAATATCCCAAGAAAATCTAAACTCCAAAAGTGTTCTCTTCCCAAGCACTTTGGATCACAAATACTCAGCCTGTGTTTGCAATTAAATGTTTTTTAAAAATCACCCTTTACTGATTTATTCTCTCCTTTGACTCTGCAGGATGAAGGTTTCCCTCAAGAAGGAATGATGGCTAATACAGACATGCCAGTAGACCCTGAAAATGAAGCCTATGAAATGCCTCCTGAGGTAAATCTTCCTTTGACAGCTTTTCTTAGAGTAACAGGGAAGCGATGCAGTGCTGGAGGTTTGTGTTTGCAACCCTTTGGGAAATTAGGAAGCTAGCAAACAAAGACCTCTCTTGAACTTGCTGGAGAATCTCACTACACAGTGGATGATTCTCATTAGATTCAAAAAGACGAGTTCTCACTGAATCTTACCTAAATCAGTGAAGAGTAAGTTTTATTTCTCCAAATGCCCATCATTCTTTACCAATGGCAATGTCACGGCTGATGGGAAAGCATGAACTCAGTCTGCTCTAGCCCAACTTCTTATGTTATTCAACCTGTTTATAAATTACTTGGTTGATGAAATAGAAGGTACATTTTTCAAAATTTTGATGATAGCAAATTAAGGTTGGATGTCCATCTCCCGGGATTATGAATTTCTTCATGGCAAGGAGTTGGTCAACATGGTTCTTGCAGTCTCTTTCAGCTTTATGATTTCTGACCATTGGGCCTACTGACTGTGATAATAAGATTTGGAGGCAAGCTGCCTTTGAAGCACAGCTTTCCTGATACATGATATTATGCCAGTACCTTCAATGTAAGGACTTTAATTATGATCAGATCCTAGATTAGTATCAAAGAGGCACAAAAATATGCATATATCATGCAGTGTGAAAAAGACATGTACATTCTTCTTCCCTTGCATGCCATTTCTGAATACTGCTTAGAATTGTAGATTTTTGTCTTTCTTCAAAACACTTCCCCCACCCTCTCCACCTCCATTATCTGCTTTGTTGTACCAGAAACTTCACAGATACACCTGCTCAAACTTAAATACAAAATTGCAGATCTTAATGGACTACGAGTGTCAGCAAATTGCAGCATTTTCTGAAAAACTGACTCCATTAAGACTGCATCTTTAACTATCTTTAAAAACAGTTACTACACATTAGAGAAATGAAGCAGAATAGCATAATATTTTTTTCCTGTGGAGACAAGCAGTCTGCTGGTTTAGGGAGAAGAACCTTCCTCTGGGACCAAAAGAGCAGCAACTCCAATTTAACATCGTGGAAAAACAGCCTCTCCCTTTTCTCCTGAAACAACAATATTCCTTCGATGTACATGGTGAGGAGCAGGCTCTTGGGGCTCTTTTCTCGCAAGCCCACTAGAACAAGAATATGCCAAAAACAGAAAGAACTAACTCAATACAGAACAATAAACAAGCAAAAGGCTTCTCACGCTCTCCCAATGGCAAATTCCATCATAGAGGTATATGACATTCAGCTTGTTAAGTAGCCCCATCTGATCTTGAATAGTAAGAAGAACAGAGAGAGGCTTAGAATAATTATTATGAATCTGCCCAAATTTTCAGATTCTTGAACTTTGTCTTAGGTACTTATCACATGAGGCAAGTAAATCACAATTATAACAAGATAATAGCATATTTGACTGAGACTTATAACATGTAGGGAGCCCCCAGTTGCATCGTAGGTTAAATCACTGAGCTGTTGAATTTGCTGACCAAAAGGTTGGTTTTTCAAATTCGGGGAGTGGTGTGAGCTCCCGCGGTTAGCCCCAGCCTCTGCCAACCTAGCAGTTCGAAAACATGCAAATGTGAGTAGATCAATAGGTACTGCTCTGACAGAAAGGTAATGGCAGTTCATGCAGTCATACCAGCCACATGACCTTGGACATGTCTACGGACAATGCCAGCTCTTCGGCTTATAAATGGAGAAGCACCAACCCCCAGATCAGACACGACCAGATGTAATGATAAGGGGAAACCTTTACCTTGGCTTATAATATGACATCATTCCTCTTCTGTTGTTTTCTTGATTGGAGACAGCTTGGATAATGTTTCTTTTACAAACACAATTCATTATTGATTTTCTTGCTTTCCGATGTGGCCTTCCACTGGGAGAACAGAAGAGGAACGATGTCATATAATAAGTCTTGCTGTTATCCTGCTGTAATTCAAATTTTCCTCTATACTGTGATATGGTCCTTTATCCTACCATCTTCACAGCCATATTTAGTGATGACACAGCAGACTGGTTCTTCCATAGCAGCTCCCCAGGCATATAATTATCTGACATCAAAGACTAAACTGATTCTCCTCCTTGGTCTCCTCCCAGCAGAATCTTTTGACTCAAACAAGTAACTGGTGTCTAACTCACCATGTGGAATGCTTTTTAATGGGGCCAATAGCTGTATTTTTATTGTTTTTGTTATGGTTTAAAATTATTTTACAACTCAACCTTTTGGGACCTGTATAATTTATCAGTTTTATGTTTCAATTTCTGACCAAATAAGCAATATTTAGGCATTGTCGAAGGCTTTCATGGCTGGAATCACTGGGTTGTTGTAGGTTTTTTCAGGCTATATGGCCATGTTCTAGAGGCATTCTCTCCTGATGTTTCGCCTGCATCTATGGCAAGCATCCTCAGAGACCTCACAACCTCTGAGGATGCATGCCATAGATGCATCAGGAGAGAATGCCTCTAGAACATAGCCATATAGCCCGAAAAAACCTACAACAACCCAATATTTAGGCATTTTCTATTCATCTGGTGAGATTCTATGGTATTCTTGGGCCAGGAGTTCTTCATTTCAATAGGGTAACAAGATGAATGGGAAACAAAAAGTAATGTGAAAGGTAAAGCAAATTGTAGGAATAAGATCCTATTTCCTGTCATAGAGCACAGACAACATTTATCTGGTAATCTTTCCTTCCTTCCCTCCTTCCTTTGTGTTAGAAGTAGATGGAGCACAGTAGGCACTGAGGATGTACTTGGTTCAATAGTTAGTTGCTACAAGAAATATCACTACAGATTCTGCAATATGTACCCTAAGAAGGATTTCAGAATACAAGATCATCCCATGAACACAGAAGCCTTCCTGAGCACAGAAGCTTTTATCATAGTTTAAGATGGCATCCATTAAAAGTATTCAAGAGTCCATTTCTGGATGTAGTAAACACATGAAGAGCAGGATTGTGTTAATCTGTCTGCTTCTTCAATAGCACTTCTATATCTTCATAAGTCCTCTTATCCTTAACTGAAGTCCAAGTAAGTTTCTGATGAGATATGAAGCCTCTGAGGAATAGCGTGAAACAGGGAGAAGACTCTGTACAAAATAATTAAATGGAAAAGGATACATGGAAGAACTGAATGAAAACTGAAGAGGAAAGGTCTAAGTCAGCCATACCCCTCATAGCCTTGTTTTTAATGTCTACAATTCATAGAAAGGGATGAGGAAAGGAGACAGTACCCATTCTAATTTGAATATGTCTCCTTGAAATCAGAAGTACAGCTTAGACCAGTGTTTCTCAACCTGGGGGTCGGGAACCCTGGGGGGGGGTCATGAGGGGGTGTCAGAGGGGTCACCAAAGACCATCAGAATCCACAATATTTTCTGCTGGTCATGGGAGTTCTGCCTAGGAAGTTTGGCCCAATTCTATCGTTGGTGAGATTCAGAATTTCTCTTTTATTGTAGGTGAGCTATAAATCCCAGCAACTACAACTCCCAGATTCCAAGGTCTATTTTCCCCAAACTCCACCAGTGTTCACATTTGGACATATCCAAGTTTGGTCTATATCATTGTTTGAGCCCACAGTGCTCTCCGGATATAGTTCTGTGTGTCAAGTTTGGTTCAATTTCATCATTGGTGGAGTTCAGAATGCTCTTTAATTGTAGGTGATCTATAAATCCCAGCAACTACAACTTCCAAATGACAAAATCACACACACACCCCGCCAACCCCATCAGTATTCAAATTTGAGCGTGTTGTGCCAAATTTGGCCCAGAGAATGAAAATGCATCCTGCATATTGGATATTTACATTACGATTCATAACAGTAGCAAAATTAAAGTTATGAAGTAGCAACAAAAATAATTTTATGATTAGGGGTCACCACAACCTGAGGAACTGTATTAAGGGGTCACAGTATTAGGAAGGTTGTGAAACACTGTCTTAGACACAGTGTGGTATGTATATAGTGGGGCCTTGTTATACACCGTATTCTCCGCCTTCACCCCATGTATATCAAAATGTATGAATGCTCAAGTCCCATTGCATACAGTAATATAATAAAATGGTATCCCTTGATGCATATATGATGGTAAAATCCAGTTTTGCTTTTGGGACTTTTCAAAATACTTTCACGTTATCCATGGATGCAGACTGTGGCTATAGAGAACTGACTAAATTAAAATTTAATTTCTTCTCTTTTTCCTTTCCCCTTTCTTCATTCATTCCCTAAACTTCTTTTGTTGTTGATGCTCCCAACAGGAAGAATACCAGGATTATGAACCTGAAGCATGAATCTCACTCTCTTTCTTCTGTCTTCTGTGACCTGTTAACAAAGACATCCTGTCCTGTACAAGTGCTGAGTTCCAATGTGCCCAGTCGTAAACTATTTTTATAGTTTCTACAGTGTCTTTTGAAGACTTCCATCAGCAATGATTGGAGCATCTGTAACTGAGTCCAGTTTTCATTTCAGTAACCTCCTTTCTCTCTGAAATGAAAGTCTGGGTCTCAGAGCCATTGTTGTTGTGTGGATATTGTGGCTTCAACTTCTAAAAAATGAAAACAAATTTTTAAAAAAACACCTAAGTGTCTAACTCCTTATTTGTAAAGCTGTACATGTTTTGTTGACCTATTGTCAGTAATTTGGTATTGTTTACGAAACAAGATTTTTAAAATGTTTCCTATGATTAGTCTTTTCTGTCTAAGGATGGCATTATAGTGAAAGTTATTAATATATTTCTATACATATATACATATATATAAAGTAATTGAGCATGAACTATGCACCTATAAATATTAACTGTGAAATTTTATGTGCTTTGTGAAATGTTTTACTAACATGTCTCTGTAAATAATGGTGTCCAACTGGAATAAAATATGGTATCTATTCAAAATTGAGTTTTAGTGCTGGATATTTTCTCGTGTGATTTCAAGTCAACTCCAGTGTAAGGTTTAGTTTTTGGGTTTTTGTTTGTTTGTTTTTTTGCAAGCAATATACAGAGGACATGTACTACTACCATTCTTTGAGGCTAAGATATTGTGATTTAAGATTGCAGTTGTGGGTGCCACCATTCAAGAAGGATATTGACAAGCTAGTATATTTCCAGAGAAGGTCAACCACAATGGTAAAAGGCCTGAGAGCCAAGGTGTATGAGGAGTGGCTTAGAGAACTGAGTATGTTTACCCTGAAGAAGAGAAAGTTGAGAGGGGACATAATAATCATGTTTAAATATGTGAAAGTAGATCATATTGAGAAGGGGACAGTCATGTTTTGTGCAGCTTGGCATGTGGCAATGAGTTCAGATCACAAGAAAAAAGATTCTACTTTAACATTAGAAAAAACTTCCTGATAGTTATTGATATTTAACATTGGAATATGCTGCCTTGGAGAGTAGTGAAATCTCTTTTTCTGGAAGATTTTAAGCTGAGGCTGGATAGGTATCTGTCAGGGGTACTTTGATTAGGTGTTCCTTTTGCAACTGTTTGATTCTATGATTTGTCCAAGATCAACCAGTAGGTTTTCAATTGTGAGATGGAATTCAATGGGATTCTCACAGACATAGTTAAACTACTACACTACTCTGGCTCACACCATTACACTATACATTAAATCCCCCTTTTCACCAGAATAAATATCCACAGACTGCATTGGGTGACCCCTGTTTTTCTACCCTTGGAGGTTGCCGATATAGGAGCATGAAGGAAAAGACACTCTGTTCCTCACTGCCACCAGAGCACCATGAACATGGACAGCAACAGAAGATGAGCTCTTTGCCACTATAAATGAACAGCATCCCCAAGAGCGGAGATGATGGTATGTGACAATGTACAATCCACTGCTACCACTACCCTGTGGTCTTCCAAGCAGCATATAAGATTGTTCTTCAAATTATATAAGATAAATGTTTTTGGACTAAAGATTTGTCTTTGCTAGTTTATAATCGTAGGCAGATGGAATGCCTTTGTTGCACAGAAGTCTACCTGTTGATTATAGTTGTTGCTGATTACCACAACCAAGGTGTGCTACTTCCTTTACTCATGAGTGTTTTGGAAGCATTTAGTTGGCCATGTTGAAAATCAGTCTGACGCCAAAGGGCTCCCTTGAGATATTTATGCAAGTCTATGTGTTATTGATAGAATGTATATGCCGGATGTAATCATTTTATGATAAATAGATAGACTGATAGACATATACCAGCGGAATATGTGGTGGAGGCTCCTTCTTTGGAAGCTTTTAAACAGAGGCTGGATGGCCATCTGTCAGGGGTGATTTGAATGCAATATTCCTGCTTCTTGGCAGGGGGTTGGACTGGATGGCCCATGAGGTCTCTGCCAACTCTTTGATTCTATGATTCTATGAATGTGTCCATCAGGCCATGTTAGCAGGTGGGCCCTGAAAGTTCTAGTACCAAGGTCTGGTATATTCAGCTTTGGCTACAACTTATTTTGAATTTTCAAGACATAAGGGTTTCAAGCTCAGTAGAACATCTTTTCCCTGAGGCTTAGGGAAAACATATGCAAAAATAAAAAAGTGTACTTGTCATGGTTATGTATGAAGAATTTGATATTAATTATTTAGAACTTGGTGCCTCCTAAGCTAGTGCGCTCAGAAAAGATGAAGTGTATGTATCTCTCTGAGAACTGTGAGTCATTTCTGTTTGTTTCCTTGGGCTGATCTTTGTTCATTCATTCCAGGTAAACATCAGAGAAGCCATTCACAATTCAAGGCAATTGGCAGTCCTCCTGTGGATGCCAGCTTTAGTTCACATGCCTTGGTTTAAAAAAAAAAAAGAATAATGTCCTCAAATGGCCGAAAAGATAGCTGCCCATAGGTTTTTCTGGTTACCATAGAAACCCTGTGGGTGCATGCATGTGTTCATGTGTGTGTGTTATGTGGCATTTTAATGAAATTCCTCAAGGATTGAAAAATCTTCCTAAAATAAATGGAATACAGGTTTGGGAATGGGTTCTGGTGGATGTTTTGTTACCTGTGGGAATTGCAGAACCTGATGGAAGGGCTGCATACATAACAAGCAAATATGGCAAAACAGCATCAATTCCAAGATCAGATGAATGAGATCCAAAGGGCTGACCCAATCAACATGTTCTCATTTAACACAGCAAAAGGATGCTTGTGCCTGGAGAATAATGTGTGAAACCACAGTTAGGCTTGGTTTCTTCTCAGTCTCAACTATGTTTATTCCCATTATCTTGTTGCGTCAACTGGTAATACTTCTGCATTTTGTTTTGTTGTATATAACAATTTGCCCTTTTTTTACAGCTTGACCATGCCATTGTATTTTCCATTTCTATGTATGGCTGTGAAAGCTAGACAGTAAAGAAATTTGAAAAGAAGATGTTCCTGAAAAGTGAGCTCCTTACACTTCCATTCAAGCAGCCAGGCTCCAACACAGATGTCATACTCCACAGTGCACAATCCTATCAATGTTCTACATCATTAAAAAGTCTCATCTGGAATTAAAATTTATCATCTAATCCAGATGGATGAACTAAATCAAAGAAGCGAGAGCCCTGAACCTGCAAGGCCCTAGCAGGACTGTTGAGAAGCAGCTAGACTGTAGAATTAATGCAGTTTTGATATCGAGAAATCACACACATATGCACACACACACACCTCAAATAAAATGAATTATATAAAATATGTGAATTGTAAAATGTGGCTCTACTGGAAAATGTCATGGTCATTCCTAATTGACCTAAAAGGTAACCTTTCTATGAAATTCCTTGGAAATTCCCCAGTTTGTGAACTCACTTTGCCCTTGCCTCATCCTCACCCAGAGAAAATCACATAAATCAATTTCCTTTATCTATCTGGCATGATATGATTGAGTTTAACCCTGGGAACATTGTCTCATCTATAGCACCTATCCAGACCCCCTCTGACAATCCTCCATTCTATAACTGAACCTCAAACACTTTTGTCCATTGGCCAGCACTTCCTTTGTCTAGCTGATATTGGACTATCGGGACCCATCAACCACCCATCCGACTGCATTCCACCCAGATACACCCAGTATCTGGGAAGAACTCACAACAGACACAAGACTTCAAATCCACAATTGGCTGTTTATTAAATTTCCCACGTCATCTCTGAAGAGAGTGGAACCCTCATTCAACTTTGCCGTTCTTTACACAATGAAAATATAATCCCCTTAAAAATGAGTGCAGTTCTTTATGAAGTCTACCTGGCATTTATCAATATTCAAGAAAGCTCTTCTGATCTAAAAATGCCTAGCAGATGGGAAAGCAGTAGGTGGGAGGAATAGATGAAATAGCCAGTGAGATAGGAAAGTAGGTCAGCTGAAAGCTATCATAGTGTTCTGTGGATTGGGGCATTCTTTAGTTAAACATGTAAATGTAGTGTCTGGTATAAATCTGACCAGGGTCTATATCCATCACCCAATAAAACCGTATGTACCCTGTATCTACACTGTCAAATTAATGTAATTTGACGCCACATTAACTGTCATGGCTGAATACTATGAAATCATGGCAATTGTAGTTTTACAAGGTTTTTAGCTTATCTGCCAAAAAGTGCCAGTGACCCTCAAACTACAGCTCCCATTATTCCATAGCATTTATCAGTGGCAATTAAAATGGTGTCAAACTGCATATAACTCTACAGTGTAAGCACACCCTGGGAGTGGGATATGTAATAGGTAGATTGTAATCCATATGGTGCCAATCAATTTTGTGGGTACATAAATGTACATTTTTCTGACTCACTTAGAGCCTTTCATCAGCTATTGCCTTCTGCTTAGCAAAAGCTTGAAAGTTGACTTGTGATTCCTCACTATGGAATGTGATTAAAGCAATCTGATTAAAGTGCTCGTGTCGGACATTTCACACCTCCAAATGATAATAGGAGCCAACCATCATTGCAAAACGTAGCAGTTGTCAACAGACTGGCTGCTCCTATGCTTTTAAAGGATATATGGTATTCAGAAAACAGCAAGTGAAGTTCTTCATAGCTTGGGGATAAGCAGATCACTGCTAATTGCTGCTGCTGATATTTCTGTTAAAGGGTCTGGTTCAAACATTGCTGGCCCATAGAGGAAAAGAGCAACATGTTTGATAATTAAGGATGATTATTATGGGTAAATAATACATATTTCATTAGTATTATTATTAAGGAAAGAATATAAAAACAATCATGAAGAGGCTGCCTTTCATCTTTCTTTCTCCCGCATCATCAAACATGAAAATGCCATGTTTATTACATCCAATTTTATTGCTGAAAACCATGTAGAGTAATACAGAACTTTAAAAAAAGAATATTCCCTCCTTGTCCAAATGGGCAAGACTTGGAGAGTGTGGGTATGCTACTATTGTTTATTATTGCTGTATGCCACCAACCCTTTCTAACTTATGGCAATGCTCAGCAAGATTTATGCAGAGGTGGTTTGCCATTACCTTCCACTTAGGCTTTATTTGTCGTGTCAGAACAACCAGTCAAATTATATTACATTTCTAACAGAACAAAGCAAACAAGCAGATTACAAAATTTGTGAGTATGAGAGTTGATTAAATGTCCTTTGACCAGTATCTGGCCACTTGGAGTGCTTCTGGTGTTGCTGCAAGAAGGTCCTCCCTTGTGCATGTGGCAGGGCTCAGGGTGCATTGCAGCAGGTGGTCAGTGGTTTGCTCCTCTCCACACTTGCATGTCGAGGATTCCACTTTGTAGCCCCATTTCTGAAGGTTGGCTCTGCATCTCGTGGTGCCAGAGCGCAGTCTGTTCAGCGCCTTCCAAGTCGCCCAGTCCTCTGTGTGCCCAGGGGGGAGTCTCTCATTCGGTATCAGCCATTGGTTGAGGTTCTGGGTTTGAGCCTGCCACTTTTGGACTCTCGCTTGCTGAGGTGTTCCAGCGAGTGTCTCTGTAGATCTTAGAAAACTATTTCTAGATTTAAGTCGTTGACGTGCTGGCTGATACCCAAACAGAGGGATGAGCTGGAGATGTCTCTGCCTTGGTCCTTTCACTATTGGCTGCTACTTCCCGGCGGATGTCAGGTGGTGCAATACCAGCTAGACAATGTAATTTTTCCAGTGGTGTAGGGCGCAGGCACCCCGTGATAATGCGGCATGTCTCATTAAGAGCCACATCCACTGCTTTAGTGTGGTGAGATGTGTTCCACACTGGGCATGCATACTCAGCAGCAGAGTAGCACAGTGCAAGGGCAGATGTCTTCACTGTATCTGGTTGTGATCCCCAGGTTGTGCCAGTCAGCTTTCGTATGATATTGTTTCTAGCACCCACTTTTTGCTTGATGTTCAGGCAGTGCTTCTTGTAGGTAAGAGCACGGTCCAGAGTGACTCCCAGATATTTGGGTGCGCTGCAATGCTCCAGTGGGATTCCTTCCCAGGTGATCTTCAGAGCTCGGGATGCTTGTCTGTTCTTGAGATGAAAGGCACATGTCTGTGTTTTAGATGGGTTGGGGATCAGCTGGTTTTCCCTATAATAGGCAGTAAGAGCACCTAGAGCTTTGGAAAGCTTCTGTTCTACCATCTCAAAGCTCCCTGCTTGAGCAGTAGTGGCACGATCATCAGCGTAGATGAAACTCTCTGTCCCTTCTGGCAGTGGCTGGTCATTTGTGTAGATGTTGAACATGGATGGGGCAAGCACGCTCCCCTGAGGCAGACCATTCTTCTGTTTCCGCCATCTGCTTCTCTGACCCTGGAACTCAACAAAAAAGCTCCTGTTTTGTAACAGGTTTCCTATGAGGCAGGTGAGGTGGTAGTCCTTTGTGATATTATACATTTTTCTCAGGAGGAGGCGGTGGTTCACAGTATCATAGGCTGCTGACAGGTCTATGAAGACAGCTCCTGTGATCTGCTGCCTTTCAAAGCCATCTTCTATGTGCTGAGTCAGGTTCAACACTTGCGATGTGCAGCTTTTGCCTTTTCTGAAGCCAGCTTGCTGTGGGATCAGACATGGGTCTAGTTTTTCCATAATTCTATGCAAAATAAGTCTCTCCAGAACTTTGTAGAGGTGGCACAACAGGGAGATTGGTCTGTAGCTTTTTGGGTCGTTACGGTCTTTGCCTGGCTTCAAGATGGCGATGACTCTTGCTTTCCTCCAGATTTTGGGGATCTGACAGGATGCAGTGCAGTTGTTCATCAGCTCCAGCAGCCAGCGCCTTGCTTTTGGACCAAAGTTCTTGATTTGTTCCAACCGTAGATCATCCAAGCCAGCCAGCTGCTTTGCCATTCTTACATTTGTTGAGTGCCATGTCCAATTCAGTGGATGTAAAGGGTTCATGAAGGTTGTTGTTCTCAATCTCTTGTTGTCTGGCTATTGGTTTCTTTCCTACTTTGGTGGCAAAGTTGGGTTTCCCATTCTTCAAGAGTTGGTGTGCACTTAGGCTGAGAGAGCATGACTTGTTGAAGTGACCTTTTGGATTCCATAGCGAAATGGGGATTTAAACCTTGGAATCACAGTCCCTTTATTCAGTACCAGAGGTGACCCTAAGTAATTTTCAATGGTAAGCAAACAGTATTTTGCCCCCCCCCCCCAACCAATCACTGATATATATTTTCTGTTCATCGTGGGAGTTCTGTGTGCTATATTTGGTTCAATTCCATCATTGGTGGAGTTCAGAATGCTCTTTGATTGTAGGTGAACTATACATCCCAGTAACTACAACTCGCAATAACTACAACTCGGAAAAATGCTCCTGCCCCCCTTCTCCTGGCACGTAATCCCTACATGCTGGGCGAGCTCCAGCACCACACTAATTTTAAAGAGTTTTGGGGGTGGGGGTTTGCTGAGGGGGTATGACCGTCTTGCTGTCCTCCTGGAAGGTTCTGGGAGGGCATCTAGACACAACGCCCAAAAAGCACGTGTTTTCCAGGCTGGTGTGCAGACAGGGCTGTAGCCAGAAAAAAAATTCGGGAGGGGTTGAAAATTTTGTGGGGGAGGGGTTGAAAATTTGGGAGGGGGGTTGAAACCTGCCTCCTAGCTCACGCTGAAGCAAAGAGCACAGCAGGGGGCAGAGCAGCCTTCAATAGCCTGCAGCTCTGCCCCTGTCAACCACCTCCACCAAGTCTGGCCTCCTTAATGAGAGCATTCAACACACACACCCAACTTGGTTGCTTCACTACATCGGCTATTGCTGCAAGTAATGACAGTGTGAATAAATTGTCAATATTTGCTTGAGATAGTGCTTGCAGTTCTGGAGGGACTCTTAATTTTTTGCATCTCATAGACTTAGCATGGGGATTTGGTTAACCAGTTAAAATTCATGAGTTAACCAGGCTTAAAAAATCTGAAACATTTTGGGGGAGTTTGAACCCCTAAAACCACCCCCTCGCTACAGGCCTGTGTGCAGACTACAGTCCACCCCGACTTGGGTTTTTTACTTTACCGCTGTCTGGAACCACCCCATGACTTTTCCAAAATAATCTGGCTGGTTTCCAGGAACAAGCTACCATTTTATGGAGAATTACATATTTAAAAAATGTTTTAGTGTGGTGTTTTTCCTGGTATCCTAATTTTCCTTAGTTTTTCACAGACAAAGATTCCATCACATCAGTAGATTCCAAGATAAAATATCAAGCGAAACAAAAAAGATAGTGTTAAGTTCAGGACCCACATGCTGTCATAACCCTGAGAAATACAAGCTTATTTTTTCTTGCTTTTCAAGAGCCAACAAATTCCAATCTGACAATGACACTTCAGAATCCTAATTAACAAGGTCATTTAAAGCAGGGGATGGGGGAGAAGGAAAAGCAATCAATTATTCACAATAATGAAGCAATTGTGTTGGTGAGAAGAAACATTTCAGGAGAATGTGTAGTGTTTAGGCTGTCTTTGTTCCTAAGTAAATGACTTTCAAAACATGCTCCGTATTGCCAGAAAAACAGACCTAGTGAGGGTTTTTTTTAATCAGATTGTGTTTTTTCTTCTTCAAAATCCAAACCTATTAGCTGCAAGTTACAATCAAGTGAATTAGGTAAATTCAGTTGGAGGAGGAAATAGAATCGCACTTTTTGATCTCACTCTCTTCTATCATATCTTCATCATCCAGTCCCACCACTTTCCATTCCTTAGAAATAGAAAGTATAATGTAGGAAACCTATCTATGTATGAAGTCCCCAAAGTCTGGGCTGTAGCTCCCATGATTCATCATGAATTTGTTGGCATTCCATCCATGAAGCCACAGATGCCTAGCCCTTCTATAGGGGGTTCTAAATTGTCTGCAAAACTTATATCTGTAGCATAGTCTACATATATGCTTTAGTCCAGTGGTTCCCAGACTTTGATCCTCTGAGTGTTTTGGACTTCAGCTCCCAGAAGCCCCAGCCTGATTGTCCAAAGGCCACGAATTCTGGGAGATGGGATCCAAAATACCGGAAGGACCAAGGTTTGGAGCCACTACCTTAGTCTTTCCTCCTATCACGTTGAAGACAGCAAGACTAGGCAACAGGAGTGTGACAAAGAGAGTGGGGCTGTTCTCTCCTCCATGTAATGAAGGTGAATGACTGAACAGAATGCCTATTAATAGCATATTTTATCTTCTTGTTCAGTTCTTGGAAGTATTTACACAGATGAGGCAAGTGCCCCTGAAATTTTGGTACCTCAAATGTTTGCTTAGTTTGTCCCCACAGTTGGGCCAGTTCTGAAAATAACATGTTTACAAATAATGACTTGAATCCTATCATTGTCTGTGTTGTGTAACTTTAAATATTCTTAGCTATGTAGCAGAGGCGCTAAGAAGGGCTGATAATGAATTGTGGAGATATATAATGGAATTACAGATCTGCATCAGCACTTCCTAAGGGCCCCTTTGTGGTGCAGCTAGTTCAAGCACAGAGCTGCAGAACTTGCTGACTGAAAGGTCACAGGTTTGATTCCAGGGAGTGGGGTGAGCTCCTGCTGTTAGGCCCAGCTTCTGCCAACCTAGCATTTTGAAAACATTCAAATGTAAGTAGAATAATAGGTACCACTTCTGCGGGAAAGTAATGGCACTCCATTCAGTCATGCTGGCCACATGACCTTGGAGGTGTCTACAGACAACGCTGGCTCTTCGGCTTAAAAATGGAGATGAGTACCACCCCCCAGAGTTGGACACAACTGGACTTAATGTCAAAGCAAACCTTTACCTATCCTTTAACCAGTTCACATAGTGGCCTCCTCCCCCCCCCCTCCAAAATTAGTCGGCTGTTGCTTTTGATGTTTGTTTATTATTGTTTATGTTGTTTTATGCTATTTTAATTTGTTATTGTTCTGTTATTAATTGTATGTTGTTTTGGGCTTGGCCCATGTAAGCCACCCCGAGTCCCTTCAGGGAGATGGAGGCGGGGTAGAAAAATAAAGTTCTTCTTCTTCTTCTTCTTCCTCTTTTTCTATCAGCACTTCCTAGCAAGTGTCCTGGTGTGCAACTGGACTGATGCACATTGATCCCATTTTGCATTGGTCCCACTGGGCATCAGTCGCTTTGCCAGTTCCCCTATATTGTAATGTAATGACATCCATTTATTAGATGCAGACATTACTGAAAAACCCAGAGATGCAAGACTGGCCAATGAAAGCATTTAGTCCTCGCCTTCAGGAAACAGGAGCGAAATCTAGTGGGGTGCTCTGCCTATTAGTGGGGCCACCCTGTAGACTGCTACTCCTTTTACCCTTCTGAAAAGTGTACTCTTCATCTGGGATGAGAGCAGCCATAGCATCAAGGCAAGAGATCAGAGTAAGAAAGATGACTTCTCATGCAGCTGTTTTGATGCATTCATAATTGTCTTCACTGATAATGTCCCATGTTTCATTTCCTGAAGATACTTACTGTTTGAAAAAGGATCCTCAATTTTTCTATTCTTGTTTAGCTGAAAGATGCTATCACTCTAACACGTTCAGTTTGGTGCTCGGATGGAAAACAGCATCTGCTGAGATGAAAAATAAAGCAGACAAGCTGTTTCTGAAGGATTATTAGCAATGCACATTTACCTCTAAAAGGAATACATCAAGGACATCAAGGACACAATGCTAAAGCAAATCTCCATAGCTGCATCAGTTCACCCAACAATGGAAGCGACTCCACAATCCAGCACCACAAGATGTTTTATGTCATGATGCACAGAACAGGATGCCAGAGCCTCTTCATGTATAAAAGTCAGTTGGACAAACATATGAGAGATGATAGAGCATCTTCTAGCGCACCTGGAGATAGCAAAAGAGGTAGTCAATAAAGGACATATGTTGGATATAAGCCAATTCTTCAAGCTCCCTCAGTATCTACTGATAGAGACAACTTTGAGAAGTAGTTTAATTTGCATTACTTTTCTGTCTGGATCTTCACTTGCTATGGATGCCATGGAATAACAAAATGACTAATAAATGGGCCTAGAGCAAATCAAATCTGAAAGCTCTGTAGAAGCCAAAATGACCAAAACCTAGACATACCAAGACTCCATAGAAATTACAATTGTGCCCAGTTAAGTAGGAAGCAGTTGGAAGAAGGGAAGATTATGCTACAGGTAGAGAAGCTCAGTCAAGGTAGCCATAGTCCTGCATTTCCATAACTGTTCATGTCAGGGTGTCTTGTTTGTAAGATCACCAAAAGTCAAACTCAATGGTGATTAACAACAAGAATAACATGTTATTCAATTCTAAGATAAGTTGAATGGAATCCAAGGAAAAGGTAGCTTCAGTGGCTTCTGTGTTTGGTTTTCAGTCATCATTGCAGTCTTTAAAGGCCTTTGCCAAGCTGCTGGATTTTTTTTAGTACTGTATATACTCCTCTATAAATCGACTTCAAGATCAAATTTTGAGGTCAAAATTATGGATTTTGATATGACACGTAGATAAGTTGAGCATCATTCCACAGAAAGGGGAAAGCACCAGCACCATCTCAGGGTGTGAGCAACCCCTGGTCACTACCCCTACCATTTTCTTTCCCAGAAGTTCCAAAAAGCCCTTTGATACTCTAATCAGAGAGGAGAACAATTCCTATTTTGTCAAAAGTTAAGGTACAATAGCAATTGTTCTCAAATATGGAGTCATACTCTTCTTTGACTAGGGTGGCAGAAGGTGAGAGCTTAGTCTGTCCCAACCAGCTTTACTCTCTCAGCACTCTTTTGAAGGGAAGCACCAAAGAGTCGTTGCCACTGTGGCCATTTCCCCATCCAGACATTTGAAAAGGCCAAAAGTGGTACATGGAGGAAAAAGTGCAAGAGGTAGTTTCATATTTTTTTTTAGATTCTCCCAGGTCAAACTAAGTTCTCACCTTTCACCACTCAAAGGAGGAAATTGCTTCTTTTTAAATAAGAATTAAAGTACATAGTACTGTACATTGACCTGTGGATAAGTCAACACAGGATTTTTTAGTCAATCTTCTGACATAAATTTCTAGACATATACATGACTATAAACAGTAAATTAAGTTGAATTTGTCTCCTTGGAGTGGAATGTAACACAACTACTTCACTGTGCTGCCTCAGTGTAAAAGTGCCTATGCCCATCCTACATGCATGTTTCCTCCCAAGGTGCAAAGAAAAAAGAATGCTAGCCTCTCCAGGGTCAGAATGCTTTGGAGTTCAGGACAGGCCTGATGTAAATGTCCCGCTCCCAATGTTATGATAGCATCTTTCTTCCAACACTAATGACATAATAAATGCATACATATATAGCATGTTGAAAAAAAGAACTGCAGTGGGAAATAAGAACATAAACATTAATTACCACCCTAACAGGGACTCTAGGGAAGTTGTGATTGATTAAAATTCAGTACGCCAAGCCAATCATTGCTTATTTGTTGTACAGGAAATGAGTTACCAATTGGATGAGTATGTTGAATCACTGGTGAATTCTAGCAAGTCTCTCCGATCCTTTAGCAGTCCCAGAATTAGTTTTTTTAATTCTTTCACAATGTGAGATGAGATAATTAGTACTGAAGAGATTGCTTTACAAGCAAAAAGCTGATATCATATGAGCAAAAAATCACAGATGATTATTACTAGGGAGATTCCACCATAACGATCAACACAATCTTCCCATGCTGAATTTTGCAGGTTCAAATCCTGGTGTCTCCAATTCAAAGCTGGGAAAAATTTCTGTAATGACATACATGTGCATATGACTCAAGAATATACACAGCTATATCTTGGTTTGGATGGAGTAAAATGGGTTATTCCCAAGTTTCCTTGCATTGTCAGGTCCAATAAATTTCTATTTTCTTAATCAGTTAAAACAGGATTGCTTAAATGAAAACTGTAAAATGGATCTGCACCTGTAATAGCTGTGTATAAGAGGGAATTGTAATAAGATCACAAGGAACTTCCACTGAAATTCCCCCCTATACACAACCATTAAAAGTACAAGAGTCATCTCTAACTTGAACACTGCAAACCTAGTTACTGAGTGTGTGAGATACCTCATTTGCTCTGTATATCATGTGTGGAAGTGATACATATTTATTGCATTCGGATTTTTAAAAGATTTTTTTTCCTTTGAGGCCTACTTTATGAACTTGTAACTATACAGTAGAACTCCCTTATCCGTGACTCAATAGCCATGGTTTCACATACACTGCAAAAGATATTCCCTCTGGAAGTGTTCTGGGAGCTCTCTAGCTATTCTATGGTGTATTTCCAGCTAAAGTGTAGTCAAAATATAGGATTTACTATTATCCATATTTTCAGGTATCTGCTGGGTGTCTTGGAATGTATCCCATGTAATTACAGAGGCTGCACTGTAATTTTAATTCATTATTTTGAAGAGCCTTGATACTTTAATTATAAATAATTTTAGAGTAACATTCCCATCTTTGGAGGTGAATGACATCAAGTTGCTGGAAGACAGAGATGTATATGTAACGTGCCAGCGACCTGCTAGCCCTAAAGGATCCTGCTGCACTCATGAGTAGTAGAAGTGGTCAGCACTGAAGATTTAGTTGCCATATTTTTTGGCTTCGGTACGTGGACTGTTGCAACAGGAGAAGGGTGGAGAGAGACATATTTTTGTTAATAGTGGTTATGTTTAAATTGGGACAGGGAAAATGAAATAAGTCTCCTCCTCTAGAGTAGATTCTTGGGAGCTATCCAAAGTGCTCAACCATATCTTTAAATACTTTGGTACTTTGAATAGTTTCAACTTTAGATCCACCAGGCATGAATGTTTTGTGCCTGTCACCTCAGTTATCAGAACGTCTTGGGTCATGACAGTTTCTAATTGCTGCTTCTGTCTCAAAACCAACTAGACAGATGTTGTATCTGAGGTCTTGGTCATGCTATTAGAGAAGGAACTGATAATTTAAGAGGATTGATGGTCCACTTTCCATGCTTCTGGACTCTTGGGGTAATGCACTTATCCCTTCTGGCAAAATTGGTAACCTGAAGGTTTTCAAAATAGAGAGCTGAATAAATCAAGGAAGGGGCCTTGAGAAAAACTGTGTTCCATGAGGGATTCAGGAGACAGAGAGTAAAAGCAAACTTTGTGCTTCAGTACTACTTGACACCTCTAATCATGTTATTTTATTCTGCCTTACAAGATAGCTTAGAATAATTCATTTTCTTCCAACCTGACCCTTTCTTTCTGACATTTTGTCCCAACGAACTACACCATTTGTCTTCATATTCAGTACTACTTGTTCTAGCCCCTCTCTCTCAAACTTAAATCTCAAACAAAATGATCACTGATGTGTATTTTGACAAGTAACAGTTCAAACCATCTTTAAAGAACTGCCTAACATCTGATGGCATGAACTTGATCTACATATATGCAAAGAATATATGACAAAATGAAGCATGGTGGACATTGCCGTAGTACAGATGAGTTTGGTCACTTGCTCATAACCCCCAACAGAGGTTATGGCCTGCATTCATATATTTATCTCTGTGTGTACACAAATGCACACATACACACAGAGACAGATATCAGACAAACACAGAGATAGGTTCTTGTAGGTTTTTTCGGGCTATAGGGCCATGTTCTAGAGGCATTTCTCCTGACGTTTCGCCTGCATCTATGGCAAGCATCCTCAGAGGTAGTGAGGATGCTTGCCATAGATGCAGGCGAAACGTCAGGAGAAATGCCTCTAGAACATGGCCCTAGAGAACCTAGTGAAACCTACAAGAACCTAGTGATTCCAGCCATGAAAGCCTTCGACAATACATTCAAACACAGAGATATATACAAATACAAGTCATAGACCGTGTTGGAAATACATATAAAAATGTGTGGCCATCGGCTTCTTGGTGCTTATAGTAAGTTAACTGTCTTAGCTATTGCCTTGTTGATCATGCCAAACACTTGAAAGTTTATGACCCAGCATCAACAGACTGTGGACACCTCAAACATTTTTTTTTCAATAGTAAACTCTTATTTCTAAAACAGTGATTTTCAACCTGTGGGTCCCCAGATGATTTGGTCTTCAACTTCCAGAAATCCTAACAGCTGGTAAACTAGATGGGATTTCTGGGAGTTGTAGGCCAAAATACCTGAAAATGTTGTATTATGAATACTTCCAGTCCTAAAAGACAATGTGTACAATTCTGACTTATAGTTTGTCTTTTGAAGAGATTCTAACATTGATTTTTGCACCTTTACATGTGCCATAAAATCCATGAGATGACCTTGGGCAAGTCACACACTCTTTGCCTCAAAAAAACCCATGATGGGTTCTTCGCCAAGAAGGAGGAGAAGGAAGAGGAGGAGTCTTCATTCATAAGTTTATCTTCCTTGCTCAAGCTCAGTTCTGCAAATCCATGTTGAAAAGTTCATGCCTATACCTTTTGGAATTATCAGCTTAGTGCTCCAGCATGTTCCCATCCATTTTCTTCTGGCTTAATCTTTTCGCAGATCTTTCAGTACAAAGCTGTCTGAGCTTTCACAACTTGGTGGAGTTTGCATGTATTGGCTTAACACTCCTAGAGAGCTTTCCTAGCCTTAACAGAACTGGGTAGCTGTGAGTTTTCCAGCCTGTATGGCCATGTTCCAGAAGTATTTTTTCCTAACATTTCACCCACAACAGGCATCCTCAGAGGTTGTGAGGTGTGTTGGAAACTAGGCAAGTGAGGTTTATATATCTGTGGAATGTCCAGGGTAGGATAAAGAAGTCTTATCTATTTGAGGCAAATGTGAATGTTGCAATTGGCCACCTTGATTTGGATTGAATGGCCTTGCAGCTTCAAAGCCTGGCTGGTTGCTGCCTGGGGGATCCTTTTTTTGGACAGTGTTAGCTTAATAAAACTTTACAGTATACCTTAATTTATTTTGCCATTTATGTCTTTATTCCTTATTTAGAATTGTTGGCCAATGAACACTCACCTGTCTTTCTCAATGTCAACAATGCTGGTAGGATGAAAACCTCACCTGTGTCAGGAATAAATTAGGTTATTTTATCAGTTTGATTTGGATGGCACTTGAAATTTGTAGCCACCATTCAGTCCTGGCACTATTATAACTGCAACCATATCTTCAAACACAATAGGGAAGTTGTTTTCTTTATATCCATTCTTTTCATTTAAGCAGCATGTAATACTACAATGTCAAAAAACACAAGAAGGATGGGGATTGAGAAGGATGGGGTAGAAATCCTGGAAATAAATGACTGGTGGATTATTTCTCTACAAGTACAAAACTGAAATTAGCCTCACGGTCCACATTTCTTGGTGTTCTGCAGTGATACTGATGGGTAGTCATTCAATAATTATGATGCAGAAGATGTGCAGTGGCAAATATTACTCAAAATCAGAACACTGTGCTAAACTTACTGAGAAGCATTCTGCAATTAATTACAAGCAAAGGCCACAGTTATATAGTTGGATGATCAGTCAATATTAAATAATAGGATTTGTACTAAAATGTTGCTGGGAAGAATGAGTGGCTTTATTTTTTTAGGTCATATTCCAGAATATTACATAACACTGTCAAATACCCATCCTAGTTATATGTCACCTTGTCATGCCCAGCATTTTAAAAATTTTAATTATTACAATTGTCCCGCCATTGGTTTTTAATGCGTTGTGGTGTTATTGTTACTGTTTATTGCTTTGTTTATGAGTTTATTTATTGTCTGTATTGTTGTTGCTGCTTTTTTACTGATGTATTTGGGCTCAGCCTCTTGTAAGCTGCACCAAATCCTTCGGGAGATCGTAGCAGGCTATAAATAAAGGTTTGTTTATTATTATTATTATTATTTCCATAGCACCTCACATGCCAACAAAACCTTTCAGGATTCTCATGGTGGATCTTCAGTAGCTATCAGCCAGTTTTTCCCAGAGCCTGAAAACATTACTGTGGAGGAACCATGCTTGCTGTGTAATCTGGCAGCTGTTGGGGAAAAAAGTACATTTTCCAAGGGTGTATTTCATTTTTTAGCATTTTTCCAAACTGAACTTTATAAAAAAGAAACCCTGTAGGACACTGTTTCTCAACCTTCCTAATGCTGTGACCCCTTAATAGAGGTCTTCATGTTGTGGTGCCCCCCCCCACCATAAAATAATTTTGTTGCTACTTCGTAACTGTAATTTTTCTACTGCTATGAATCATTATATAAATATCTAATATGCAGGATGCTGTTTTATTCACTGGACCAACTTTGGCACAAATACCTGATAGGCCCGAATTTGAACACTTGTGGGTTGGGAGGAGATTGATTTTGTCAGTTGAGAGTTGTAGTTGCTGGGATTCATAGTTCACCTACAATCAATGAGCATTCTGAACCCCACCAACAATAGAATTGGGCCAAACTTCCCATGACCAACAGAAAATATTGGAGGGATTTGAAAGGAATTTACAATGATTTAGGGGAGAGCACGCTTAGAGTCTCAGAAACAGCCATCCTCTTGGCTGAGAGGCCAGCTGAGAGGTTGGCCAATCACAGCAGGGCTTTCGCTGGGAGGATTTACCATCTGTTTCCAAAAAGGAAGAGAAGGACAGGTGGAGATATCTTCAACCTTCTCTGCCAAAGGGAGCAAAATATATGTTTTCTGATGGACTTTGGTGACACCTGAAAGTCCCCTCACCCCCCCCCCCCCATACTGACCGTCGGGTTGAGAAACACTGATTCAGGAGGTCTTCCTCAGCTGTGTTACTTTTGTTGTGTATGTTGTTATTGTACACCTTCAGGACATTTCTGACTTATGACAGTGACTTTAAGGCGAATCTATCATGTGGTTTTCTGGGGATAAACAGTATGCCACTCACCTCAGGTTACTCAGTGTGTTTCCATGGCCAAGCAGGGAGCTGAATGCTGGTTTCCAGAGTTGTAGTCCAATACCCAAACCACTAGAACATGCATGGGCAAACTTCAGTTCTCAGGGTGTTTTTAGACTTCAACATCCACAGTTCCTGACAGCTGGTAAGCTGGCTGGGATTTCTGGGAGTTGAAGTCCAAAACACCTGGAAGGCCAAAGTTTGCCCATACCTGCACTAGACCATCCTGGCTTTTCGCTTACAGACCTGATCAGCTGACCTTGATTTCATTCCACCATCAAACAAAAACATATTTTTTAAATTAAAGATTTGGGACCTAATGGATCTTTCCTTAATGTACATGCACATGGTTCTCAATTTTGACCTTTTAAATCTGTCTTAACAACCAAATTGTTTAGTATGTTTTAGTCTGCTTAAATGTCTTTATTTAAAATTATATATTAATTTAAGTTGTTCAGATTTGCTCAGTCATGCACTGCTGCAAGATCACATGATAAAGATTTCAATAAATAAATAAGTTATGACTGCCACATTCTACTATATATATATTATGCCGCGGGGGGGAAAGGCAGTAGTAACGCTAAATTTTTTTCTTCATTTTCATTTTTGGTGAATTATAAAGATATTATTCATTTTTGTCTTGGCTTTGTTATTCTTATTTTTTTTAAAAAAAATAACCAGAAAGCAGAGTCAACCTGTGTGGATTTCCTGTGTTCTTTGGAAGAACTGGAACAGATGGGGGAATGTGGCACAGTTTTCATTTCACTAAATTAGTATCCCTATAGTCAAATTGATATGAGACACATGATATCGAGAAAACAGACGCCCAAAGTATGGAATTCATAAAATATATGTGATATCCCTGTGATTTTTCCTTATATCTAGATAGATTATATGTTGATAAATCAGAACGCCTCACTGTGAAACAGCATAACACTCCCATGTCAAAAGTTGACTTGTTTGTTTCACAGCATGGAATACAGCAGTAAATAAAGTTAAGATGGGTCATAGAATAGCTCCAAAAGAATGCCTCTTGGGCTTGCTGCCTGGCAGTGCCAGTCATTCTGAATAGCCTAGTGTTAGCTAGTCATGCAGTTGCGTCAGTGTTGTTTACCAATTATAGAAGGCATCCTGCCATGCCATAACCTTGAAGATGCAGCACCTCTGAAACACTAGCATTGTGTTGGGTGTAAATCTTTGGCTATTGATAACAGCTTTTGAACCAGGTTTTTCTCCTCCTACGTCTGCTTAATGACTGTATGCATGTGTCCTTGATGTTCTTACCAACTCTATTTCTTTTTTTCTGTATTGGTTATATGACAGAACCTGGGAAAATGGCTTTTTGAAAATGTCCTTGCAGTAATTCCAGTCCTATGCAGGTGTTTCCTCCTGTCATGTCAAGTAAAATAGGACATAGAGATGTGGCCATGTGGAAACTTTATCATCAATTCACACATAGAGTGGAGGGATATGGAAATGTGGGTCCCAATACATGTTGAGCTCCCAGAAGTCTCAGCGCCTTTCCCAGTTGTGGTTATAATCATCCAATAAACTCTACAGTGGTTTAAACCCAGGAGAGGTCTTTTCCCAACAAGACTTGAATCTGGTTACTTCCTAAAGGATTCTTCTAGGTCTAAAATTGCCCGATAAGCCCACTTCCATGGCAAGTCAAATTTAGGCTTCCCTTTCTTAATTTTGGAAAGCTACAAAGATAGCACAAAATTATAGGGAATATTGCAATTGATTTTAGTTTGTAAAAATATGAGTGGAACTTAGGTCCATCATTGGACATGTTAAGCTGTGTACGAATGGTGCTACACAATCCTGATGGAGTGGCAGCATTGACAACTGAAGGAAGATGTGTGACTGAATCTGAAACCAAATGTACATATGCACTATCAACAATGGGTACATCCATGCAACATCACATGCATGCACTGTGATATCTCATATGCAACTCCACCTCTGCAAACTTGAATTGAATGCAAAAATTCTGCATCAGACATCACTAAAGTTATGCCTCCATAAGACACCAACAGGATTCCAATCCTTATCAACTGACTGATTTTTTAAAATTTCTAGTACTGCTGGCTGGAATCCTCTACAGCCTAAGTTGTAGGCTAGGTTACTGCTACATATTTATAATCCCTAGGGTACCCCATAAACAAAGGACTATGCAGAGAATGGGAAAATCCCCCAATCAGTTGCTGCAATCAATGGGAATCTGTAGTCCTGTTGATAGAAAAGCTGCTGGCTAGTGGACCTACTCCTCTTGAACTAGCAGTCTCTGGCTCAACAGAGAATTGTGAATGAGATCCTGCTCCCAGCTCAGGAATTCCCTCCCAGGGAGCTCAGAGCACCCTCCCTGTCCACTTTCTGTTAAAGATGTGGATGTTCCGCTGTGATTTTGAGTAGACAATTCTGTAAATAGTCGGCCCCAGCTAGGACCCAAAATCATGACATTGCACTTTACTATTACTCTAATCCTTATTGCTGCCATATGACCTATGCACTTTATTTACTAGTCTATCCATTAAATTATTGTTGCACCAGTCCGCCCACCCGTGACGATAAATTGAATTTGTTATTGGTTGTTGGTTTTGATGCCTGTTTATATATATTTATAATCTTCTTGTTTTAATTTGTTTTATATTGTTGTTTGCATTTAAATGTGTTACTTTTTAACTGAGTTGATAGGGCTTGGCCCCATGGAAACCGCCCCGAGTCCCTTCGGGAAGATGGAGGCAGGGTATAAAAATAAAATTATATTACTTTACGGACACAAAAACACAGTATGTCACAGCAAATGAGATGCACTGCAAACGAGATCTATATAATAAATTATTATTATTATTATTATTATTATTATTATTATTATTATTATTATTATTGACAGTTACACTCAAGACTTTTCATGGAAGGAGGCAAAATGGTAACCAGCCACTTCCCAAGAGACAGAGGAACAGATCCTCTGGCTGCAGCAGCTATTTACTAAAAAGTATAAATAGAGGTAAGGGGAGGAATTCACTATGTAGCACCATAACTACAGTGCCTATGCATCATAAACAAGATTTTGAAGATTATACAAGATTTTGATCATGAGTACCTTCAAGAAGATAGGGTGATAAACAAATAAATTTATTGTTGTTGCTGCTGTTGTTGATAGAGCATGCATGAAATGGCTGTTATTGAAAGCTTTTTCCCCCAATTACTTTTTATGTTAAAAAAAAGCAAATGTCCTACTGCTGATACTATTCAACCTTTTGCGTATATATATATATATATATATATATATATATATATATATATATATATATATATATCTCACTGGCAGAATAATCATTTAACTTAAAAGCCGCAACACCAAAGGCCCCAACTTCCTTGAAGTGAATTGACTTCAATGGTCTTGAGATCAATCCCCCAGCCCAGTCCTATTAGACACACATTTTTCATATATATTTCTGACCTGACAGCCTCTTTCGTCCTTATCATCAATCAGCTGAATGTTCAGTTACACTAGATTCATCATGTAATTTAAAAACTTATCTTACCAGTCGGTTAGGTCTGTTGATCACCTTATCCTTTCATATATTCCTGCATCCTTACTGATATGTATAGTTCTGACAAAGAAAAGCAAGGTTTTTATCCCACTGGCCCTACATTCATTTATTTGGATTTATTAAGCCATTTTGAACTGTACTGGGGCTATGTGATTTCTGGCTAAAGTGAAATCTTATCTGCTAAACAATCTGTGTGAATAAATTATACCGCCTTCTCATTTTTCATCAAAATCTAAGGACAATGTGGGATTATAGCACAAGTCTCAAATAGATACAATACATATTTCATCTCAAGAAACTATGACAGAGATAGAATTAGAAGTCACAATACTTAGGAAACAGCAATACCCAGAATGCTCCATCACAGGAAACCTATTATGATCTGCTCTTAATAATACCACCCATGATCTTACATCAATGGTTCTCAACCTGTGGGTCCCCTGGTGTTTTGGCCTACAACTCCCAGAAATCTCAGCCAGTTTACCAACTGTTAGGATTTCTGGGAGGTGAAGGCCAAAACATCTGGGGAACCACAAGTTAAGAACCATTGTCTTACATCTTGCTTGTAAACTGTACATTTACACTTTTGTAAATAAGCAGCCATAGCACTTATTCCAAAGGCCAACATTGTGCAACCAATTGTGTTTCTACAAAAAATTGCTGCTGTTTCCACGATCCCAGTGAAATTCAAACTGGAGCATTGATGAACCTTCCAAGAATGTGGTATGGTTAACACTTGTGCAACTCCACTCACACAACTGTGAACTAAAGATGAGCATTATTATGCCAAGAAGAACTTCCTGCACAAAGGAACACATGTGTGTAAAAAAAGCTGGAATGTGACCAGAGAAGGATTGCCAAAATGGAACAATGGATTCAAATTACAGAAGAGATGCCATCTAAACATTAGGAAGAACCTTCTGGTGATAAGAACTATTCAACCATGAAATATCCTGCCTTGGAGCATAGTGGAGTCGTCTTCTCTGGAGGTTTTTGAGCAGAGGCTGGATGGCCATTTGTCAAGAATGCTTTGATTAGCTGGATGGCCTTTGTAGTCTTTTCTAACCTTTTCATTCTATAATGTTGTGAAATCTAGCAGAGCTAGCTCATCCCAAAGAAAAGCCATCTCAAAAGTCTCACAGCTGATCATATGAAGAGGAAACACCTCATAAGGATGGTTGGAAGCCTGGTAAGAAGTCAAACTAGATATTTTGGATCTCTTAAAATAATCTCGTTTGAGAAATACATTTTTCAAATATTATTAGATAAGGAACAAACAAATAAATGTCCCTAACACATATAAAAGCTCTCAGACTGCAGCAGTTACCCTGCTTTTCTAAGAAATCTAATACAAATCCCCCCCAAAAAATGTTATAGAAAGAATGGAATGAGTAGATGCAAAAAGAACAGCTGGCCATACTCAAGGACTTGTGCTATGAGTACTGTAGCTTCTTGAAAAGGCCTAAGAAAGTACAAACAACTTTGTACGATTTACACTATGAAATGCCACACTGGTCAGGAATCCGGGATCTTTTGCAGGCAACGCATATGTTCTACCACTGGGATATATCCTCTACGTAAATGCATGGTGGGCCAAGACTGAGTCATACATTCGGCATTTGTGTGAAAGATGCCTTCTTGTATTTACACCACATTTAAAGCTATTGATAAGGTAACACCCAATACCAACACATGGTGTTCCCATGGGGTATATCTGGAATCATGTTCAACAAAAAAGATTCAAGTAAGTACAGTTGCTGTACTAAATTTTTAAAACCTTAAGATGTGACTAAACATTTTTCATGTTTTGTTGCAATAGATTTAACACATGGCCATTTTGAAAATGTGACTCAGCAGCATTCTAAGAATCAAAGTGGATGGTATATTTAGCATACATTTAGAAGAGATGAACGAAATCTGTCTGCTTAACATAGTACATGCTTTTCATCATCTACATATTTTATATTTAGCATATTTTACTTTGTTATCGGACACTGAAAGGAAAGGGCAGGATTAATTTGTTAAATCTAGTTGCGGAGACATGTTTAAATGAGGAAAACATAATACTTGCAGGAACTATGAATTATCTTTAATTTCTAGTTTGAGCACCTGATTCCGCTTGTATCCTGAAAAGTCACTTGCATAACCAAACTCTACTTTAAATTTTACAGAAGTGTGTTTAAGAGATCAGGTATGTGAAGCAGAGAATGAAAAGCAGTAGGGCAGTTTTTTGCCAAATGAGACCAATAGTTTGATTCAATATTGGTGGGATCCAGCTAAGGCAGTGTTTCTCAACCTTGGGGTCGGGACCCCTGGAAGGGGGGGGGGTCACAAGGGCATTTCAGAGGAGTCACCAAAGATCACCAGAAAACACATATTTCCGATGGTCTTAGAAACCCCTTTAGCAGAGAAGGCTGAAGATCTCTCCGCTTGTCTTTCTATTCCTTTTTGGAAATAGATGGTGAATCCTCCCACCAAAAGCCCTCCTTTGCTGTAATTAGCCAGCCTCTCAAGCAAGGGGAGAGATGTTTCTGAGACTCTACACAGGAAGGGGAGAGCAGGCATGCTCGGCGTATGGCAGCATGGTGCGCATGTGCAGCTGAGGGAGAGCGTGTGAGGGTGGAAGGAGGCTCGTGCCAGCGAGTCCCTTCAAGGCATGGGAGTTCTGTGTGGCAAGTTTGGTCCAATTCTATTGATGGGGCGGGGAGGGGGGGTGGGGATTCATAATGCTCTTTGATTTTAGGTAAACTATAAATCCCAGCAACAACTCCCAAATGTCACCAGTGTTCACATTTGGGCATGTTGAGTGTTCATGCCAAGTTTGGTCCAAATCTATCATTGTTTGAGTCCACAAACTCAAAGCCAATGCTCACCAAACCCTTCCAGTATTTTCTGTTGGTCATGGGAGTTCTGCGTGGCAAATCTGGTTCAATTCCATCGTTGATGGAGTTCATAATGCTTTTTGATTGTAGATGAACTATAAATCCCAGTAACTACAACTCCCAAATGACAAAATCAATCCCCCCCTCCCCCTTGAAAATAATTTTATGGTTGGGGGTCAACAAAACATGAGGAACTGTATTAAGGGGATGCAGCATTAGGAAGGCTGAGAAACACTGAGCTAAGGGGAACATAGAATCAGCCCTTTTTAGCCCGCATCACAGCCTGCATTTGTGTCCAGTGAAGTTCCATCTGTCCTACAAATAGGATTACTAGTTTGGCAGACATTTTAGCAAGATCTAATTTACTACATGAGGCTGACAAAGCAGGGAGTAAACAGAGAAACCATAAGATAATTTGGACAGATACATTACCCCTCCCCCCTCACCCCAAGACCCACAGATCTGGCACTCATATTATCTCTATGTTACCAGCCCTCAGTTAGACTGGTGAAAGGCTGAGAAGAATGAAACAACAAGTCTGTCTACATTCTAATTAAGTGCTACCTGCTTCCTTTTTCACGTTGGCTAGGTCTGCTGCTCCTTCTTGCTTAATTTCTTATCTTTTTTCTCAAGCTTTAATTTTGTGTCTCACTGTTTATTCAGCCAGACACTGTGGCTTGTCTCCCCTTCAAGGCCAAGTGTGTAGACATTCATTTAAATGTTTATTTGTAGATTTTTAGCTACAGAGAGGGAGAAATGAGGACATTTCCCCCCCCCCCCCCCCCCCCCCACACACACACAACCATAGAAACTGTCCCCACTTGAAATGTTCCATCTCCCATTTATGAACAATGCAGAGAATGAGATGTTGAGGTTGGTTCACAACAAAACTCTCGCACATGCTTACTTTGTCATATAATGCATTTTTGGAACACAGTTTAACTGCACTGACGTAGATAATTTGAGTCTACACTGCCATAGAATCCAATGGTACTCCTCGTAGTAACCTATGGATGTGAGAACTGCAACTTAAGGAAGGCTAAGCGAAGGAAGATAGAAGCTTTTGAACTATGGTGTTGGAGGACAATTCTGCAAGTGCTTTGAACTGCAAGAAGACTCAACCAGTCCATCCTTCAGGAAATAATGCCTGGTTGTTCACTGGAGGGAAGGATATTAGAGGCAAAGATGAAATATTTTGGCCACATAATGAGAAGACAGGAAAGCTTGGAGAAGATAATGATGCTGGTGAAAATGGAAGGAAAAAGGAAGAGGGGCCACCCAAGGCAAGATGGATGGATGGTATCCTTGAAGTGACTGGATTGACCCTGAAGAAGCTGGAGGTGGCCACGGCAGACAGGGAGGTCTGGCGTGAGCTGGTCCATGAGATGACAAAGAGTCGTAAACGACTGAACGAATAAACAACAACAACAAACCTGCATCCTGAAATCTCTTTACATGGCAGTGTAGATTCAGCCTCTGTTTATCCCTTTGGATGCACAAACTGCATTTCTAAATGTTCAACTTAAACGTTTACATTTGAGGATCAAGGAAAATATCAATTTGAGGGGACAAAACAACCCTTTTCTGTAGCTATATCTGAGGTTCACTCTCCCCATCCATTTCCTCTCTCATTCAGTTTCTGGGGGTATTTGTGTTGGATGGAAACTACACACAACCCATGCCATATTAGGAATTCTTCCCAATACAAAGTGAATCATCAGAGAAGGAATTTCAGTTCAGGAGCATGGAAGAGGATGGGTTAATTTTTTCACTCCAAGGGTATGGCAATCCTAATAATGATAAACCTTCCAATTGATGCAATCTGCATTTTATGTGAAGCGCTAGGAGAGGTGTCTGCATCCTAAATACCAAGATGTATTTTGACTCATTCTTAGTCTGAACTTGATAATACACATCTCAGACTTGGTACCCTGCAGATATGCTGGATTAAAACTCCATCTGAGGAACCTAGGGGACCAAGGTTCACATCAACCATTCAGCCATGAAGCCAACTGGGTTAATATGGATCACTCACTTAGTCACAGCATCATTTATCTCACACAGTAATTGTGAACGTAATTCCAAGGAAGCCCCTCGGACCCTGGACCAGTGTTTGGCCACTGTGATGGGCTGGATGAGGGCCAACAAGCTGACAAGACAGATGTCCTCCAAGTCAGTTGTTCAGCCAATCAGGATATAGGGTAGCAACCTGTACTCAATGGGGTTACACACCCCCTCCCTGAAAGACACAGGTCTGCAGTCTGGGGGTCCTCCTGGATTTATCACTGACACTTGATGCCGAGGTGCCAGCAGTGACTGGGAGGACTTTTGCACAGTTAAAACTTGTGCACCAGCTGCAGCCGTGCCTCGAGAAGTCTGACTTGACCATGCTGGTCTATGCCTTAGTTACCCCAATATTGGATTACTGTAATGCACTCTATGTGGGGCTGCCCCTGAAGACGGCCCAGAAACTACAGTTGATACAAAGGTTGGTGGCTAGATTGTTAACTGGAGCAAACTGTTGCAATCCAGAGCAGGGAACGAGGCCCTCAGATAACTATCCACCACACTTGGCTGTGAAAAACAATCCTTTTTTATTGAAGAAAAATGGTTACAAAATAAAGGAAAAATGCAAGTCAAAAGCCACAGCAAAATCAGCAAACATGAATTTAAATGGACAAAGCAAAACCAAAGCCTCACTGGGAAAATACTGGAATCTGTTAGCAATCCACTAACCGTACTTGATATCCTAGAAATCTTCCAAACTATGGCCAGGGAACCGGGAGAACTGCCAAGGTCTTCATCAATTCTGAAACGATGCCTGAACTGAGGCAATCAGCCTGGCGTATTGCAATTAAAACTCAAGAATCGGTTCCGTGAACCGCCCTTCTGTTTTGAAGCCAATGTTTTTAATTCTTGAATTCGGGAGGATCGACGCAAACTGAGTGTTTTACTTCTGTCTTCCCAAATTTGGCCCCTTCTGTTGTCATTACAGTTAACAGGTGCAGAAGGGAGGGAAAGTTCAAGGTCTCCCTCTGAAACATTCTCATGAACACTGGTACTTTCATTTTCCAAATCTACAGAAGTTCCTTCCTCACTAATTTCAGGAGCATTGGCATTTTCCAAACCTACAGCAGTTTCTTCCTCACTAATTTCAGGAGCATTGGCATCAAAAGGTACATTTCCACTAGCATCAGTAAATATACTTTCATTAGCATCAGGAGGAACAAACAGAGAATCAGGTTCAAGTTCAAACTCAGGCTGAACCCCAACACAAACTACAGGGAATGGTCAACCCCCCTGTTTAAACAGCTCCACTGGCTGCTGATAAGTTTCCAGTCCCAATGCAAGGTGCAGGTCATTACCTATAAAGCTCTAAACAGTTCGGGACCTGCCTATCTTTGTGACCACATCTTCCCCTACAAACCACATGCTCTTTAAGATCCCCTGGGGAGGCTGTTTTCTCGCTTCCACCTCCATCTCAGCCACGGCTGGTGGGGACAAGGGAAAGGGCCTTCTCAGTCATGGCCCCCCAGCTCTGGAACTCTCTCTCCAGGGAGATCAGGCTAGCACTCCTCCCTGTCCACCTTCCGTAAGGACTTAAAGACGTGGATTTTCTGCTGTGCTTTTGGCTAGCCAATTCCCTGGACAGCTGGCCCCAGTTAGGACCCAAAGAAAATCTTGTCCTCGTGCACTTTACGATTGTTATATCCAAATCCTTAAGAGTAAATTGTTCTTATTCTCATTGCTGCTATATGATATTTGCACTTTGCTCATTAGCTCTATCCTCTAATATTGTGGCCCCACAACAAGACATTGAACTTTTCTATTGGTTGTTTGTTTGATGTTCTTTTTATATATTGTTTAATGTGGTCCTTTTATTTCTTTATATTGTTTTTTTGTTATCATTTTTGATACACATTTTAATGTGTTACTTTTTAACTGTTCTGTTGGGCTTGACCCCATGTAAACTACCCCGTGTCCCTTTTGGGAAGATGGAGTCGTGGTATAAAAATAAAATTCTTATTATATTATAGTAGGTGTGATGTAAGCTGCCTTAAGTCCCCTAATGGGTTGAGAAAGGTGAGATATAAATAGAGTAAATAAATAAATAATAGGAAAAGTGGAGAGGAGGACCATGTAGCCTGTTCTGTGTTCCATGGAGGAACAGTGGGATATATACACTTCTGTCCCAAGACTCAACCTTGACTTTTACATGGTTGAGTCTTTACATGGGTTGACTGATACATGAATACATACTGTAATTCTGAACTTTGTCCATTTATTGGAAGTTAAAACACCAAAACTTAAGTAAGTGACCAATAGTAGAGGTGAGATTAAATTAGCTCAAGCTCTTTTTCATGAAAAACGAAAAACAGTTGTATAAACTATTAACATAAAAAAGAGCAAAGCTGATGAGAAAAGTTTACATAGTTTACACACATATAATACCTAACTACCAGGCTTGGAACAAAGTCCTGAACATGCTTTATATGTGTTGCAAATATTTTGTCAAGTTTCCAATGAGCAGTAAAGTGATAATCTTGAGGGATATGGCACAGTATGAAAACAGACAAAACAGTTTATGCTTCATACAAGATTCCCTAGGCATAATTTTACCATGGAGAAGTGCAAACAGCTGCAGAAAGTAAATTCTGTTAATTCCATTTCCTTATTGCTACAAAAGAGAATCTCATCACTAATTTAAAAAGAAAATGAATTTATCAATACAACATTTGTAAAACAGCTGCAAATTCACAGTCCACCACATAATAATTCATAATATTCATTTTACCTCTACTCATAATGCTATGGTACTACTGACAGTGAATTCTGCAAGGAAAGAACACTGATGAATAAAACTACCCTTTAGAGCCCATCATTTGTACTTTTTTCTAACTTGGCACTTAACATACTACCTCCAAAACCATTCTCTTTGCAATTTACAGTGTGCTTTGTATTCTATTCTTTCTGTATGTTTATATTAACAGACTTTGCATTTTGATTCTTCTATGCTCTAAGGCCTTTTTGACTCACAGAGTCCTTTTTTAGAATCAATTTCTATGGCAGAGCCCCTTAGGCCTACCTTATGTCTTACAGGTTAATGGTGTTTAGGAGTAGTGTTATGGCAGGAGAAAGAGGGAATAGATTGTAAGAAAATAAAGAGATACCTAAACAATTGTGCAATGTCCATGCAATGAAATTGTATTTTAAAAACTGTGACATTGACTTAATATCTCAATGTATTGTCAACTACCCCTTGGTGGCACAGTGGGTTAAAACACTGAGCTGCTGAACTTGCTGACTGAAAGGTTGGCAGTTTGAATTTAGGGAGCAGGGCGAGCTCCTGCTGTTAGGCCCAGCTTCTGCCAACCTAGCAGTTCGAAAGCATGCAAATGTGAGTAGATCAATAGGTACCACCTTGGCAGGAAGGTAATGGTGCTCCATGCAGTCATGCTGGCCACGTGAACTTGGAGGTGTCTATGGACAATGCAGGCTCTTCATCCCCTTCATCCTCACTACTCCCAGATCCATTACTTTCAGTAAAGCCCATGAAATCCTCATCTTCAGTGGGAGCACTAAGTATGTCCCAGATCCTTTTTCTCTGATGCTCTTCATCTGACTCCTGCTCTTGAGTAATCCATTTGACACCTCTACTCCCATCTCCCTCCTCTTCCTCACACATTTCACTCTCTGAGAAACCTTCGAAGGAATCTTTGTCTGTGGGTGACATAAGTATCTCCTGAATTCTCTTCCTTTGTTGTTCTTCTTCTAACACCTGAGCACCTCATTTCCCTCCTCTACTGCTCCCACTAGCAGTAGTAATGTTGCCAGCAGTCTCTACTACAACACTCCAACTGTCCTGATTTAGCAGGGGCAGTCCCAGTTATTCTTCTGCCATCCCACTTTTGTAGCTGTCTTTAAAATATCCCAGTTTCTCTCCTCTCCCAGTTTTTCTGTTTCTCTTCAACTAATTTCAAGAGCTGCAGGATGAGGTCAAAGCACAAAAGTAGTTTTTGTAGGGGAAAAGGAAAGGAGGAGGTAAAAGCTCTGGTTACATCCTGTATAGACTACTGCAGCGCTCTCTACGTGGGGTTGCCTTTGAAGACTGCTCGGAAGCTTCAAATGGTCCAGCGCTCGGCAGCCAGGTTGCTAACAGGAGCGGCACTCAGGTAGCATACTACTCCTCTGTTGCGCCAGCTCTACTGGCTACCAGTTTGCTACTGGGCACAATTCAAAGTGCTGGCTTTAGCCTATAAAGCCCTAAACGGTTCTGGTCCTACTTACCTCTCCGAACGCATCTCCTCCTATGAACCGACCAGGACATTAAGATCATCTGGGGAGGCCCTGCTCTCGGTCCCGCCTGCATCACAGGTACACTTGGCGGGGACGAGCGACAGGGCCTTCTCTGTGGTGGCCCCTCGGCTGTGGAACACCCTGCCTGCAGATATCAGATTGGCCCCCTCCCTGCTGGTGTTTCGGAGGAAAGTGAAGACCTGGCTATTTGAACAAGCATTTGATTAAACAGTGTAATTGAACATAGGAATACGGAATAATGGATGACGAGACTGGATTCTTATTTTACTGTTGAGGCGCTATTAATTGTTATACTGAAGTTAGTGATTTATGTTATAATTGTTTTAATTGCCTGATACTGTTTTGTAATGCTTTGTATTGATGTTGTCCACCGCTTTGAGTCGCCTGAGGGCTGAGAAAAGCGGTATAGAAATAAAGTAAGTAAATAAATAAATAAATTTTAGACTAAAGCAAACAGCTGCAGCATCTCCAAACCTATGCATTCTTTCTCATTAATAGTTTTTGCTATCTCAGCCACACTCCAATACGGTTTGGCTATATATGTCCAATTTTCATCTCACCCTTGGATCCTGTAAATACTAACAAGCAGAATGCAAATGAATTATTATTTTTAACTGTAGTTAAATATTAGAACAAAGAGTCAGAAGCATCTGAACAAATAAACAACAATAAAATATTAGCAAGAGCCAATGTAATGATTTGAGCATTGGGTTGTGACTATAGAGACCAGAATTCAAATCCCCACTCTACCAAAACACCCCTTCCCCTGAGTGTCTTTGGGAAAGTCACACTTTCTCAGCCTCAGAGGAAGGAAATGGGAAACCTCTTATGAACAAATATTACCAAGGAAACCCTGTGATAGGGTTGTCACCCTTACTTAAATTAGCATCCTAAGATGCTTCCAGCCTGTTTGGGGATGGATCCCCATGCCGGCCTTCATACAACATCATGTAATTTCTGCAGGCAGTTCCATGTTGTGCTGGCTCCAATGGAACCAGCACAGATCCTCCCCAGAAGGGCAACACCTCCCACGTGTGATGGGGGATGTGTCATTGAGAGGGAGTCACACACAGGGCAAGACCTCCACCCTGCTGCTCCTCACTTTCCTCCACAAAGCCAAGTGAAGCAGGACACTTCACCTGGTCTTTGTGATAAGCAAAATGTTTGCATTTTCAACCCCTCATGAAGTTCCCAGCGAATCCAAGGATGAAAAAAACTGGCCGCAGGATCTTGCTTAGAAATTGCCTGATCTTTCTCTAGCATTTTAATGCATTCTTTTCAGGGTATCCACCCAATTAAATTACCTTTGAAGTGAATGTTTTATTCTGTCCCAAAAAAACAAATGGGTGGGATTTGGCATTTGGGGATCAGACTGTCTTGCACTATACCACTCCTTCACTCCCCCTCTCTTCTTATTATTCAAAGTTGGCCCTTTACCTTTTATTTTATACTAGCTTGGGGACCCGGCACTGCCTGGGTTATTTGAGAAAGGAATTGTGTATAAAGGTTGGTCTTTATCTGTTATTTATATGGCTCACAGTGGTCTCAGGAAATTAGTGAAGTTACTGCGAGTCCCATCATCTGTGGTCCATCCTCTTCCAAACTGCACCAGGATGTAGAGTGGGTCATGGGGGCTCTGTGTGCCAAGTTTGGTCTTAATAAGTCATTGGATGAAGGTCACAGTGGTCTCAGAAAGTTAGTTAAGGTACTGCAAGTCCCATCATCCATAGTCTGTTCCCCAAACCTCACCAGAATGTTGAGTTGGCCATGGGGGCTCTCTGTGCCAAGTTTGGTCTTTATTGGTATTTGGATGAGTGTCGCTGTGGTGTCAGGAAGTGAGTGAAGGTACTGCAAGTCCCATCATCCATCAGGCATATCCGAATGTTAAATTTTAGCAGTTGACCCATATACATCATAATCTTTGCATTTTAAACTTTACAGCATAATATAGGGCAAGTGTGCCTTTGTCTTAGAAAAGTGGAGGGCTACAAGAAATAGAGATCCCATTTTCAGTGACAGTTTTATGTCACTCACATTGCAAGCTCCATACAGTTCTATTTTTAAAAATCCCTGGAAACCTTCAGTTTAAAAATAATTAGCTGTAAAAGCAAATCACTACACTGCACCTCCATCTGGTGGCTGCTTTAGACGGTTCTATTCTTATGTTTAAATACAGCTTCTGTGAGATTTAAATTGTAGAATAAAAATAAAAATGCAAGATGTTACAACACCTACGGTTTTATATAGCCAAAAACCAAAGGAATAGCTTAAGGTTATACATGCAAATCATGGAAGGAGCTCTTTGGACATGAGGTGGTTTACAGGTGGCTTGTGGACTAACATCAATTCATAGCCATCAACAGCTTGTAGTAGTAGTACTTATTTTTATTAGCCCTTAGGCCGCATCACAATACCAAACCAAACAAAAAGGCTTGATAAAACTTGATTACATTCTATATAGTAGGGGTGTGTGTGTGTGTGTGTGTGTGTGTTTTAAAAAAAAATACATTACAACTGTACCCTTGGTTTGCTCCTGATATGATAAATAAATAAATAAAATCTGAGATGTTTACTTTTTCTTCTTGTACTTGAATATTCCTACTGGGTATGTTTGTTTACAGTTATGCTTGTAAAAGCTTTTATATTATAACTCTTATTGGCTGGAATCTTACTGGATAGTTACAAATGCATAACCAAGAGTTAGGCACACGTGATAGATTGTATTCACGATCCTTACATATCCCCTCATTTAGGAGATTCACAGTAACCACAAAAGTCCTGGAGTCCTCAGTTACTGATCAGCAGCTACTGCAATTGTCATTTGGGAAGTGGCTGAGTGACATTATCACACACACCAGTGTGAACAATCTTCACTGTGATTGCTGCAGGGATTGAGACAATGTATACTTGTTGCAATGAAGATGCATATGGAAATTCCCAAAAGCAAACCTTGTCTTTGCTGTTTTTATGTATAAGTCAAGGGCAGATTTGGGGGCCAAAAATGTGTATATTTCGCTGTTTCTCAGGGGAGGACACATTTTAATACAGCACTGCATATAATGGGACTTGAGCATACAAAGATTTTGGTATCCATGTGGCTCCTGGAACCAAATCTCAGTGGATAGCTCTGTTTTTAGTGTTTTTCTTTCCCTAAAACAAGATAGGACCCCTGATGGTGCAGCAGGTTAAACTATTGAGCTGCTGATCTTACTGACTGAAACCTTGGCGGTTCGAATCCAGGGAGCAGGATGACCTCCATCTGTTAGGCCCAGCTTCTGCTAACCTAGCAGTTCAAAACATGCAAATGTGGATAGATCAATAGGTCTACCTTCCTTAGCAGGAAGATAAAAGCGCTCCATGCAGTCATGCTGGCCACATGACCTTGGAGGTGTGTATGGAGAACACTGGCTCTTTGGCTTCGAAAAAGAGATTAGCACCACTCTTCAGAGTCGAACGCGACTAGACTTAATGTCATGGGAAACCTGTACCTTTACCTAAAACAAGATAGGAGGAAGTTCTGGACGAGACTATCACCCCATGGAGACTTTGGGGATTGTGGTTTCATTTTATTGATTAAAATGGGGCCATAGGAGTAATAAAAACAGGCATTGATGTGCATGAAATCTACAGCTGCACAATTCACACCACTATTACAGCCAAAGCACAGTATTGCTCAGACTTGTCCTATTCACTATGACTGCTGCTCTTAACAGGGGAAGGAAGTCTCTCACTTATGCACTGCAATACATCTTTGGTCTCCTGTCACCTTGCCTTTGTAACAGTTCAAAAGGAAAAGAAAAAAATGTGCCTGTTAATATTCTATAACTATGTATTGCTAAAGTAAATGGCAAAGGTAGCCGCTTACTGGATTATAAGGCGGATGAAACACTTGCCCCTAGGGAGATGTAAAGCCACATTTGACCTTCAATGTCCTGCCCCCAGCAACATGTGGGGACATGGCACAGCTAAACATCCTTTGTCAGCGCTGTCCAGTGTTTATCTTGATGTGTCACCTTCTTGAATTGGTACACAGTGCTGAACAATGTGCCATGTGACTTGCGGGAAATCAAAAGAAAAGGAACCCCAAACTTAACCTTTTTGTGTATGCAGCATCCCAGGAGAGAGAGGAAATGGTCTATTGTAAAGACACAATGCATCTGGGCTAATTCTAGGACAGACTCCTGGGGAAAAAGAATATGGTCAGACAAGGCTTTCAAAAAACACTCATATTTATACTGCATTTCAAACCTCAATGCTAAATCAAGGGTGGTAAAGTACAGCGCCCCCCCCTCCCCCCCACCTCCACATTGCTGTGTTTAACTGCAACTCCCATCAGCCATAGCCAATGATGCTGGGAACGACATTCTTGCAACATCTGAAAGACCGCACTTCACCTACACCAGGCTAATCTCATTGTTGGCCCTCCCTAGACTAGATCCATTGAAGTGAACTGGACTTAGTCAAAACTAACCTAAGCCTGGGTCTGTTCTAGGCAGGTTTAACATTCGAGTTCATCTCTTTACTGGATGTTCCAACAGTTGGATGGATATACAATGAATTTAGATCTAACCATTGAATATATACCTCTAAGAATGCATATTTTACTGCTAGAATATATTTTCTTGCTATTACTAGAAAAAAAGCATTCATTTTTACAAGGTGGAAGAGAAGACATGCTTTGGGGAAATTTAGGGAATTATAGTAACTCTTTTAAATTCTGTCTGAAAGCAATATATATCCATTGTTTCATTGTAGAGCAATGATTATTTTATAAATATAGAGTCTCTATTACACCCCTAAGGGTTTACTTTGAGCAAATAACAAAGATAGCAATGAACTCTGCTTTAAGAATTAACAGCTTGCATTGTCGAAGGCTTTCATGGCAGGAATCACTGGGCTGCTGTGAGTTTTCTGGGCAGTATGGTCCTGTTCCAGAAGCATTCTCTCCTGATGTTTCACACACATCTATGGCAGACATCCTCAGAGGTTGTGAGGTACCTCATATATCTCACAACCTCTGAGAATGCCTGCTATAGTTGTGGGTGAAACATCAGGAGAGAATGCTTCTGGAACATGGCCATACAGCCCGGAAAACTCACAGCAAACCATTAACAGTTTGTTTCATCCAACTAAAAGCTAGCCTGACCTGTCCAATGATTCTTTTTCTTGTTTACTGCTCTAAACAATTCCAAAACTTCTGATTTAAGAAGCTAAGCAAGGGCAGGCCTTCTCAGTATTTGTATGGAAAATCACTAGGAATACCAGGGATCTAGAGGGAAGTATAGAATGGAATTTCACTTGAAGTCGTAGAAAGCACTGCCGGCCAGCATTGGCTATACTGACTCATATCTGACTCAGTCTAAGGGAGGATATCATGTGCTTATATAGATTGAGAATATTTTGTCCAAAACCCAAAATACCTCAAAATCTAAAACTGTACGCATAGCTTTATAGTAGTTCAATGTCTCATCTCATGCATAACATTTATAAAAAAGCATTGTATATAAAATGACCTTCAGATTGTATGCATAAGGTGCATATACAACATAAATGAATTTTTATATTTAGATTTGGGTCATATCTCTAATCTTTCCCATTTTATATATTCAAATATTCCAAAATCTGAAAAACTCCAGAATGCCTTCAAGTAGGCTTGTTCATTTTGGGTGAATCACTATCAGTTTCTGCTTGTCGGATACCAGAATCCTTCCATATCCATTTTCCGGCACCTCCCAAAAACAGGCATTGTGCTGAATGGGCGTTTTCATTCCGCATCTGAAAAAAACAGATGGGGAACTTACAAGGTTCCCCTTTCCTCTGGGAGCTTTCCTTTCTTCCCTTCAAGGGAGCCTGGGTCTCACCAACAGGGTTAAGAAAGCACTCTATCCAACCCATTATGGGGGACTTCCCAAAAGGCTCCTCTTCCATATTCTTCACTAAGACCTGGATTTTAAAAAGCATCAGAGTTACGATACCACTATTTCTGGGTCTTTTACCTTTTGTTTGTAGAAGAGACTGGGTTTAATTCTTCTTAAAGCTGTTGCTATTCTGGAGGAGAGACAGGCACACGTGTTTTCTCTCAATAGCACCACCACACCATGCATATTTCCAAGAGGCATTTTAAGGAGGACCAGGGAAGAAAGAGATATGATCTGAAGTTCAGTATAGCTATCCTCCCTGTACTATCTTTAAAATCCTTTCTGTTTTCAATGCCTGCAATCTCCTTTTTTGCTTGCTGGTTTTGCTTCCTTAAAGCTGTTTCTACTATCTACTCTAGAGGAGAGGTAGGCTTCTCTTTTTGTTCACTGGGATTACTATTATTAATTATTATTATCTTTTAGAAGTATTTTCTAAAGGAGAGGAATGGAAGGGGGAAAAGATGGTGAAAGGGCAACTCTCTGTCTCCAAGCCCCCAAATGCACTGCCCTCAGGTCCCCAACTCCCGGTCTCACTAAATAAAAAGAATCAGAAAAATAAAGGAAAATAAAAAGATTTAACAGTGATGCTGAATAGGGGAGGAGGAGCCGAGATTGGGTCCCACTTGCTTTCATGTTGGGTGGGTTTTTGTACCGGGAGGGCCCCTACCATTATGGGTTCCCAAAGTACTGAAGGTACTGAAGGAAATGGAGGAAATGAAATCTGTGCACAACCCTGCCTTCAAATTGTTTCCAATCTATGGCGATCCTAAGGTGAACCTATCATGGGGTTTTCTTGGCAAAAATTGTTTGTAGGAGGTTGCCTTGGCCTCCCTCTGTGGTTGAGCAAGTGTGGCTTGCCCAAGCTCACCCTGTGAGCATGGATTCAAACCCTGATCTCAAATCGGAGTCCAACAGTTCAACCATTACACCATTACGGCTGTCATATACAGAAAATACAGATCTGGGTTTTTTTTAAAGTAGTAGCAAAATCATTTCATACATAGATATGTCAGTGCTTTTCAATGGATCTTCAGCACCACCTCAGCACCTCTCAAGTGACTTTCACTCTGTGTTTCTATGACTGGTTATATGATTTTGGCCATAGTGATAAGGTTAAGCTCAACCAATACAATTAATTCCTGAAAATAAAATAATTATGACACAGCAGTGGAGGACTGGCCTACCTTTAGGCCAGGTGCAATACCTGCCTAAGGCACCTGGTTGAGGGTGCAATGACAAGGAGCCAAATTGCTCATTATTTAACTTACTATTATATTTTAAATGCAAGAGACAGGTAGAAGAGGGATTTTCTGCCTCAGGTGTCAAAATAATTTGACCATCCTTGGGGAGTGAGGGGGCAGCAAAGTGTCCTAGCCTACCCTGTGCAAGAAGCAGCTATGCAGGAAACCTTGGAAAAATGTTAATAGCATGCACAACTGTGTTTCTCATTTGGACTATTTATAGAGCAATGCTCCCTGCTGTTCCATGATTATCATGAGATCATTTACTACTGGTAATTCAGAATCTAATTTGCCTCCCTCTCCCATTTTTCTTCCTCTCCTCTTTCCAAAAGCTGGACTGAAATAATTGAGCAACTGTGTCAAGCTGCAGAAAGGAATTGGAGAAAAAAATGGAATAAAATCCAACACAAAGCACTATAAATAGAGTTACCCGCGGAGGACATCTACTGGTGAAAGGCTATAATGACCAAGATCTAATGGGGGGAAAGATCTGATCAGCCAATAGGGTGGAAAGTTGCAGTATTTGTTGTTACAGACAGTTCGTCGGGTTTTTAAAAATCCAAATGACACGTTTGTTGTCCAGAGTATTTTCTGGAAAAAGCTTTGCACCAATGACAACATTTTATTACCATCTGCAATTGGGATTCTTTTTCATTCCTAAGGTTTATCTACACTGTAAATTTAATGTGGTTTGAGATCACTTTAACTGCCATGGCTCAAGAATGTGGAATCACGAGAAGCTTGAGGTTGGTGGGACATTAGCACTCTCTGGCATGTAAAGCTAAAGAACTTGCAGGCACAGGCGGAAAAAAAATGGTTCTAAACTGTGTTCAAAAGTAGGGGGGCACTGGTGATTTAATTCTAAAGTCACTTCTGAATTTTTCTGAAAAAAAAAATTCAAAACTTTCCAAAACTTCCAAATCGATTTGTTAATGGTGGATGCGCATGCGCAATAGGGGAAAACAGAACTGACACTGGGGAAACTTCAGAAGCTTCTCTCTCCCTTCAACCAGAAGGGAAGCAGTTGAAACCCCCCAAAAATAACTTTGGTGCCTTCCCCCTGACTTAGAGAAAGCACCTGAGGGTTGAGGTTCAGGACAGGGGTTTTTGGAGATGATAGATAAAAGTGACCAAAAAAAAACGGCACTGAAAGGCTTGCTCTCAAGTTTTACACATTCACTTTATTAATTTCTCTCTCCCACTCCTTCCCAAACTTTTCCGTCTTTCATCTTTCTCTTTCTTTCTCTCTCTCTTTCCCTCTCCTAAGATCCCTCCTTCCTTCTCCCTCCTTTTTCCAAACCTCCTTTGGCTCCAAGGCCTTTGCCTGCCTACCCTTTCATCCACCCAGCAGCAGCAGCAAAAAATATCCCAACCACCCTCATCCCTTCTCTGGCTTGAATGAGCCTTCCATCCAAGTGCTTGGGTTTATAAGCAGCAATGGCTGCCAGATGCTGGATAACCCCTCCCCTTTACAAAATGTAAACCCTGATTGGCTGGGAGGCAAGCACTTTAAGCTGCACCTTTCAGCAGGCTTACTTTAATCAAAAAGACTTTCTCATACTTCCAAATCGACTTTTGAGCCATTGAAACCAATGACTCAGGTAGCTTCGAAACTACAGGGGACTTCCGACTCACAAATGCACTTTGGAAACCAGTTCATAAGTGTGAAACTTCAGACTTTAGTTCCAACATCCGCAACTTCTGAACAAAACCGCCCATGCCTAAAACTACAATACTCACGATTCCATAATATTGAGTATTGGCACATTGCTTTCCAACTGCACTCTTTTTACAATGTAGGTACACCCCTAGAAGCATCAGAGCTTCATTCTTCCTTTTCCCCTTTTTTGTTTAAAGTGTTCCAGTGCTGCAATTGATATGTGAAATAGCATTCTTGTATTACATTTTTTTTAAAAAAAAAAATTAAACATTCACAAGGAGAAATGTTGCCCTGCAAGGTGTGGAACCATTTTAGCAAACTATATTTGAGAGCCTCTAGACTGAGAGGGGCGGTATATAAATTGTTGTTGTTGTTCATTCGTTCAGTCGTCTCCGACTCTTCGTGACCTCATGGACCAGCCCACGCCAGAGCTCCCTGTCGGCCGTTACCACCCCCAGCTCCTTCAAGGTCAGTCCAGTCACTTCAAGGATGCCATCCATCCATCTTGCCCTTGGTCGGCCCTTCTTCCTTTTTCCTTCCACTTTCCCCAGCATAATTGTCTTCTCTAGGCTTTCCTGTCTCCTCATGATGTGGCCAAAGTACTTCAACTTTGTCTCTAGTATCTTTCCCTCCAGTGAGCAGTCTGGCTTTATTTCCTGGAGGATGGACTGGTTGGATCTTCTCGCAGTCCAAGGCACTCTCAGAACTTTCCTCCAACACCACAGCTCAAAAGCATCTTTCTTCCTTCGCTCAGCCTTCCCTAAGGTCCAGCTCTCACATCCGTAGGTTACTACAGGGAATACCATGGCTTTGACTAGGCGGATCTTTGTTGCCAGTCTGATGTCTCTACTCTTTACTATTTTATCGAGATTGGACATTGCTCTCCTCCCAAGAAGTAAGCGTCTTCTGATTTCCTGGCCACAGTCTGCATCTGCGGTAATCTTTGCACCTAGAAATACAAAGTCTGTCACGGCCTCCACGGTTTCTCCCTCTATTTTCCAGTTGTCAATCATTCTTGTTGCCATAATCTTGGTTTTTTTGACGTTTAGCTGCAACCCGGCTTTTGCGCTTTCTTCTTTCACCTTGATTAGAAGGCTCCTCAGCTCCTCCTCGGTTTCGGCCATCAGAGTGGTGTCATCTGCATATCTGAGGTTGTTAATGTTTCTTCCAGCAATTTTCACCCCAGCTTTGCATTCATCCAGCCCCGCACATCGCATGATGTGTTCTGCATACAAGTTAAAAAGGTTGGGTGAGAGGATGCAGCCCTGCCGTACGCCTTTCCCAATCTTGAACCAGTCTGTTGTTCCATGGTCAGTTCTTACTGTTGCTACTTGGTCCTTGTACAGATTCCTCAGGAGAGAGACAAGGTGGCTTGGGATGCCCATCCCACTAAGTACTTGCCACAATTTATTATGATCCACACAGTCAAAGGCTTTAGAATAGTCAATGAAGCAGAAGTAGATGTTTTTCTGAAACTCCCTGCCTTTCTCCATTATCCAGCGGATATTGGCAATCTGGTCTCTCGTTCTCTCGGTATATAAATATAGTATATAAATAAATAAAATAAATAAAACTGTCATATAAACATCCCTCAAAAAGAAGAGAACAAATAAAAATATAGGTGATACAAACCAGCAGAAACCAAGGACCTATATCACAAAAAGTCGCATTTGTAAACACAAATCTGAAAAAAGTCAGCTGCGGTCATCCAACTGCATCAGAACTCAAATTGGTATGATTTTTAACATTTCTTTTGTGTAATGGAGAAAGCATCCATTGTATTAGGCATGGAAAATTGTGAAAGTCTGGTGGGGTACTTTGATCTCCCAAAAGAGCATAGAGAGTCTTACTCACCCTACCACACCCACCTCTTTCTGTTGTTTATTCATTTAGTCGCTTCTGACTCTTTGTGAATTCATTGACCAGTCAATGCCAGAGCTTCCTGTCTGCTGTTGCCACCCCCAGCTCCAAGAGGACCACCCCAAACGGCACAGCTCAAATGCCAGTGTGGTCAAGCCAGTCACGTCAAGGATGCCATCCATCCATCTTGCCTTTGGTCGGGCCCGCTTCCTTTTTCCTTCCATTTTCCCCAGCATCATTATCTTCTCCAAGCTTTCCTTTCTTCTCATTATGTGGCCAAAGTACATCGTTTTTGCCTGTAATATCCTTCCCCCCAGTGAGCAGGCAGGCATTATTTTTTGGAGTATGGATCCACCTCTACCAAAAAAAAAAAATGAAGCCCTCTCTACCAGGAATGAGGGCATTTGCACCATATTTTAGGGGTCTTCTTGGGCCATATTAGGCTCAGGAGAGATCTTGAACAATGGGGAGGGAACAGCCATAGTTTGAGCCAAAGCAAACCAAGTAACACATGTCTTTTGGCAAATTCTGAATGGGATTTATGTGCTGCAAGAGATTTTGAAGCAGCCAGAACATGTGGACTGAATATATCATTAGGAGGTATCTGTGCTACCAAGTACAGTTCGCCATCCACATTTGAGGGTTTAACTATTGCAGATGTGATTATTCACAGATTTGATTAATAAAGTATCTCTAGAAATCTGTATGTCCTCTAGCGCAAGACTATTGGCAATTTCTGTTGGAGGTTGACCATAGAGTTGTCTTGGGTAAAAAAACAACTTTTTATTCATTTTTTTTTATTTTTGCAGAGGCCCTGAGCACCCAACTCCAGCAAACTTTTTGTGGATGTCTGACAGTATTGCTATCAGGTAATTTTATTGTATTTCCATTTAATATCTTCCAATGAGCACTAAGCAGCACTAAGATACTATTTCTCAGATCTACATTCCTTGTAACTGGCTTGGTGCCAGTTACTATAATTTTATGCTAGAGTTGCACTGTAGCCAACAAATCTCAAGCTTTAATGAATCTCAGTAATGATCTACAAATCCTCCATGCCCTTCTTGTAGCCAGGATTGATTGGAACAAAGAGAGAAGAAACATTTTTCTTATTGTCACCAGCGTTTTTTGGAATCTTAGTAGACTACAAACTGGACATGAATCAACAATGTGATGTGGCAGTGGAAAAAGCCAATGTGATTCTAGGCTGCATCAACAGAAGCATCATGTTTAGGCTGAGGGAAGTTATAGTCCCACTCTATTCCGCTTTGATCAGACCTCACCTGGAATAATTCTGTGTCCAGTTCTGGACACTGCAATTCAAGAAGGATATTGACAAGTGGGAACGTGTCTAGAGAAGGGCAACCAAAATTATCAAACTTCTGGAAATCAAACCCTCTAACAAATTGCTGAGGGAGCTGGATATGCTTAGCTTGGAGAAAAGGATTGAGAAGGAACATGATACACATGTTCAAATATTTCACATTGAGGATGAGGCAAGCTTGTTTTCTGCTGCTCCATTAATTAGGACACAATGAAGCAATGGATTTAAACTGCAGGAAGGGCCTTTCTGAAGGTTCTTGTCACCTCCACCATGAAGAGGCATGGCTAAAAGTAGTCCCCCTGGGACTACTTTTGGGGAGGGCAGAGCCACGGCTGGCATACCACCCTCCTTGGTTCAGGAATACAGTGCATAACCAAGGTGCCCATTTTGGTAGGCTAGCAACTGTAACCTGGCCCAATGATGTAAATAAAAGAGGGCAAGGGAAAATAGAGTTGCCTGGAGAAGTGGAAATATGACAGGAATAATTCTGGGAAAAGAATTACCCCATATCAAGCTTAATGCCAAGTTCATGGCCAGGTTCTGATTGCATTAAGTAATTGCATTGCATTGGGGGGGGGGGGGTTGATTTCTAATTAGGTAATGATAATTTAAAAAATCCCTTAGTTAACCCAATCATGTGCGTGGACTCTTCATTTGCAACAGTGGTGCGGAAAAAGAGATTGCACCCTAAACATGAGGAAGAACTTGTTGATGGTAAGAGCTTTTCAGCAATGGAATATGATGCCTGGGAGCTTGATGGAATCTCCTTCTCTGAAGGTTTTTAAGCAGAGTCTGGATGGTCATCTGTCAGGTGTGCTTTGATCCTATGGCAGAAGGTTGGACTGGATGGCCCTTATGAGTTCTTCTAAACACTATAATTCTATTATTCTAATCTCCTGCTCCATTTTTTTGTTGTAACTTTCTGCTCCAATTCTTCTGTTCCCTCCTGTTTCAACGGCATCCTATTAGAAATCCAAACTGGATATTCCTCTACAGTTACTTTATGGAAAGCATATATTCTGAAAATATCCCAAAGGGCTGTTGTAGGACCTCACTACCTCTGAGGATGCTTGCCATAGATGCAGGTGAAAGGTCAGGAGAGAATGCCTCTAGAACATGGCCATATAGCCTGAAAAAACCTACAACAACCCAGTGATTCTGGCCATGAAAGCCTTCGACAATACAATATCCCAAAGATTTCCATTTTCAATTAATTTTTTTGCACCCAAATCTCTCTTGTCTATTTGTTTTCTTTCCTTCAGATTCAGATGTATTTAAATATTTTCCTGCCTGAAAAGAAATCTCTGTGTGTGTGTTTTCACCTTTTTACCCATCACACCTGCCCAGTCAATTTTGTTTAACTCAATGCCATTTTCCTCCGACAGCACATTTGTTATGTGTTTTCAGCAATGCAAATTGGAAAAGGATTTCCATTAAAGAGTGGGACTTATTATTGTTCAACAAAGGTATCATTTGGCTAAAGATGAGTTCCACCATTCTGTGTCATTTTATGCACAGTATAATATGCCTGGCAGAATGACGGCTGAGCTCTTCAAAATGCAGATTATAATTAAAACGGGAGCCACCAAGAGAGAGAGTTTTTAAAAAATCATTCACTGCAAGCTTCGGTAATTGGATAGATAGAATTTCAAATTGGAAAGCATTGCAATCATTACAAAGGAAGGTTTTGATTATACATATTTATTCCGTGAAGGTCGCCAAGCCAGGGGGAAACAGGCATTTTCTTATTGGTTGCCACACAGGGAGAACAATAGGACATACATAATTGTAATTGACAGGTGACATTCAAAAAGTCTTTAATCAAACTTCAGAATTTTTTTTTACAATTGCCAAAGGTCATCATTTATATTTTTTTTAAAATCTTAATTGCTCATTAGGGATTTCATACCCCAGAGGCTGTGCCCATAAAGTAACTATGTAGAGGTATTTCTAGTTTGGAATATTAATAAAAAAAATACATGCATGATTGAAATTCCCATAAACCTCAGACTCCACCTACATTGCCATGTATTATATGGTCAGCGTAGACTCATATAATACAGTTTAACTGCATTGAACTGCATTATATGAGTCTACACTGACTATACAATAACGCAGCTTCAAACTGTATTATATGGCAGTGTAGATAGGGTGAGACAGTGGAATATAGTTGACACGGAAGCCTCTAAAATTAATGCAGTTTGACACCACTTTAACTACTACAGCTCAGTGCTCGGGAATCCAGGGATTTGTAGCTTGGTAAGGTACCAACACTCTTTGGCAGAGAAGGTTAAAGACCTTGTAAAATTACATCTGCCACAATTCCATAGCATTGAGATGTGACAGTTAAAGTGGTGTCAAACTGCATTAATTCTATGAGGGTTATCCAGAAAATAAGGTTACAAGGCACGTAGCTCTCATGGGGAATTTTTGTGGGGAAAATTGATATCACTGCTATATAGCAGGAAGCCAGCGGAAGCGAACGAGCAGTGCCAGTCATCAGTAGTTCATTGACTGGCATTGTGGTGAAGATTAGAGATTAGTGTTCTCATTCTGTTTCCCTCCTGTCTATCTTCTTCCTGACAATGCACATCCGCACACCACTCATGTAACACAAGAGTTGTTGACTTCATTTGGTTGAGATGTTTTAAGCCACCCCTCTTACAGCCCCGATGTCACACACAGTGACTATCATCTGTTCACTAAAACTGAATGAACACCTTGATGGAAAACACTTTTCCAATGACGATGACGTGAAAATCGTAATGACAAACTGGCTGAAAAAGGCAGAGGGAGACTTCAATGACACAGGTATCAAAAATCTCATCCCACTGATGACAAAATGTATTGAACGGAATGGTGATTATGTGGAAAAATAATGTAATATTTATACTATAATACATGTAAGTTTTATTGAAATATATTCATTCTTTGTATTTTTAAAAAATCTTGTAACCTTACTTTCCGGATAACCCTCGTACAATGTAGATAAACGCTGGGATACAAAAAGGCAAGTGTAAAATGAGACATACCTCTTATTCTGAGACCAAAAACGTTTTCAACAATACAAACATCTTATATAACGGCCACCCATTCAAAAAGGAAAACGACAAAGCTGCCTTTAGCAAAACTGAGCTTTACCTGAAATGATTCATAGAGTTACATGCATTTGAAAAGATCCATGGAGTATGGGTGGGGTGAGTCATAGAAAATAAATGTCTATCTCTTTAATTTTAAAATGGATGTATGGGGTCACATGAAAAGCTCACTGTCAAAATAAATGGCTGTTTTCAGACTCAATTAAGGTGACAAAAGGCTCTTTTTACACTGATTTATAAAAGAAGCAGATATATATTCCTTTATCTTTGTGGTACCTTAAACTCTAGTAAAAAAAGTTTGTTCCAGAGCATGGAAAGTTCCTTTGTCACAGAACCTGGAAATGGGTACAGTTGGTCTCAAAGCAACTGGTTACCATTTCAGTTGCATATATAGAAACAACTCATTACAAAAAACATCTAAAATAATTACATTTAGTTCTTTTTAAAAAACATCAGAATGCTACTAACATGTGGTATAAAAACCTCCCCTGTCTATATATTGCTGAGGCATCAACTTCCACAACAGAGCACAAGACACAGCATGAAACAACCTGCAACTAATTATAGGTTCTTCTTCTACTTATGAGGAAACACCTCCAGAACTATAAAAATGCTGTAAAAATAACTAAAAATTATACTATAATGAAGATGCTGGTGCTCTATGTGCTCCATTATCTTGCCATTATCTATGGTGCTCCATTATCTTGCCATTGTAAGCTAATTTAGGGTATATCCAAATTATCACAAATAAATGCCACTTTAAACTGGTAGCACTCCTGGCTATAGAATCCTAGGATTTGTAATTTATGTAATCCCTGTTTGAAAACTCTTAATTCTGTGATTCATGGGAGTGTTTTCTAAGGCCCTCGCCAACCTGCAGATTCCAGGATACAGATCTGGAGTGATATCAAATTACTATAATTGTTTGAGTACAGATAAATCATGTGTTGAACCTCAGAAACTACAAAAATGAGTTAGTTCTAAACTCTGAATTTTACAGGTATCTATTATATACCCACAAATGTGAATGTGAAGCTCCTCCTTTATTCCACCATAGTTCCCAGCAGATGTAAAGTTCTGCCATTTGCAGTAAGGTTCTGGGACATTTTAAATGTTGATGTTTTGTCTTATGTCTGTTATTGCAGGCTGTGTTTTTATTTAATTTTAGTTTGTTAAGTTATAATTCATATTTATATTTATATGTTGGGTTGTTTAAATTTTGTTAGTTTCAATGTATTGTTGTTGTATTCGGGCATTTAATGTTTGCCTTTCATGTTTGGAATCTGCCCTGAGTTCCTTCATGGAGATAGAGCAGAATATGAATAAAGTTTTATTATTATTATTATTATTATTATTATTATTATTATTATTAAAAGCAGTTAATCAAATGAGGTGTCAGAAGATGAATTGGGACTGTTCCTGCCAATTCAGGAGAGTTGGAAGGTACGTCCTCTGGAAAAGAGCTGGCCAAATAGAAGCAAATGACAAGATGGGGACCCTCTCAACCCTTACACAGAAGCTTTCAAGATGGTCAGATGAATCTTAGGTTGTATCTCCACTGTAGAATTAATGCAGTTTGACACCACTTTAACTGCCATAACTCAATGCTATGGTATCATGGGAGTTGTAGCCTTCTCTGCCCAAGAGCGCTGGTGTCTCACCAAGGTACAAATCCCAGGATTCCATATCATTGAGCCATGGCAGTGAAAGTGGTGTCAGACTGAATTAATTCTACACTGTAATTGCACCCTTAGTCCAACTGGCAACTGGAAAACACTCTCCATTTCACATCAGAGAGGAGCTGAAAGACAGGCTAGTTGTGTTCTCCAACATTTCACCACCACTCCTCACAGCCACTCCCAGGAATTCTCTGCCTGGTGCACCTGGCTTACATTTCCTGGGGGCAATGCTAGCATCTACCTGTGATCTTATTCTTCCACTGAATGCACAGGCACAGTCCAGGAGCAGACTACAGATAATTGTGATAAAATGCCAGATAAAACAGGCTGGAATGGCATTCAGTACCATCACATGGGATTCTATAGACCGAACCAGATAACAATCATGAACAGAAGTTTGAATGTCACTGCTATGATCTTCCTGACCCGGTTGATTTGTTCCTCAGCTACACAGTTCCAGCAGTCACTTTGTCAAATGCAACCTTCTCCAGCCTTTTCTCTCTAAAACACACCAGTGGCTCGTTACACTTTGTGTTGATGGAATCACCAGACAATTGGAGTGGAAAAGTTGGAAACAGCAACCCTGAATGCTTAAAAAGTCTTGCTGGTGATCAATCTTGGTTTTTTAACTGCAGGCAAATCCTATGTATTTAATTGTATCATCCATTTGATCATGAAATGGATTTGTGTCCTTTCCTCTCTCTAATCTACGCATCATGGTGAGGTGCACTCACAAAGTACGCAGGAATTTATTTGTGTCTGTTGTCACCAAACCGCAATAAACAATCTGCATAGAAAAAGAGCAGGTAACCCTGGGCACTGTAGATGAAAAAAGTACATTTTCCAAGCTCTGGCTGGACTATCAAATAAGGAGGAGCAGGAACAAATAAACACAGGTGAATTCCTCTTTTCTTTTTTGCCTCCCTCTCTCTTGGAAAATGGAAGGCTGAGGTTATTTTGACAGGCTGACTTATTTTATGAGTGCCTGCCAGGAAACAAGAAGCAGAGAACATGCTCTTCCTATCAATGAGCTCAGACCCAATGATGTATTCCTCTATTTCACACAAGAGCAACAGTCCATGGATCAAAGTCAAAGTCTTCTAGTTCTGTTCTCCAATGAGGGGTGAGTGGCTAATTCAGCCATTGGGAACATTGAGACTCACTGATAAAGGAAACAATGAGAAAGTTGCTTTTATACCCCAACTTAGGAAATATTAGTGCCATATTTCTGGATTTTTTTATTTACAATGTGGGTATTACTTATAAAGGAAAGAATATATCCTGTTCTCCCTCTCTTTCTGAACTGAAATAATAAAAACAGCCCCATCATCTGTGACAAACAATACATAGAGCTACATTTGCTTAAATGTTGACTTTCTACCAGGAAGTAGTTTCAATCTACTTTGATTTGGGACTAGCAATTTGACTTAGTATCAGAGACATCAGAATGGCCAACGTGCTATTCATGGTTGATTTAGATATTTATATGACATACATATTAAAAATTCATTTCATTGGCTCTAGAGTGGGTTTTTAATATATATATATATATTGAGTACAAGATAACATAATCTTTGAGCAGATAATAAATGTCTATTGTGGACTTACATAATGATTTTTTTCCGTGTCAGAAGCAACTTGGGAATCTGCAAGTCACTTCTGGTATGAGAGAATTGGCTGTCTGCAAGGATGTTGCTCAGGGGATGCCCAGATGTTTTGATGTTTTACTATCCATTGATGGAGGTAGGAGTCGGGTTCTCATCAGAATATAGTCGCCGCGAAAAGGGGGGGAAAGGATGCATGGGAGGCCAATGATAGCTGATACAAGAGTGAGGGAGAGCTCCTCGGGCCGGGAGCTCTGGTCACACGATATGGTCAAACGATTCCCCCAGGCAATAAGAAGCCACACTTTGAAACTGCTAGGCCATTAAATGTTAATCAAGGTGGCCAGTTGAAACATTCACACCTACCCAGGCATGTAGCCGAAATTCTGATGGTGGCCCGCGAAAAGCCTTACTGGTGCATTATTTAAACTGTTATGTTTATTCATATCATGATCTGATCACCATACTCAATATATCCCATATGCATGGGGGTATTGGGGTAATGATACAAAAGGTTTGCTAGGCTAGACCCTCTTTCACTCAGACTCAGCCCCCCCCCCGAAACTCAGCCCCCTGAAAACCCCTGAAAAAAATTCAGCCCCACCCCCTCCCCCAAACGAAATCCTGGCTACGGGCCTGGTTTAACCTATTGCCCCACCATGGCAAGTGTTTCTATATTATCTACTAGCTGTCCCCTGCCACACGTTGCCTTGGTCCAGTCTGTGTATATGTGTTTTGTGTATGTATATATGTGTTTATGTGGATATGTGCATGCGTTGTAATTTATTTTAATTTTTTGCTTTTTAAGTCTCTTCTGCTGTGTTTTTCAGTGTTTTTATGAGTGATGGTCACTTGTTGGCCTGATAGGTGTTATTGTGTCAAATTTGGTGTCAATTCGTCCAGTGGCTTTTGGGTTATGTTAATCCCACAAACTAACATTACATTTTTATTTATATAGATTTACCTTCTTTGCAAGTTCATTCTCATTACACTTTTTTCTCCCACCTCCCTTCCCCACCCCATTTTCCTCTATATCTTTATCATTAACCTTGAACACTTATAAACCTTCTTAATAGTTGTACAATATCTATCCTGGCTTCTCTTTCCTCTACCCATTTCATATAAATTGCCCATTTGTCTTTAATAACTACTATTTTGTCCTCGTGTGAACCTTCTTGGGTCATACATGTAAGAATATCCGATTGGACTTGCTCAAATAAATAGTTATTCTGATTTTCCAAATTCAATTTTTTTTTCATCTCTCCATCCACAGGCTATTACAGCCTTTCTTGCTCAAACTGTTGCTTTAAATAGATCTTGGTTCATTGCAACAATGTTTTGCTCCCTATAATTGCTATTAACATAAGTTCAATGTTAACTTGAATTGTTATTTTGAACAGTTTCCCCATTTTTAAAAAATGATCTTATCCCCAAAATTTTCTGCATTTAAACAGTCCTACCAGATATGTGCATACCAGCTTTTCTCTACTTTACAATGCCAACACAATGAGCTTAGTCCTGTTCCCATATTTGCTAGTTGGGTTGGTGTCCTATATCATTTTCGGATAAAATTTCTTTCTAAGTCTTTATATTTTTCCAATTTAATTTTCCTATCCCCCTTCTTTAATTCCTCTATAGTTTGTTTTGTAAGTGGCACTTCCTTCTGTCATTTATTTTGTAGTGTGGCTCTAGTGTGGATATACTATACAGTACCTGAAGTGTGGACAGAACTGCAGACAAAATCTGAAAGGATGCAGAAATCTACAGCCCCTTTTATGGAGATCAGGTTGTACAGGAGAGAATCTCTTTTTTTCTACATTTTGTCCAGTGAAACCAATAGGTATCAGAATTAGGTACTCCTCATAATATTTTCTCAGCTACTTTGTTTCCACAGCTATCAAAAAGAAACACATGCATACACATTTAGACGTGTGACTTCTGTTTGGGGTCAAACCAATGTGTCACATTTCTCCATTTCTATCTTCCCTTTCCTTCCTTCAATTGAAAACAATTGATTTTTTTTTAAAAAAAACTCTTTAATTTGCTATGACTACTTTGTTTTTGTTATAACTTGGAGATTGGTTTCTTTTACTGTTTCACAAAGAATTCTCTCCAGCAAAAAAGTGCTGTGTTTTAAACACAGCATGTTGCTACTTTAGGAATCTTAACAATTTCAATTTGTTCTTTCATTACCAAAATGCATCACCAGGAAGCCCCAATGCTTTCTAGGAACACATGCTTGCTCCTACCATAGTAAGAATTACTTCTACCAGCCAGGCATGAAACAGGGTTTCTTAAATATTTTCCACTCAGAACTCCTTTTTATGAAATACAGTTGAAGGATTTTCTTCAAAGTTCAGAGTAAGCACAGGATGTGGTTGCTAACGGATTCATGTAAATGTCTAAATCAGCTACTAGGTGGCATTCAGAAACTTTTTACGGCTGCCAGATTTTTCACAAATCCCATATTCTCTTACAGGACTCCATTTGCAGGTGGGATCCACAGTTTAAGAAGCAGTGCTGTAGAGTTGCTTACTGAACTTCCTGCTTTTGATGTTTTTCCTGGGACGTGGGGAAAGGCAACAACAAAAACAGAATGTCAAATAGTTAGCTGGCTAAACAAAAATGAATTCCACTATGATCGTTGCAGGGAAATAATAGTTTGATTCATTCTCTGTTGTCCTTTTTCCAGCCAATGACTTTTTTCTTATGTTAGTATTATTCTTATGTTTATCTCTCAGTACAATAAAATTAAGTGTTGTGGAGCCCTACTGAATGAGGTTTTCGGTCAGAAGGGAGGGAGATATCTAAAAACTAGTTTTAGGAATTTTCAGTGTGGCACTGGAAGAAAGCACAAACTTGGCCCAAAGAGTTGAGATGTCTACATAGAAATGGGCATCAAATGTGCATTCACTAAGAATCAAACTAGCTATTTACAGAAATGCTTCCTCAAGGACACCAGAATGCGATCATTTTCATCTGAATAAGTTGCACGAAAAGTCTTTTGTTTTATTATTGGACACTGAAAAGTAAAACAGACTCAATTTGCAAGTCTCATCGCTGAGGAATGCCTCTCAGAGAAAATCCCATTATAGGAGGGAAAACAGTTTACTGAAAGCAAATACAACATGACCCCTATATCCATAGAATACATCTCTGTGGAGCATGCTCTGCCTTCCAGCTATCCTCTCCTATGATTCGAGAGGTTAAAGGAAAATGTGAATGCTCGGAGCCATTGTGTTCTAAAACCAGCATGTGTTGATGATTTGTTGATTAAGATCAATACTTCAGATTCTGCCCTGAAGCAAACAGCAAACTAGTTCAGCAAGGGAAGAATGCACTGCCACAACAAGCAATATCCTGTACTATTTTTCCCCAACAGAGAATCATTTGCATGGTTTGTGTTGAAGAAGGCTTTCATGGCCAGAAGTTCTGGGTTGCTGTGAGTTTTCCAGGCTGGATGGCCATATTTCAGAAGCATTCTCACCTGACATCTTTGACAGGCATCCTCAGAAGTTGGGAGATATGTTAGAAACTAGGCAAGTGAGGTTTATATATCTGTGGAATGTCCATTGAAGGAACTCCTGTCTCGTTCAGGCAACTGTGAATGTTGCAATCAAGGTGGCCAATTGCAGCATTCACACTTGCCTCAAGCAGATAAGTGTTCTTTTCTCACCCTGGACATTCCACAGATATATAAACCTCACTTGCCTAGTTTCCAACAGACCTCACAAACTCTGAGGATGCCTGTCATAGATGTGGGTGAAATGTCAGGAGATAATGCTTCTGGAACATAGCAATATAGCCCAGAAAACTCGCAGCAACCTAATTTGCATGGTTTCTCAGGTGAGCACCTTATAACTTATTAAAAGTTCAGACTGATACTTGGAATTCTCCATTAATATTATTGCCTTTAGTATAAAATTCCAAAATCCCAAAAGTGACACACACCATACACAACAAACCTTATCTCAAAGAACTTTCACTGTTTACCTTCTATTTCCAGCATGAAAAAAGGAAAACCAAGGTAGATACAATTAAATGATCTGGATTACAAATAGTTTTGTTTTTCTTTGCAGCCTACACATATCCAAAGTTCATCCTTCGATATAATTATAGTTCTATGTCAAATAAATACATCTGTGCAAAATAAATAAATATTAATTCAACTGCAACGGTTATTTAAAAGTAACAAAAATATTTGTCTCCCCTTCCCTTTACATTTCAAAACTAGCAACAATATTACTCCTGCAAATGGAAATGGACTGTGTCATTTGGCCAGGAGTGCTGAACAAGTATAATTAAATCCCAGGAACCTTCTGCAAAAAAACCCATGGGATTTATTTCATACCCACAAGGTCATTATAATGAAAACCACTGGCTTTTCCTGTTTATAAAATGTTTTAAATAGACTACAAACCTATTAAATATAATTAACAAACCCAAGAACTAAATTTTATAAAGATATTAGTGATTTTAAAATCACATGCGCTAGCATTCTGAGACAAATCAGTGACACATAAAGGCTTGATAAATAGTGATGTATTTACTTGGTGCTGAAATGAAACCAGCATTGGTGCTAATCTGGCCTCCTAGAAAAAGGCATTCTACATTTGAGATGACACAGCTGAGGAGGCACTCTCTCCTGCATGCAGGTGCAAATCTAACTGGTGGGGCAGAGAGGATGGGCCTTCCAAGAGACCTCAAATCACATATTCAGAGATATTCTCCCTCAAGTATTGAGATCTCAAGTCATTTATGCCTTTAAATGTCATTCAGATTGGAAGCTCATTGGCCAACTTCCCCATGGGAATTTTCTCCAAGTAACTCTTTTCCTCGAACAATTTTAAGTCATCCTATGACATCTTTTATTAGCCAAAATAATTGTGAGCAGAGGTTATACTTTGTCTGAAATTGATTTTTTGTTGTAGTTGCTCGTGATTTATCTGCCTTTCCATAGTTCTTTCTTGCATTTGGGAGATGGAGGTCAAGAAGGTGGTCAGTTTCCATTGGGTTGTATTAAAAACAACACATTTCCATTACTGCAAGAAGAATGATGGAATTGTATTCAGAATTGGAAAGAGCCCATTTGAACAGATTGTTTCTTTTGTCTCTGGAACAGCCTTCAGCACCAGGCATACAGCATTGTCCTGTTTCCTGTAGATTTCCTGCACATTAACATTCTTCCAGCCACCGACATACCACAACACATGTGTACACAAACCAGTTGGTCAGGTCAGCCCCCAGATTTTTGTCTTCCTCATCTAAACTATCAACTTTGCTAGTACTACATATAGATTTTTTCCCCCAGTGGTGATAAATTTATCACCTATGTATTTCTCCTAACTCCACAAACCATATCTTACATTTCTAAAGTCAGTATCTTAACTAGGAAAGTCTTTCTTTTCATACTTCACAGCTCTGAAGCTACACTGACAAACTGCATGGAGAGGTTTTATTGCTTGCACAGATTGGTTTCCAGTGTATTGCCATGTTTTATCAACTTGGAGTGAAATGGGTGTGAACCATGGTTAGAGAGAGTGACACCAAAATGACTTGTTTATAACATTTTGTGCAATGTTTCAGCAGAAATTTGTTTTATATATATAAACAGAACCCTGTATTTAGATATACCAAATAATAATAATAATAACAATACTATGCATGCACTGTATCCGTATACCTACAAGGTTAAAACACTACGATGATTTTCTTTTTCGAACCACATCAGGTCATGCTGACACATTCAAAACAGTAATCAACTTGCCACCAATCACAGAACTACTGTTACTGCAAGCAAAATGTCACCAAGATCACTACTACTATGTTCACAAAGGGAAGACAACAATGCCGAGGGGACACCTAGAAAGTATTTTGCTAGGACTCTGTAAATATGGCCCCAACCTTGGAAATAACCCATTCCAGAATCTGATGAGTAAACCACTTCTTGCACCAGAAGCCAGAATTGTCGGAAGTGGAAAAACAATAACTCTATGTGCAAAGATAGTTATGTGCTTAAAGTGGACAGGGGAGATATAGTGTTCATGGTATTTCTTTTTTATTGTGTTCATGCTTTCCCTTGATACTCTTCTGCCCATGACTTAACAGTAGAGGTTTCACCTTGACATTAAGTCTAGTTGAGTCTAATTCTGGGGATTGGTGCTCATCTCCATTTGTAAGACAAAGAGCCAGCATTGTCCATAGACGCCATGTGGCTAGCATGACTGCTTGGAGCACTGTTACCTTCGCATTGAAGGGATCTACTCACATTTGCATGTTTTCGAACTGCTAGGTTAGCAGAAGCTATGTTGGCCTAGGAGTTACACTGCCATAAATACAATTGGATTGTCATTTGCACTTTCTGGAAGTTGCACAAGGTTGACAATCTTAATTTTTCTTGCAAAATTAGTGTTGCACTGGCTGAACAAGGTTTTGCGCTTCCTATTTTACTGGCTTTATAAATATATCTATATCATGTTTTTTTCATGTAGTGTGGAATTACATGAGGTTGCCAAAATTCTCCATTTCACCTAGAGGTTGTACAGTAATGACAACAGGAGAGAATGAAAGATTGCTGACCACTTGTGTGTGATCCATACAACTTTGGCATAGTGTAAACTCCACGATAGCTATAGTGTCAGTCATGTAGCTCTACATCTCAATTCTAGTGGTCAGTCCCAGCTAGATTAAGCCAATTGGATTAACTATTGTATGGTAAGTGAACACATAATAGGTAGGTTTGACTATTTCAGTGTTTCTCAACCTGGGGGTTGGGACCCCTGAGTGGTCGTGAGAGGGTGTCAGAGGGGTCGCCAAAGTACATTAGAAAACACAGTATTTTCTGTTGATCATGGGGATCCTGTGTGGGAAGTTTGGCCCCATTTTATTGTTGGTGGAGTTCAGAATGCTCTTTGATTGTAGTTGAACTATAAATCTAAGCAACTATAACTCCCAAATGTCAAGTCTATTTCCCCAAACTCCATCAGGGTTCATGTTTGGGCATATTGAGTATTCATGCCAAGTTTGGTCCACATCCATTATCGTTTTAGTTATCAGTGGTCTCTGGATGTAAGTGAACCACAACTCCAAAATTCAATGCCCACCATACCCTTCCAGTATTTTCTGTTGATTATGAGAGTTATGTGTGCCAAGTTTAGTTCAATTCCATCATTGGTAGAGTTCAGAATGCTCTTTGATTGTAGGTGAACTATAAATCCCAGCAACTACAACTCCCAAATGACAAAATCAATGCCCCCCAACCCCACCAGTATTGAAATTGGTGCATATTGGGTATTTGTGCCAAATTTGGTCCAGTGAATGAAAATACATCCTGCATATCAGATATTTACATTACGATTTAGATATTTAAATAACAGTTATGAAGTAGCAATTAAAACAATTTTATGGTTGAGGGTCACCACAACATGAGGAACTGTATTAAGGGGTCTCAGCATTAGGAAGATTTAGAATCACTGCACTAATTCAATGAGTCTAGTCTGCTTTGACTTTAACCAAGCCCATAACCAGAAAATCTGATTATACATAACAAAAGGACTTCATCTCCTGCCAGGAAGTTAAGAGCACATTTCACCTTGTGAAGTCAGTCTCTCTTTGGCCCCTGATTTCCCACTATCTCCCCATAGTAGTCAATCTACTATTCCATCTCATGATTTTATATTGTGTACTCACTGCCATACTGATGAGCACAGGGCCACCTAAATGAGGCAAGGAGAAAGAATTTAAGTTACGTGCCTAGAACAGAAATACACTAGTTTGAACACTGAACACAAGAAATCCTCTTTCCAGTGTCATACAGATACACTTTCTAAAATATTTAGTAATCATTCCTTAATAATCATTTTTAAAGAAATGCATTGTTCTGGTAAAAGGCTATGTGTGGAGTTTCAAACCACCGGCATATACACATGTACACATGCAAGTGAAGACAGAATATATTTTTAAGGTGATAATTGGCATGGTATACACACGGCATAAACAGCCGAAGAGCTAACGAGAAAGCCTAAATGTTGAAAGAAAGTGCATGGCTGTCATTTCAATGTTGCACATTATGTGTTGAGAGAATCTGTGGCCAAGTTAACAAAATCAGCAAAAGATAGTTTGCCAGAAAGAGAGGGAGGACAGAGGGGGGGACAACAAACAGCCAAACAGTGCTTAACACTATCCAGATATCATATGCAAACACATCCAAATACGTAACGTCTTTGCTTCTCTAATTCTGATCCATGTCACGCAACCAGCATTGGGTCCCAGCTATCATAGTTTTGCCACAAAATCCAGTGGAAACACTGATGTGCTTATAGAAAATATTGTGCAGTTTTAGAGAGTGATGGTTGATGATGAAAGGGAAGAAAATGAAAGAGACGTGAGAAGCATGTTTTTGCTCTTAAAAATCCTTATCAATGCTGTTGTTTCTCCTGTTTGTGCCTTTGTGTTATTTCAGATTTATGTTCACTCTAAGCCAAACCTACAATGAGATTATCTTGACAAAATTGGTTCAGGACAGTTGCTTTTGCCCTCTGTTGAGACAGAGGGAGAGTGACTTGCCGAAAGTCACTTAGTAGGTTTGAATGGCCAAGTGGGGATTTGAACCTAGATGTCTAGAATTATAATCCAATGTCCAAACCATTACACCATCCTGGCTCTTAGCTATATGACAATATACTTAATTGTCTTGTTTTGCTCCAGAAACAGCCTTACAACATGAGTAGAAGTAACTAAAAAAAGCTTTACTTCAACAAAATAATAATAACAATGCAAACAGCAGTAAAGGAAACAGAAGGTAAAGTCCAAAAACAATACAAAGCCTTACAGAAGATGTGAAACAAAAGTCTTTGGCAAGAAATCTTCACAGCAGACAGGAACAAATGTCTTTGGCAAAAGAAAGCTGGTATAAAGCAAATGCTGGAGCTATAGCATGGAGAACACAAATGCACCAAGTAGGTCAGTTGCTGCCAGTGCTGACTTCTGGTTTCACTGCTAATTTATATCCCTGAGCTCCCATCACAGATGTCCGTAGAGCGAGGTCTGATTGCTCAGCATCTTTGCTATGAGTCTAACTGAGCTTCTCCTTTCTTCTTTTGCTCTTTGCCATTCTAAAAATATAGGGACTTGTAGTATGCCTTCCTCACCTTCTCCTTCCTCCTCAACACTTGGTCCCAAATCCCCAGGTACTACCACTTCAGCCTCCTGTTCTACCTCCTCCTCAGAAGCAGAAGAGTAGTCCACAACATTAATAGACAAGAGATGTGACTTTTCTCTGTCTTTACAAAGAAGACTAAGAATATTTCTTTCTCTGACATACTTGTGTGGAGATGGAGGTATATAGGCATGGGACTGGATGTTCTTTACCTTCTATCTTGCCAATCTGCAGTGTTACTCAAAATTGTGGGGCTTTAGCTCCCACAATTCCTGATAAACTGGTTGAGATTGCTGGAATTGAAGTCCAAAACACTTGGAGAAGTAGAGTATAGAGAGCTCCATGCACATTTCTCACCTGCCCGAATAAGGGGGGTATTCAGAAGAAACAGCTGTGTGTTTGAACAACAACTTGGGAAAACATTTTACCATCTGATTGCTTGGACACAGAGCAGCCCTAAGAGGAAAGGAGACCATGGTAAATACACATTCCTTTGCATTTCTCACTCAGCAGGTTGATTGAAATGTTTCTATCTAGCTCGTTCATTCTACATATGGAATAAAATGTCTCCTCTCCTTCTTCCCCATTCTTTTTTCTTTGTGTATCATGTCCCAAATTCAAATGTAAGCCTGCAGGCAGGGATTATCATACTACATAACTTGTGAGTCACTCTGGGAACCTTTTCGGATAAAGGGCAGAATATAAAATGCTTTAAACTAAATAAGATAAAACAGATGTATAAACAAATGTCACCGTTTTTTTCTGTATTTTTTTTAAAAAAAACAACACCTTATAAATCAAGCAGAAACAGTTTTAAATGAAGAGATTCTATCCCTTAGGTCAATGAAGGCTAGTTATATATAGGAAGTCCCCCACCTTATGAACAAGATAGGTTCTGTAGGTTTCTTCTTCAGTTGCATTTGTTTGTAAGTGAGAACAGATACATTTTTAAGTGTAACTCCACACACACACACACACACACACATATATATGCTTTGGATAGCATAGGGAAGGGTTAACACCCCTGTGGTGTTGGTTTTGCTGTCTGTGCCCCTATTCAGAAGATTTCACCTCACTTTCTGTCGCTGTGATCATTGGATTTTGAAAATGTTGACTTTTTGTGAAACAAGAATTGCGAATAAGGCTTCAGTTGAGACACATTTTCCCCATGATAACTCTTTCAGGAATGAATTTCCCTTCCTCGGGGTAGATATATCTTACTTTCCTTTTTCTCACCCCCATTTGAAACTATGAGTTGTTTGGATGTTTGTAACTTGGGGACTCCCTATATATGTATAATATATAATTTCCTATATTCGTCAGGGTCATAAATCAGAAATGACTTGGAGATACACAAACAACCACAAAAACAACAATGAAGTTTGAAGCTTTTATTTGGAGGCGGAATTTGAAAGACTGGGGCTTAATCCCTGCACCCCTTATTGTACATCATGAATCTGCCTCACATTTTCCAAAAGTGTCCAAATGTACAAATAAATTGAGGGAAGTTAAGTGTCCTTCCACATATCAATCTAAGCCCTTAATCTTGACTTTTTCTTTCATATTTTTCTTGATCTTCCACCCCCAACCGTGAGTTCTTCCTGAATGGGAACACTGCTAGGAAACTTAAGAGTTTAACTTCTAGCTTCTTCATGCCGTTTATAATTTTCACAGATTACAGCATTTATGTAGTTAATGGCTCACATTGATCGAAGTATATCCATGCTTTTAAAAGCTTAAGAAATACAGTCATAAAATCCTCAGCTGACCTTTTGCCAGAGTTAGGTGTCAGCTGAAGTTGCCATTGAAAATTCACTGGGGGAAATATATATTTCAAGGCAAGATCCATTCACAGTACTGCCCTTGGACAAAAAGCAAAATACCATAGCCACCAGTTATCCCAATATGCAAGGCACAGTCTCAACTACTCTTCCAGCATCCCCCTTTTAAAAAAAGCCCACTTTCTGTCTCTTCTATATTCTCCCTTTGTCCTTTAATTATTGCAAACTGAGGTCAGAGTGGATACCTCGTATACATTCAACTCATTAAAAGGGAGAGATGAAGAGGGGATATAATGGTGATGATAATGATGCTGATTATGCTGATAATTCATTTTTAAACCACCCTCTCTCACCAAAGAGACTCAGGGCGACTTCCACAGACAAAAATGATGAACATTCAATGTTTTGGCCTTCTCTATAGACTTAGGCAAAAACAAACTGCTGCACATGCACTGGCAGATTATGTGAAATGCAGCCAAGAACCAGCATTGATGGAAGTCAACAGTAGAAAACTACTCGAAGTGCAAAAGACAAAGAATACTATAAAAATACAATGCAGAGCAGAAGAGAAAACTGGAAAAAGAAGACTCTCAATTGACACTTCCTGGGAAAAATTGAGAACTAATTTGACAAGCGAAAAACATGGATGTGGCTCACAAATGGAACTTTGAAAAAGGAGACAGAGGGCCTGATTCTTGCAGCCCAAGAACAAGCCATTAGAACTATTGCCATCCAAGCCTGAATTGAAAAGTTGATGACAGATTCCAAGTTAGATTCTGCAAGGAAGCAGACAAAATGATGAATCACATACTAGCTGCTGCAAGAAGATCGTACAGATAGATTACAAGCAGAGACATAACACTGTTGCTCAGATGATCAATTGGAACTTGTTCCACAAATATTATCTGCCTGTGACAAAGAACTGGTGGGATCACAAGCCTGAAAAAGTTACGGAAAATGGAAACATCAAACTACTCTGGGTCTTACAAATTCAGACTGACAGAGTTTTAGAGCACAATACTCCTGACCTCACGATTTGGGGGGGGGGGGGGACGGACAAGTATGGATTGTTGATGTTGCAATCCCAGGCAACAGCAGGATTGTTGAGAAGCAACTGGAAAAGCTTACATGATATGAGGATTTAAAGATAGAACTGCAAAGACTCTGGCACAAGCCAGTAAAGGTGGTCCTGGTGGTGATTGGCACACTGGGTGCAGTGCCTAAAAATCTTGCCCTGCACTTAAAAACAATTGGTGCTGACAAAATTACCATCTGTGAGCTGCAAAAGGCCACCCTACTCAGACCTGCACACATTATTTGCTGATACATCACACAGTCCTAGACACTTGGGAAGTGTCTGATGTGTGATCCAATACAACAGCCAGCAGAGTGTCTGCTGTGGACTCATCTTCTTGGGAAGTGTCTGACGTGTTGATGAAGGCAAGATGAAAATACATAATACACATATTGGAAAATATATATTGGATGTAACCATATTAGAAATAGCAATTTGAAAATATATAGGATGTATGTATGCATGAACTTCACTTCACTTGGCTCCTTAAAAGCTGCAAATTAAGATGCCACAAAGAGGCTAGAGAGAGACCAGAAAGAGGTCTATGGAAACGAATGTCTCAGGTATCTGGCATATATCATGACTGGTACCATGCAGAGTTTATCGTAAGATTAATGAGCCTGACTATCAAGAGGCTTCTTCAGGAAGATCTTATCTCATGATGGATGGAAGCTCTTGCTATCAAGTAGCCGGTAGTAGACACTCTGGCGCTGTGGTCCTCTTAATGAGCAGCTCTTTAGATAAAGGTGCTTAATGAAAGATTGAAGGTGCTGAAGTTAAAATATGCCATTAGAGTCAATGTGAAGTAGAATTTTGTGATGCACATTGTGATGCTTGTATGATGCGCGTATATTATTTTAAAGAGTATATAAACCAAGACAATTTTTTTGTTCAGCACCCTGTTCTGGACTACCAGCAGGGTCCATATCCGGTTGGTGCCAACTGAGAATAAACCGTGCTTTTACAGACCTCAGGAACTCTCTTTTGTCTCTTTTCCTCAAACCTTCTCCCTGCCATTTCAGTGTGATCAAATACAAAAGCCAGCATAGTGATCTTGGTTGCTGTGTATCAACTAATCATTTCTATGCCCTTTCTTGCTGAAGGGACTCAAGGCAGCTTCCAAAGACAAAAATGCTGAACATTCAATGTTTTGGCCTTCTCTATGGACTTAGGCAAAAACAAACTGCTGCACCTCTAATAACCTGTGTGCTCTTCTTCATTCATAATTTTTGTGACCACACTCTGATACTGTTTGGTCAAATGTGTCTCAGTTTTAATGTTTTAAATGCTGGAGGGCATGAGACACATATGTAATTCCTAAGGGGAAAATGTGAACCGCTCCCTCCAAAAATAAGATCTCCTCCAACTAATATCCTTCAGCAGCTGGCTTTTTAAAAATGAAAGAGAATGTGTGTAACACTTCTTAGAATTTTAATGGAATGCTTTGCACTATATAACCACTTTCAATATTGCTTTCCTCCAGTCTGTCATGTTAAATCTTCATAGATGGGTTACTAAGCCAGCTGTAGCACATCTTTAATTGAATAGTGTCACCTACAGTACAGCCAAGAAAGTGCCATAAATTGATCTAATTCTTTTTTTCTTACTGATTCCAGTTGTTTGTGGAGGTCCCACACCTGCAACTATAGAGTTTTAATTGGATTTGACCTTTACTAGCCCAGATGGGGTTTTCCTTTTCTGTACCCCAATTCTAAGCACTTGAATATTGCAAAATTCATATTTATGCCTGTCACATTGCAGAAAATTGGCAGTAACATTGTGTTTTCACATATTATATGAACCTCATTGTTTTGTATACTGACATGGGCAATTATTTCATAAAGTGAACAATCTTAGTTTACTAGGTTCTTGTGGGTTTTTTCGGGCTATAGGGCCATGTTCTAGAGGCATTTCTCCTGACGTTTCGCCTGCATCTATGGCAAGCATCCTCAGAAACAGTTTCTCCCCGTAGAGATGTTCAATGTATTGTCGAAGGCTTTCATGGCTGGAATCACTAGGTTCTTGTGGGTTTTTTCGGGCTATAGGGCCATGTTCTAGAGCCATAGATGCCGGCGAAACGTCAGGAGAAATGCCTCTAGAACATGGCCCTATAGCCCGAAAAAACCCACAAGATCCTAGTGATTCCAGCCATGAAAGCCTTCGACAATCTTAGTTTTTGTCTGCCAACCCACGAAGAAACGCACGAGAATAGAAGACACAACACCAATATTTTGGATTCAAATTGGGCAACTTTTATTTTACGTTACCTATTTAATTTCTTAACTTAACTCAAGGGTGTAAGGAACTGGTGAAACCTAACCCAGGTAGCATCACTACCCGACAATAACAATTTCCGGGCGAAGCACCTGGTATTCGGTAATCAAACCGTATCACCATCAAGGGAAAGGAATGAGGAGTCTCTTCCAGAGCTCTTGTATCGAGACTCCTTCCAAATAAAGGCCATTAACACACCTCACCCTTTACACTGTAGGTGAGTGTTTAACTTAAAGGCCTTTCACCCTTTAAAGGGGTGCCCTAGGTGCACACCGACTAAAGGAATTTCCCTATCTATTTACGCCTGGCCTATTTAACGCGTAGCCCACTTCCTCTATCTAGCCCCTAAACAGTATAGGGTAGGCAAAAAACCTCTCCTATAAAACAAGAAGAGGAAAAAATTCCTACCCGGCTCCACAGGCAACCGCAAATTATACTGTTAATGGGCGGGAGTGGTGGGCCAACTTCCAGGCGCGGAATGAGCCTGGGAGGGCCTGGCCTGTGTTAGCAGGCCACGCCCCCGGATGTTCTGGAGGGTTCCTCCAGAACTCCTCCCTGCCTCGTGTGAGGCAGACAAATGTTTTTTCTCTCTCCCCATTTCTTGGGGAGAGGAAAACTATTGTCTGCCAACCCACGAAGAAACGCACGAGAATAGAAGACACAACACCAATATTTTGGATTCAAATTGGGCAACTTTTATTTTACGTTACCTATTTAATTTCTTAACTTAACTCAAGGGTGTAAGGAACTGGTGAAACCTAACCCAGGTAGCATCACTACCCGACAATAACAATTTCCGGGCGAAGCACCTGGTATTCGGTAATCAAACCGTATCACCATCAAGGGAAAGGAATGAGGAGTCTCTTCCAGAGCTCTTGTATCGAGACTCCTTCCAAATAAAGGCCATTAACACACCTCACCCTTTACACTGTAGGTGAGTGTTTAACTTAAAGGCCTCTCACCCTTTAAAGGGGTGCCCTAGGTGCACACCGACTAAAGGAATTTCCCTATCTATTTACGCCACGGATTGGGGGCAAATGTCCATTTAGCCCCCATCCCCCACCAATTCCTCTAACACCCCTCAATACCTTCCTGTACTCTGATGAAAATCGTTGGTTGCCCAATTCTGAAAGAAGTACTCAATCACCCCAATACAACCTCTCGACGTCACGTGTGATGTTTGGGTGCTCAATGTGAATGACCCCTCTGCTGGATCATGAACAGTCGCATGGCCCAGAGCACACGTTTTCCGGCTTTCTCGAGCCTTCCCACGTCGCCTCCTTCCTGCCAGTAGCAACGAGGTATGATAGCAGACCACACGACGTGCACCCTGGGCCATGACCAACAAATCCTTGGAATGTCTGCCCGTGCTTAAAAAGAGGGCTTTGCCTGCTAACAGGCCCACATCGTTACCCCCGAGGTGGGTAACCAACACATCAGGAGGAAAAACCACTCCCGGCATCAACAACTAAGGGGCACAAACCGTCCCAACGCAGGCTTCTCAAGTCTCTCCATTCCACCGTTGCCGTGGAAGAGAGACCCAAGTGCTGGCCATATGCAGTCCTGTGGGCCTTTCCCACTGCCCAGAAGACATAACTGTGTCAGCCGACCCGTACCACTCTTCTATGTGCCAGCCCTGCGTGAACAATCGCATGGCCCAGTGCACTCGTTTTCTGGCTTTTTCGAGCCTTCCCACGTCGCCTTTTTCCAGCCACTAGCAACGAGGTATGATAGCAGACCAAACGACGTGCACCCTGGGCCATGACCAACAAATCGTTCGAAAATCCGCCCGTGCTTACCAAAAGCGGGCTTTGCCTGGTAACAGGCCCCCATTGTTACCACCGAGGTGGATAACCAACACATCAGGAGGAAAAACCACTCCCGGCATCAAACCACAAAGGGGGGCACAAACCGTCCCAACGCAGGCTTATCAAGTCTCTCCATTCCACCATTGCCGTGGGAGAGAGACCCAAGTGCTGGCCATATGCAGTCCTGTGGGCCTTTTCCACTGCCCAGAAGACATAACTGTGTCAGCCGACCCGTACCACTCTTCTATGTGCCAGCCCTGCGTGAACCATCGCATGGCCCAGTGCACTCGTTTTCTGGCTTTTTCGAGCCTTCCCACGTCGCCTTTTTCCAGCCACTAGCAACGAGGTATGATAGCAGACCGAACGACGTGCACCCTGGGCCATGACCAACAAATCGTTCGAAAATCCGCCCGTGCTTACCAAAAGCGGGCTTTGCCTGGTAACAGGCCCACATTGTTACCACCGAGGTGGATAACCAACACATCAGGAGGAAAAACCACTCCCGGCATCAAACAACAAAGGGGGCACAAACCGTCCCAACGCAGGCTTCTCAAGTCTCTCCAGTCCACCGTTGCCGTGGGAGAGAGACCCAAGTGCTGGCCATAGGCAGTCCTGTGGGCCTCTCTCACTTCCCAGAAGACATAACTGTGTCCGCAGACCAGTACAATCGCATGGCCCAATGCACTCGTTTTCTGGCTTTTTTAGAGCCTTCCCACGTCGCCTAATTTGAGCCACTAGCAACGAGGTATGATCAGACCAAACGACGTGCACCCTGGGCCATGACCAACAAATCCTTTGAATCTCCGCCCGTGCTTACCAAAAAGGGCTTTGCTTACTAACAGGCCTACATCGTTACCACCGATGTGGATAACCAACATATCAGGAGGAAAAAACCACTCCCGGTGTCAAACAACAAAGGGGGGGGGGGCACAAACCGTCCCAACGCAGGCTTTCCATGCCTCTCCCTTCTACCGTTGACGTGGAAGAGAGACCCAAGTGCTGGCGATAGGCAGTCCTGTGGGCCTCTCTCACTGCCCAGAAGACATAACTGTGTCTGCAGACCAGCACCATTCTTTTATATGCCAGCCCTGCGTGGCCTGTGACTGTAATAATGAACTAGGCTGAAACCAACTGTATGTAACTTCTGGTCTGTTTTGGAAGTTCTGCTTCTGATTTCTACCTATCTTAAAAACTTTGATGTCAGAAACAAAAATTGCGCGATGTGAAGTATGTTATTGGCTAATGTCACCAATTCGCTCACGCGTAATTGCTAAGCGTGCATTCTACGCCGCCGCCTGATATAAAAAACTATTCATAATATGATGTGTGGGTCACATGGCTCAAGGGCCGGGATCTGAAAATCCTCCTAAAGCCGCAACGCAAGTAATTTGCTGCAGCTCTGCAAGGCCAACTTTCCAGCCAGCAACTAACCGGACCCGCTTTGATAGGGCTGGGGCCCTTTTGGAACCTCAACCTGTCTTGGGTTCCCTCTACTGAACTGGGCGCCTCTTAGCCCACCTCTTGTGGGTTTTTCTTGTAACAACTATCGGTTGCTTGGTTACCTTGGCATATTGCACAAGCGTGCTGATATTGACAGTCATCGCGGGCGCAAGCCCCCTGGGCCGACAAGTATACAGCGCCAGTAAAACAAATTGACAATGTCTTATCACTTAAATATGTAAAGCAATGCATAACTGCTTAAATCTGTGCCTAACCGACTCTTGAATAGTCATAACGTAAAAGTCCGAGGCTCACCCTAAGCTCGCCCTTTTAGTGACCCAATGTTCAAGCAACTAATATGCTATTTACTTGTGTTTGCCTTACCTAAAGGCAGAGCTCTCAAAATGCCATGCAAGGGAAGCCAAGGCTAGACCGGGCCTCTTGATGAACTCCCATTTGGATTGCTTATTGCTGTGAGGTTAACCCAAGCTGTGGCTGACATAAGGAGCTCGCCCCATATCAAAGTAATCGGAGCCTATCGCTGTGCCTATTGATCTATTCACATTTGCGTTAAAAATCGCGGTGAGGCTATCGCAAGCTGGAGCTAACATCAGGAGCTCCCCCCACACCCACGCAACCAGCGCCCATCGCTGGGCCCAGTAATCCATACCCATCTGTATCAAATTTCACTGCGAGGTCATCGCAAGCCGGAGCCAAAGGCCATCACAAGTTGGGGCTGACATCAGAGCTCCCCAGCACCCAAGCAAACAGAGCCCACCGTTGGGGCCTATATATCCACTCACATTTCCTTTACTGTTGCTTAAGTGTTGATTTTTATTTTGTATAGATATGCATTGAGTCTCACTATGATGTCATTACCAGCTGGGGCTGACATCAGGAGCTCTCCCGCACCCAAGCAGCCAAAGCCCACCGCTGAGGCCTATTGCTCCACTCACAGTTGTATTTATTGATGTTTAAGTGTTGGTTTTCATTCTATATATCCATGCATTGAATCTCACTGTGAGGCTATCACAAGTTGGGACTGACATCAAGAGCTCTCCCGCACTCAAGTAGACCGAGCCTATCGTTAGGCCTATCGATCTAATCACGTTTGCATCTATTAGTCCTTACGTGCTGATTTTTACTTTATATACATATGCCCTGGGTCTCACTGTGATGCTGTCGCAAGCTGGAGCTGACCCCAAGATCACTCCCGCACCCAAGTAGCCAGAGCCTACCGTTGGGGCCTATTGGTCTACTCCCATTTGTGTTTATTGCTCCTTAAGCCATGATTTTATTGTATATGCATATGTCTTGAATCTCACAGTGAGGCTATCACGGGTTGGGGCTGACATCAGGAACTCTCCCGTATCCACGTAGCCAGCGCCTACCGTTGGGCCTGTTGATTTCAGTCCCATTTGTACTAATGCAGCTTAAGTGTTGGTTTTATTTTATGTAACTGTATATATCGAAACATACTCATATGTATTCACAAATACACACCAACACACACCTGTATATGTATATGTACACACCTACCCATATAGAAATATCTACATACATATATCTATACCTATACACATTTTAATTATTGTTATTAAATGTAACCGGTTTTCAAAAAACTGGCGGTAACGCCTAATAAAAGATGGCGCCGCGTTTTCGCCATGGCGGCCATGTTCGCGCCAAAACCGGCTCTCGTTAGCCGCCGATATTAGCAGGGCCATTTGTAATATAATTTAAAATAGCCATCACGAATTAGTATATAACATAGGTAAAACCTTTTACTGGCAGCCGGGTCAGCAAGTTCTGTGAGCTTGCTCCCTATTAAACGTGTTAAAGACTGACCCTAACATTAAGTCCAGTCATGTCTGATTCTGGGATGTGGTGTTCATCACCTATTAATGAACTTAAGAAACAACATTGTTCATAGACACCTCCCAGGTCATGTCGCCAGCAAAACCACATGGAATAATATTATCTTCTCGCCCGAGCGGTATCTATTGATCTACTCACATTTGCAGTTTCCAACTGCTAGGTTACTAGAAGCTAGTGCAGACAGCGGAAGCTAGGGCAGACAGCGGAAGCTCACGCTGCACCCTGCAGTAAACCTGCGACCTTGTGATCAACAGGCTCTGCAGCTCAGCGCTTTAGCTCCCTGTAGCATCAGAGGCCCCCATCCCCGCTGTCTCCAAGATATCCCCTTATTATTAATATTCAATTATTTGTTTATTCACTATTCTTATTAATATATCTATCTATCTATATATATATATACATAGATATATTTATATATATATATATACCCACACTTTTTTTTTTTTTTTTTTTAATAAAATTCCTAAAATGGCTTGCGCCAATCCTAAGATGGCGGCTGTGCTCGCGCCCAAACCCCTCCGCCAGACAGGGGCCCGTTTCTGCCGGAGACGGGAAAACCAAGCTAGGCCCGCCGCCGCGTGTGCGCTGCGTACGGTTAGGTCGCCACGCGCCCCTGCCGTGCGCATGCGCGTGGCGCACCTCCAAAATGCGGACGCCGCATGTTCGGCAGGCCGACTATCTTCCATGTAAATAAAATATGACGAATTAAAAATGGCGGCGGCGCCCATCACAAGATGGCGCCGCGCTTTCGCCCTGGCAGCGGCATTCTCGCCAAGCGGCTCCATTGGCGCCAATAGCCGAAAAGCCCAGTGCCTGTTAGAATGCACCTCGGCGGCTATACAAAAGGGGGCACCCATTCCAGCATACCGCTATCCATTCTGAAGTGTGACCTATTGATCTACTCAACTTTGCCTATAGGCAAATTGTCCTCGCCGAGGTAAGGGCTATTGATCTAAACACCTTTGCATATATGCATAAGCCGAATTATCTAGCTACCAATATATAGTTGAGTATATTTCGTTATACTATTAAGTATATATACATATATATATATATATATATTGTATATGACTCAAATATAACTAAACAGTCATCTATGTTCCCGCTTCTGTCATCGAGACTCAATTTTTTTTTTTTTTTTGCGTATTATCATTGAGCCATATGCCTTATGCGAACTCTATTTCAAAACGATTATTGTTATATACTTATACCCAACACGCATAACTATACATATATATATACCTACCCAAGCAAATATAGGCCTACACACATATATATGCATATATATACACATATATATATATACACCAATATATATATCTTTTTATTCCTTTATTTATTATTAGGACTGCTCAGCCTGCGATTCACCCAGGCCAGCCCCAGTCCGGCCATTGAGATCTCAAAATGGGGCCCTCTCTCTCATCTCAAAATGGCCGCCTTCCCTGCGCTACAAGCCGCGCCCAAACCCGTGACCATGGGAGGGCCTAATGGCGCGAAAAGTTAGGCGCTACGGCCCCCAGAGCACGTGTGTCCCAAAAATGCATCCTGGACGCTGTCCCGTGCACGTTTACAAGCGGCCAAGGCCTACTTCGTGGGAGGCCGTCTAACGGCCAGGTACTCAGCAGTCACAAAAGGAGGGGGGGGGGGAGGGAGGAGCGTCACTCCCGCCCTTGAACAGGCCGAGGGGCGCTGGGCACGCTGTAATTGTATTTCTACCTCTTCCTTTGCCGCCGCTCAGGCCGTCCGTGGGCCGCCGGGGCGGCGGCGGAGAGGAGAGGACCCAGCGCGCCACCGGCAAGGAGGCAGCCGCGATTGCGCGGATGGTCGCCGCGCCCATCCCGCCCGAGAACGCCGGTTACTACCCTCTCTTATGCGCGAACCGGCGCGAAAAAAGGAAGGCCTCGGCAGAGGGAAAGATGAAATGAGTCATCCCCAGGGCCGCCCTCGCGGCTGAGAGCTGAAACAGCGGGGTAAGGCAAGGAGCGGGCTGAAGACATGCCGGCAAGTAAAAAAAGGGGGGGGGTTAGGGAGAAACCCCCTCCACTCCGGGTCCCAAAAACCGACCTGTGTTAAAACTCCTCGCCCCCTTTGCAAATTCTTCTCTCTTCTCGTCTGTCTTGGCCTTCTGACTTCTTGTTCTTCTTAAATCTTCTTCTGTCTTCCTCCCTGCCTCGTGTGAGGCAGACAAATGTTTTTTCTCTCTCCCCATTTCTTGGGGAGAGGAAAACTAATATCCACAGATGACAAATAGAAGCATTCTCACTTAGCTTGATCACTTCAGTGTCACCATGAAACCATTCATTTCACATTATCTCCAAGAGAAATTCAAAAGTCAGTGTTTCTTCTGATCACAGCAGCAGTATAGCAAAGAGCATGAAGAAGACATAGTGGGGGGTACAGATTAGCAGAGTAGATGGCATTACTTGTCACCCTCTTTGAGCATTCCTCTTCGTAAGGTTAGCTGCATTTCTTATACTAGTTGAAATGACTAGCTTTCCTCAGTGCTTATATGCTAGCCACTTCAGTTGGAAGGGAGAAAGTATTGGCTTAGCTTTAGATTGGCAATTGAATACCATTAGCTTTACCAAAGATCTGCTCAGTACTATCACTAAGATTGGTGTCACCCACTGCGGTAACTCATGGTGTCACAGGCATAGAATTTCTCCCATACTAGACTGTCAGAAACCATATTATTTCCTCTAAAATATAGCCTAGGGCACTTTTCATTGGTCATCTGTTCTCTAGAGACCTCATCGCATTGACCACCAGAATTGACACAAATCATGGCAAATCTGGAGGTGTCTATTGTGGTGAATCCAGTGGTGCCACGCATTGCCCAATTTACTAAAAAAAATCCATCCCATGGGGAAAAGTGTCCACTGCCCAACTCCCCCCCCCCCCGCCCATTGTTGCCAATGCCACACAGGAACCCTCCCATGTTGCTGCAGTGGAATAACCAGTTCAGCTGTAGTTTAGCTGTGGAGCCCCACCGGAAGTAACTGTATGCCATAGAATGAGGGCCAGTGGGCTCTGTGGCTAAATGTTACATCACTTACACTTGTGCGTGCACACACATAAGTGGTTGTGAGGGAATTACTGCACCAGAATTCTGCACCCCAGGGATGGATGAGGATATTCCGAAACCACGTATTTTCAGTCATAATGGAGGTTCTGCCACCTGACACCTTCTCATTTGGTCTTTCCTTTCATGTCTTACAGCAGTGGTTCTCAACCTGTGGTTCCTCAGATGTTTTTGCCTTCAACTCCCAGAAATCCTAACAGCTAGTAAACTGGCTGGGATTTCTGGGAGTTGTAGGCCAAAACACCTGCGGACCCACAGGTTGAGAACCACTGCCTTACAGGATGTTGTCTTTTTCACCATGTGGCAAAAATTTCATCCTCCCAATTTTGTTCCATGATCTTTTGTGGGGGGGGGACGGACACTGAGCTGGAGAGGATAATCACTTAGGGAAATGACACTGATGGGTGGTTGTATCTTTGCACAGTAGACCTGGCTGAGGAGGGTGTATAGATGCAGTCATAGCAAGAGCAGAAGTGAAGCCACAGAGCCTGGTCATGGTGAGAGGGCAAGCATGGGTTCATTTTTGTTGCCTCTCAGAGTCAGCCATTTTGGTGTCATCCACTCCAGTGGTGTCATCTGATGTGCTTCACATTCCTTGTGCCCACCCCACCCCTCGGAGGTGCCACTGCACTTGCTCCTGATGAAGACTAAGCTGCTGAAACCGTTTTTAAATATATATATTGATTAACACAGCAACCACAGACAGCATTTTTGTACTCTGCTTGAGTTGAACTATGGGGATGTTTATGATGAGAGCCTATACTTCAAAATGCATCACTGATCAGAGCCATTTTAACTTTACCAGAGGATATAATATCTTTGAAGGCATCTAATATGGCTTTGTTGTCATACTTAGGGGCTTATTACCTGATATTCATTTGATAAATTGAGTCTCATTTTGAGCTAGATGCAACTTTTTCAGTCTGGTGATATTTAAAACCATTCCACTACCACCACCCCAACATTTCACAAATGTACCCCAGGACACATGTGGCCAAGCAACAACAGAGTGTGGTCAAGATGGCAAAAGGTATGAATGAAAAGGAATAGATAAATTAAGAGGGACTTCATTTCTTTCCTCTCCCTGTTTTGTGTTAATTGAGTACAAACTGTGTCTCCACCTCAAACACAATTTCAGGAAGCTGAATCATATAATCATTGAGTTGGAAGAGACCTCATGGGCCATCCAGTCCAATCCCTACCAAGAAGTAGGAAAATCACATTCAAAGCTGCTCCCTTGAAGCCCTAAAGCCCTTTACTCTCATTCAAGTGCTCCCTCTGGCACACACTCTTAATTCAAGTCAAGATTCCACTGTAATGGAACTCATTTCTTAACCAAAAAGTTTGCACACATCTACCCTCCATTTTAGAATATTCTAGCAGCAAGTCCAAAGTAAAACTTCCACTCTCAACTGCTCATAAGGACCTCAAAATGTCTGAAGTGCACTTCTGAGCAACAACAGAAAGACTGAAAAATTGCTTTCCCATTCTTGCAAATAACGTGTTGTCGAAAATCACTCATAGTTCTTATGCAGGTGCCATTTTCCAAAAGAACACATTTCCCACAAAGAAACGATAAAGAATGGCTTCCTTTTGCTTGGTGCCATTTTGAAAATTATTCCTCTTGCTCTTGGTGGAAAAAGGAGCCATTTAAAATGATTTGCTCCATATTTACCTGTATTAAGACTTTTTCTGCAAGTATACCTCCACACAAAAATGGGGAAAAAATAAGTACATCTGAGAGGCAGAATAAATGTCACCACTTTTTATCTTTTGCTAAGAATGGACAAACAGGCCTCCTGGGGAAAGTACATATCCAAAGAATGACATTAGAGATTCTGACTCATTAGACTCTAAAAGCAAGGGTTTAAAGTAATATTATTCTGTTGCTTCAAGAAAAGGTTCTAGCTAGTGGATAACATAGGAATATAGGACATGTACGCAAAGTTTCACTTTAATCTTGCAGAAAGGTAATGTTCCAGTTTGGAAACTATCAAAGGCACATAAGAGATGGTAACAGGAGGCAACTTTTAATTCTATCCTCCACACATGATAGACATGCATTTAGTGACTCTATGATGCAAAGCAATACATTTGTGTGTTCTATTTGTTCAACAGAAAATTCAACCTAAAATTGAAATTACATCCTGCATGTCTCTGAAAGATCGGGTTCACAGCTTGAAGGGGTTCTTGAATCCCGCAATGCTTCTGGAACACCAGGGATGTGCTATGGCCAGATTCGATTGATACACCAGTTGTACCCCTTCTTTAGGAAGGTGGATTTGACCTCAGGGGTTCATTCCCTAAATTAACCCCTCATTAGACTACTGAAATGTAATCTATGGGCATGTCAACACAGACATTATAACACAAAGGGGATGAGAACTGGCCTCATGGTATCCACATGATTGACAGTTTAACACATTTTTTCCCTCCATTAGACAAAGTATGGGATGTTCCAGAACTTCTCCAAAACTTTGGAGCAGCCCTACACTTGAGGTTTATAAACAGTTGGGCTAGTTCTGAATGGTTGTTTTTTCTCTTTCCCCAAACTCAGTGATAGGGGATCTTCCTCCAGATAGTATGAGATAGTATGACCTATGTTTTCAAAACATGTGTGGAGCTATGTGTGCCTCCCTCCTGAAGTATGCAGTTTGGAATAGTTGCTACCAGTTTAGAGTCTTTTTTTATTTTGGACTAGACTGAACTAACATGGTCAACAGTGGAGCATCATGGAAACTGAAGTCATAGAATCATAGAATCAAAGAGTTGGAAGAGACCTCATGGGCCATCCAGTCCAACCCCCTGCCAAGAAGCAGGATATTGCATTCAAATCCCCCCTGACAGATGGCCATCCAGCCTCTGTTTAAAAGCTTCCAAAGAAGGAGCCTCCACCACACTCCGGGGCAGAGAGTTCCACTGCTGAACGGCTCTCACAGTCAGGAAGTTCTTCCTCATGTTCAGATGGAATCTCCTCTCTAGTATTTTGAAGCCATTGTTCCGCGCATCCTAGTCTCCAGGGAAGCAGAAAACAAGCTTGCTCCCTCCTCCCTGTGGCTTCCTCTCACATATTTATACATGGCTATCATATCTCCTCTCAGCCTTCTCTTCTTCAGGCTAAACACACCCAGCTCCTTAAGCCGCTCCTCATAGGGCTTGTTCTCCAGACCCTTGATCATTTTAGTCGCCCTCCTCTGGACACATTCCAGCTTGTCAATATCTCTCTTGAATTGTGGTGCCCAGAATTGGACACAATATTCCAGATGTGGTCTAACCAAAGCAGAATAGAGGGGTAGCATTACTTTCTTAGATCTAGACACTATGCTCCTATTGATGCAGGCCAAAATCCCATTGGCTTTTTTTGCCGCCACATCACATTGTTGGCTCATGTTTAACTTGTTGTCCACGAGGACTCCAAGATCTTTTTCACACGTACTGCTCTCGAGCCAGGCGTCCCCCATTCTGTATCTTTGCATTTCATTTTTTCTGCCAAAGTGGAGTATCTTGCATTTGTCACTGTTGAACTTCATTTTGTTAGTTTTGGCCCATCTCTCTAATCTGTCAAGATCATTTTGAATCCTGCTCCTGTCCTCTGGACTATTGGCTATCCCTCCCAATTTGGTGTCGTCTGCAAACTTGATTATCCTGCCTTCTAGCCCTTCATCTAAGTCATTAATAAAGATGTTGAACAGGACCGGGCCCAGGACGGAACCCTGCGGCACTCCACTTGTCACTTCTTTCCAAGATGAAGAGGAAGCATTAGTGAGCACTCTCTGTGTTCGTCCACTTAACCAATTACAGATCCACCTCACCGTAGTTTTGCCTAGCCCACATTGGACTAGTTTCCTTGCCAGAAGGTCATGGGGGACCTTGTCGAAGGCCTTACTGAAATCCAGGTACGCTACATCCACGGCCTTCCCCGCATCTACCCAGCTTGTAGCTCTATCGAAGAAAGAGATCAGATTAGTCTGGCATGACTTGTTTTTGATAAATCCCTGTTGACTATTAGCGATGACTGCATTTGTTTCTAAGTGTTTGCAGACCGCTTCCTTAACAATCTTTTCCAGAATCTTGCCCGGTATCGACGTGAGGCTGACCGGACGGTAGTTGTTTGGGTCATCCTTTTTTCCCTTCTTGAAGATTGGACCACATTGGCCCTCCTCCAATCTGCTGGAACTTCTCCCGTTCTCCAAGAACTCTCAAAGATGGTTGCCAATGTTTCCGAAATGACTTCCGCTAGTTCCTTCAATACTCTGGGGTGTAGTTGATCTGGCCCTGGGGACTTGAACTCATTTAGAGCGGCCAGGTATTCCTCGACTCCCCAATTTGGGGTTGGATGTCCTTGCCAATGGTTCCGAAATGACTTCCGCTAGTTCCTTCAATACTCTGGGGTGTAGTTGATCTGGCCCTGGGGACTTGAACTCATTAAGAGCGGCCAGGTATTCCTGGACGACTTCTTTCCCAATTTGGGGTTGGATGTCCTCCAATCCCTCATCCACTCCATCTTGCTGAGGTTGAAGACTCTCTTTTTGTGAGAAGACCGAGGCAAAGAAGGCATTAAGTAGTTCTGCCTTTTCCCTATCCCCTGTCAGCATTTCCCCATCTTCTCCGCGAAGAGGTCCTATCGCCTCCTTGTTTTTCCTTTTTCTACTGACATAAGAATAGAAGCCCTTTTTATTGTTTTTAATGTCCTTGGCAAGTCCAAGGCAGTTGGAAGACACCACGTTGGGATAAAATGTAGTTTGCATCATTGCATGTCCATGGCTTAAGACAAATGGACCTTGTAAACTTTCTGAAGCTGAAAAACTTTTAATTGACCTGAGAAAGTAATGAGGGGAAAGAGCAAAAACAGAAGAGAAATCATAATTAAGCTATAGCATGCCTTCTTAGCCTCTTTATATGCAACTATGCTAGCTATTACAGAGGATATTAGGATCATGTTTTCGTAGAACCACTGAGTGGCACTGTATTCCAACACCAGCCAGGCAAACTGTGAATGCTGGGGGGAAAAACTCTTCTGCCAAGTTCACATGAGCATACAGCAGAAATAAGAGAGTAGGCTTTTTTGTTACTTGCTATGATAGAAATGGATTGTTCCTAAGTTCAGTTTTGCAAAATGAAGATGGATTAGTTCCCAATTAGCACAAGCTGGGATTCTGGTAGTATGGGAACCTCAGAGTTAGCATTTTTTGTTCTCTGGCCCTAGGAGTAGAATCTCAGGGTGAGAATGTAACCATAACATAAACATTTTCCTCAATACTCAAATGTTGTGTCTTTTATTTTAATGGCATAATCGCTGCAGCTGTGGTTGGTACATAATGAATGCATCTTTGATGACATCAAAATGGGAAGTTACTTGTAGCAGCATCCTTGCAGTATCATCAGTGTGTCCATTCTCCTGTGACAGCCCAAGTGAGCAGTCACAGGATTTGGCCTTGAAATCTCTGGGTTAAGACAATCCTGAACTGGCAACCCTAACTGACTATGGCTCTAAGACCAGCTGCACTAAAACAACTCCGAGTCCAATTTTCCACAGTGACTTGAAAGACCTGATGCAACCTAAGAGGTTTTACATATCGCCTTGTCTAGGCTGCAGGTCATTGACTGTGTGGTGACTGGTGACCCCTCAAAATATTTGAATCAGCCCCCTAAAATATGGATTACTCAGTTCCCCATATCTCTATTGAGGAGCAATGCTGGTATCCCCTCTTCTAGCTACAAACCTGATGTCTAAATAGCACATATGGAGATAACCAGTCTAAAGCAGGCATGGGCAAACTTTGGCCCTCCAGTTATTTGGACTTCAACTCCCACAGTTCTTATCAGCCTCAGACACCTTCCTTTCCCCCCAATAAGTGGCTGAGTGGGGAAAGGAAAGGGTATGCTATTAAGAATTGTGGGAGTTGAAGTCCAAAACACCTGGAGGGCCTAAGTTTGCCCATGCCTAGACAAAAGGCACCAGACCCAGCTGATCTTACACATCAAGCAGTGCCATTATTTGGTGCAAGTCATTAAAGTACTTTAAAGCACCCACTTTAATACAGTAGTAGTTAAAGTGCACCCGGAGTCCTCAAGTTCACTTTTCATCCCCAAATATCCACATTTTAAAAAATGAGACTTTTGAGGAATTAAAAATGTGATGCCCACTAAAAGCCACACACACAAATACACACACACCCACACACCCTGGTTTTAAGTAAGGATGAGCAGAGAAGGCTAATGACTTTGTAAAATTACAACAGTGAGCCAAAGCAGTTAAAGTGGTGTCAAATTGCATTAATTCTTCAGTGTAATTCCTCCTATAGTTCCTGTTTTAAGGTCAGATCTTCCATGAGCATCTGGGTATGTGAATGTCTGGAATATTATCTCCTTTTCTTTTCAAAACACTTTAGCCTATTTCCCTTTTGGCTGAAATGTCCCCAATGCTTTGCAACTCATTTTGAAAAACCAATTTGCTAACATACCTTTGGTTCTTAGCAAGCTAATCAGCATTTTGAAAGCCCTCTCAGCCACTTTGGAAACTAATTGGAGCTTTATCACACAGATCTTTTACCAAGCTATTTTTGGAGGAAAGGGTGAGGAAATTCCTTTCCAAAGACAATGCCCTTGTATTTCTCTCTTGTTTTGTTTCTCTCTGTTTTCCTCAGCTCTCAGAAATTATTCAAAATGAAGCTCTTGACTTAATCCATGACAAAAAAAAAAATACTAGATAGACTTATCATTGAATTTATTGTTTGTGAACCTTGAATTTCCCCTGAAATTTCATCTGCTGTTTGGAGTATAATTAATGCAATTTGATACCATTTTAACTGCCATGATCCAATACTATGGAACCATGGGATTTGTGGTTTAGTGAAGAATGAGTACTCTTTGACAGAGAAGGCCAAGGACCTTGTAAAGCTACATCTGCCATAATTCCATAGCATTGAACCATGACAATTAAAGTGGTGTCAAACTGCATTAATTCTACAGTGCATGTGTATGTACCCTTTGTCTCCCAATGCTCACATGGGTTCTGCCTGCATTGATGATGATGATGATGATGATGGTGATGATGGTGATGATGGTGATGATGATCTTTATTTATACCTTGCCACCATCTCCCCAAAGGGGACTTGGGGTGGCTAACATGAGGCCAAGCCCAAAGATACAATACAACAAAATAAAATACAAAATACAGAACAACAAAAAATACATCAAAATAAAATACATACAGTAGGAAAATAAAATAAACGAAGCAAAATAACATAATAGAAAATCAAAACACATGGGCGGGCCAAATACACAAGATAAAATTATCAAACCCTGGATGAGGTAGGAGTAGAAAAAGTGTATTTGTGAGGGAGAAACCCAAAAAGGACGAAAAGTGGGGTTAGGGCTTCAGTTTAGGACGGGGGAAAGTGCAACATAAGGACAAACACTGCAGATGGAACAGACAAGAATGGGATGAATGCTCACTCTCCAAAGGCACATCGGAAGAGTCAGATCTCCCTCCACACTATTTTAACTGGCAACAACAAAGAATAAGAAGAATACTAATCAGAGGAATGTATTGATGGTGAAAGCAGTTTGACTACAGAGGCAAATCATGAGAGGAAATGAGTCAAACTGCCTTTTGTTGATTGTTATGAAGAAGAGACAGACAGGTATCTGATGTTGATGCCCTAGCTCTGGATGTCCTGCAATAAGTAAGATTTTGGACTGGGCAGCTTAGAAACCTCTCTGTAATTAGAATTTCAATCTAGGTCATAGAATCATCGAATGATAAATTGCATCTTCCTCCTGTATTCCCTTTCATTGAGCAGTGGAGAGCAGGGGACAGGCTGAGACACATCTGACTGGGTGTGCATCTTCACTGACACATAATCCCAAAGTGGCAGAGGAGAGAGTCAGCTCTGCAGTGGTTGCTATTTCGGTTAACATGAACCAAGGATAGTTAATGCAGCCTTGAATGCATTAACAAAAGTTGTGGATTGCTCCAAATTGTCTTCCAGAATCAGGAGTAAACTATGACCTCAGACTAGTGTATAAACAGTTGTGTCTATTCAAGAAATGGCTGGGACAGTTTACACTGTCCACCCACTTACCTGAGGCTCAGGCAGCCTTGGGACAGGGGGTGGCACGTACCTTGCCCTTTTGTTCTGGGCTTCACCTGTAATGATGATACACAGAGTGATGAGGCAACTGGAGAATGGAAAGAGTGATTACTGCTTTTCCCCTTCTTCTCTCTCGCATTGATTTGTCACTCTTGGTATCACCACTGCAAGCACTGAGTGGTTACCAGCACAATTTTTGTAACTGGTGGGATCCACAAAGCCCAGAATGATGAGGATGAGGGAAGAGTCACTGTCATGCAGCACCAAACTGATTTCTGCCTCCACTTGGCCATGTGCCCATCATCTAACCATCAGAGGCTGGCTCAAGACTATGCAGTACAAACACCAGCCAGCTTCAGAGTTAGCTGGGGAGACATACAGTGTGGCCTCCAGTGATACTAATTTGGAGTATCCCACTCTGGATCAGCATCAACATTTTTGGCCAGTGAAGATGCACCTAGTGTTACTGTGAATTCATTATTATTCATCTGGCTGTGTTACAGTAGCCGGATGAACAGTGATGCTTTCACCTTCCTGGACCTATAAAGAGGTGCTAATGCAGGCACAAGCAAACTTTGGCTTTACAGATCTTTTGAAGTTCAATTCCCAGAAATCCCATTCAGTTTATTAACTGTTAGGAATTGTGGGAGTTGAAGTCCAAAATACCCGGAGGGCCAAAGTTTGTCCATAACTGTGCTAGTGGATGCTTTTTTCTATGGACTTTAGAACAGGGATGGGGGGGGGGGGAATGACTAGAAACACACAATACTATTCTGAGCTCCCCCAAGTAATCAGGCAATATTGCATCAACAACTCTCTATAGTTGAGCTCTCCCAGGAATAACAAAAGGTGCAGTCTATCATTTGCACACATGCCTGAGGATAAGCAATACCAGGAAATTCATTCATGCTTTTTGCAAAGTATAATCTGACCCTCCAACAGTTTGAGGGAGTGTGATCTGGCCCTCTGTTTAAAAACTTTGAGGACCCCTTATCTATATGTACACATGGAGGGGACTTCTACACACACACTGTGCTTGTAAGTATCTTCATACTTATGTGTGATTGAATGATACTGAATGGGAAAGTAATGTGCCCACCCTCTGATGATATCCTCTAGCACCATAGTTTGGGTGGTAACCTGACTGAACATTTCCAATCACAGGAGTGGACAGTTCATCTTTAGTTGTTGCATTAAGCCTTGACTCATTGAATAGAAAGACTGAGGTTATAACAAACATTTTATTTGTGTGCTAAGAAAGCTTTGAATTGAGGGAAAACAGAGCTGGGAGACACTCGCATTTAACATTTTCGCTTGCACTGGTTTTAACAAATGGGAGTTGTAATCCAGCAAAAGTAACTTTTCCGAGTAAAAGAAAGACTTCTAAACTTTGCTTTTAAAGGCTTGTTCCCATTGACCAGTGCCTTTCACTGGTAATTTTCTGTCAGTCGTTCCAGATTGCTCCCCATGGCCCTTCAACGAGTTAGGGCATTTTTGAGAGGTAGAAGAGGGGGTGAGGTGAAAGAAATCCCCCCCCCCCCCATGCCCCCAAAAGGCTACTGAGAGCCTACAGCCATGGAGTGAATACACTTTCCCCATTCCTGCTTTAAATCTTGTTTAGGGGTTTTGTTGATATCAGCAGTACTCCTCTTCTAGGAGGACATAATTGTTGCCAAACTAAAGAAGATATATGTGAATATAGTTCATAGATGCTATATAAAGTACAAAGTGTTCTGGATTTCCCAATCTCCCTTTACTGTAAATCTGGTATTGGTTTTTCCCCTTACAAAATAGAGAAGTGAAATTAAGAGTTCAATATGCAACGTAAACACTGTTTCACTTACACTGTTGCCAGTGTTTTGTGTTTGCTTTATGATATAAACCTTTCCAGACGTGGGCTGCTCCTGGCGTGATAAATAAATATTATCTTTAAATAGAAAATCTGCATCATTGCAGACGTAATACAGAGAAATAAACGACACCTCATAATCACCATAAATAACAAGCAATGATTTAACTCTATGTAGCTGTCAATCACACGGTATGCCTACCAGCCATTGAGTGGGAATGTCTTGACTTTGTACAGGATGTAAAAGTATAATTTTATCAAATGCCAGATAAGTCTGCTTTAAGTGGAATCTGTTTTCACATAACTGTTTGATTAAAAGGATTATCATTCTTAGAAATCTGGTTCCCCTTCAATACATAAACACAGAGTCTATAAACCATCATTCATCAAAAGCTCAATCCTGTTTCTGGAAAGATATAGTAACTGGCTGGCCATTAGATGTGCCTCTGGTGTTGCTATAAGAAGGTCCTCCATTGTGCATGTGGCAGGGCTCAGGCCGCATTGTTATAGGTCAATGTAGTGCAACTCTCCATATCCACAGGACCAACACCCATAGTGCCATTTAACCACATCTAACAAAACATGTCCTCTATGGGCATTTTCTAGGTCCTACATATGATTCTGTGGTATGCTTCTATCAGAGGTTGATCGTTTAGTTGTGTTGGAGGACTTAGGTATGTTTAGAAAAGAAGGGCCTGGGCATTTCATAGGTCCTCCAGCATGACTCTATGGTGTGTTTCTGCCAGAAGCCATTTGTTCAATAAGGTTGACTATTTCCTCCAGTTTTACACATTCACACAAAGTCCTAGAAAATATCCCTTATGACTGCAGGGGTCATATTGTCCTGATAACCAGTCATTATATGTTATTGAAGGTTGATTTTTCCATGTGATAACAATTTATATTTTATTTTATTGTACTCATGTACTGTTTTATCTCATTGCTATCTTGTTTTCATAAAACAAACTACCCATTTTTAATGATCCCTGGCTTTGTAGCTTCTAGGACACCTTGTAGAATTTGAATTCCCATTTCCTCAAAATGGATTCTTAGATAAGTTTGCAAAGGAAGAAAAAAGTGTGTAGTCTAAGTTCTAGGATGTGATTCATCTCATGAAATGTCACCACTACCTGGAGACCAGATTGTGATATTTCAAGGAATGAATGAATGAATGAATGAATGAATGAATGAATGAATGAATGTATATATATATATATATATATATATATATATATATATATATATATATATATATATATATATATATATTCTTATTCAGGATTGTCAGCAAAATCTCCTCCTTTGTTTTCTAGACTCCTCTGACTTTCAACAGAGTGGTTTTCAGTCTTCTTGCAAGATTCAACCTGCATAGCTTTATAAGAAATCAAGATTTTTTCCTGATGAAGATAGCATTTTGCTCCAGGATTTATACTGACATAATCATATAATTAGGGTTGCCAGAGTGAAAGCTTGGAGACAGCTCCTGTAACTTTAACTGTCATGTAGAACAAGAAATTTCAGCAGGTGTAATGCAACCATAAACAACACCTGCTGAAACTCCCTTCGCTTTTGCCAGTTTTCACTCTGACAACCCTATATAATATGGTATAGAATATCCTAGCACTCAGCAATACATTACCACACAGTGCAACAACCCTGAATAAATATGTTGACATTGTGTATCTTGTGTACATCTAAGGAGACTGGCTAGATTCGGGAATGATATAGTTCAAAAAGATCTAGCTCAGTGGTTCTCAACCTGGGGTCCCCAGATGTTTTTGGCCTTCAACTCCCAGAAATCCTAACAGCTGGTAAATTGGCTGGGATTTCTGGGAGTTGTAGGCCAAAAACACCTGGGGACCCCAGGTTGAGAACCACTGATTTAGCTTGAAAAAGTAATTATTTGGATGATATCTCCCATCATCTCATCTAGTTTGGCAAAATACTTTATCAGACTACCACTTCCAAGATTCCCATGCCAATCCTGATTGCATGGGCACATCTGAGAAAAATAAGAGCACAAAAATCCTTCCTAGTTTCTGAAAGCTCAAAGATGCTAGCAGATGAAGCCTGACAAAGTTGTTTCAGCATGTACAAGCAAAGCAGGACACATATCCATGCAGGATGAGGATGATCCAAAAAAAGCCCATTACCAGTATTACTGTGAGTGTGTGTATCCGCTTTGGAGGTGGGGGTTGAGACAGGATATATTCACCAGCATCAAAATATTAGGTAAATACCAAATAGTGGGTCATTGACTCATGGTGGAAGAAGTGGAATGTCCCATGAAAATAACCTGTGAATAGTCTGCAGGGGAAGTGTATAACAAAACAAATGAAAGTGCCATGAAGTAATTGGTTGGGGGGATCATAGCAATGCAGAATGCCATACTTTAAATGCTATGTAGATTCTTCCTATATCTCTGGATTCTGGGAGTGTCAAGACAACGAACTTCCAGAGACGCATGCAAAAGAAAAACCTAAATAAGCATGAGTGTTCTTTGTCATCACCATCCAGGCCTCAAACCCGTCCCAGCATTTCCTATGTAAACATCTGCACAGCAAAACCACTTTATTTATTTATTTATTTATTTATTTATTTATTTATTTATTTATTTACGATATTTATACCTCACTTTTCCCTACCCCAAAGGGGATTCAAGGCAGGTTACAGATAGGCAAAAATGCAATGCCTTAACCACAGTATACAATTAAAATGCATTTAAATTAAAATAAAAAAATCAACATTAAATACATTAAAGCATTATAAAACATGATTATCACTATAAACCATGCAACCCGCAATCATAGTCCAGGTCATTCCAATAGTCATTGCATACTTTCTTCATTAACAGTTTGAAACTGCATTAAATGGTCAGTGTAGATGGAACCTAAGTAATGCATTACTTCCTTCCAACACTTTGATTCTGTTATTCTGTATGTCTATGGATGGGGAGACTTTCTTTTGAACCCCCAATGTGACATCTGCTGGTAAGTTCACCCAAATAATCCTAGAGTTGGAAGGGATCATAAGAATACATTACTAAGGTAAGGTAAAGGTTTTCCCCTGACATGAAGTCCAATCGTGTCTGACTCTGGGGTGCTCTGGGGTGCTCATGTCTATTTCTAAGCCGAAGAGCCAGGGGTGTCTGTAGACATCTCCAAGGTCATGTGGCTGGCATGACTGCATGGAGCGCCGTTACCTTCCCACCAGAGCGGTACCTATTGATCTACTCACATTTGCATGTTTTTGATCTGCTAGGTTGGCAGAAGATGGGGCTGAGAGTGGAAGCTCACACCACTCCCCGGATTCGAACCTGCGACCTTTCAGTCAACAAGCTCAGCAGCTCAGCATTTTAACCCACTGTGCCACCGGGGGCTCCTACTATTACTACATTACTAAAGCATTCCTTAAAGCCCCCCTTCCAACCTTTGTTTAAAAAATTCAGAAGAAATAGACTCATGGGATATTAGTGTTGGCAGGGACCTGTGCATGGTCCAATAGCTAGACATCCTATGTCAGCACAAAAATTAGTGAAGGCAATGCAAATGGGCTGTGTAGGCACAGTCTAGCATATAATCACTTTGAAAGAAGTCCACTGAGAAATGAATGAAGCCACATTTTCCAGACACACAGCTGTTCTTGAACAGCCAGAAGCTATGTAGCAAAGAAAGAAATAATGAATATGCTTAAAATATATAGTACTGAGAAAACAAATGCTCTTTTATGGCTCAATTGGAAAAACTGAGATTCTGCTTGTCCCAGCTGCAGCTCTACTGCATTGAAGGACCTCAACAACATCACAGAGTACGTCAATTATTACATGAAAATATTGTTATCTCCAAAGTCTCTCCCACTCTGGTGTATATTTTGTCACTTTCTATAAAGTTAGCCACCTTTGTCTTCAGAATGCAGTTACCGGGAAAATGCCATATAAGCTCAATAGGTTTTTTCCTCTGCAGTTGGAGGCAGTAACATGGAGTAATACGTGTTCCTATGGGCAGTCTCTTGCTGAACATGGACATTTCTCTCCCAAATACTGCTTCATGAGCCTGGTATGGTATTTTTTAAAAAATAATTTAATAATTAGGAATATTACAATTTCAAGATATCACCCCTTTAATTTTCCCATCATTTCTCCTTCATAGTAATCTTGGCTTTTAACATTGTGCTACTGCTAGCTTTTTAACTTTGTTGTCCTTTTTTAATTAACCAACTACAGTAAGTTCTAGTGTACAATAGGTTTTGGACTTCCACGACTAAGAGTAAGATAATCTCCTTGCTCTCAGAATGATGCCTTCTGTCTCCTTGAGAGTAAGAAGATTGGGAAAAAAGAAGAGGAGCCCAGAGACGGGATGTCTGCCTTAAAAACTATGCCTTTTGTTTCCTCTATGGATAGAGCTAGAGACAGGAAAAGCCCGATCTTGTGTGATGAATATAATCTAATCTTTGAGAAGAAAAGTAGGATAATTTATGGTTCTGTAGTTTAGATATTAACTGGAGTGGAAAGTGCAGCACGAATCTGAAAGAGAAGAAACACAGCTATCCTGTTCCTCTTTCTCACCAAACCACTGTCACTTCCAGTCATGGATGATGGTGTGAAACAGGTGGACCTCTTGACAATCTTCAGTGGTTCCTTTTTGTTAGAGTTCAGAAGTCTAGTAATTCAGAATTCAAACTGCAGGTTGCCAATGTCCTACCCACTCCACTCACCCCCCCCCCCCCAAAAAAAAATCTGGCCTAGGAGCAAATGTTTTGGCTCTTGCATTATATTGTTTCATTAACACTTTTCCTAATGTTTCTAAACATTTCTATTTACTCCTTAAATTGCAGCATTTTAAAAAGAAGAACCAGTTGTATAGCTGTAGCATCCTTGATATCGACATGGCCAAAGGTTAACATCTGTCTGGTGGTATAGAAAGAGTTAATTGGTACTTAGGCTTTGTCAGATGTCTTTTGTTTAAGGTGGCACTTTCAGGCTTGGAAAAGATGGGAAGCAGAGAACTAAAGAGGGAGTCAATTTTCCCCTGTTACTATGTGTACCATTCTCATAGTTATTTGAAGGGGTTGTTCATTTCACTTTCCATTTTTTTCTGCACTGTATAATTGGAACCCTTCAACCATGAGCCTCACCCAAGGGAGTGGGAATACATCCAAGTCCAGGGACATCATTCAACTAGCCACAGGAACAAGAATGTCTGCTATGGGTAATCAAAGTGCTTAGGGGCCAAATGCTACTGTTAGCTCTGAGAAGTTTTGGATCTAATCAACTAAAGGACCAGAATACTTTGCTGCTTTCAGTGCCAACTGAAGACTTGGTGAGGCCTGCAACTACAACCAGTTTTGACTTAGAACTCACTGTATTATTTTATTATGAAAGATGAGAAGGGTAGTCTCCCTTCCAATGAATTCTCTTGTAACTCACGGCCCATTGTATTGATAATTGTATTGATAATCATATGTTCCCTGAGGGATGGGAGTCACAAAACACTCCCCTGTTGTTGGGCTGCAGTTCCCAGGATACCAGCTACTGGGATTTGTCTTGCAACAATACTGAAAGGGCTACATGATTCCCCGCTCTGATCTGGAAAAAGGAAAACGCTAGCAGCTGTCAACCTGTTTCCCCATTCCTATCTGTCCAAATTATTGCTACTTTAATTTTAATCATTTTATTGTCCTAATTCTTTTCTGTTACATTTGCATTAATAGCTGATATTTCTTCCATCATGGCAACACTCACAAGGTTCCCTAGGCAGTCTCCCATCCAAACCCTGCTTTGTAATTGTGTTAATTATTCTGTAAGCTGCCTTGGGGATCTACACACAAAAAATAAATCCAGAGCGAGGCCAAGAGCAAGGCCAAATATTCTTGATTGTTTTGCAACCTTTCCACAGATTATCAGTGGCCCAGGAGCTACAATGTGAGAACGTCTGGTTTAGTTTTTCCTCCACTCCATCACAGTTGATTCAGTACAGTTCTCAGAAGTAAAACATGCTGACTATTCTCTTAGAAAGAAATGCTAAAATGAAATCACATAAATGAGAAAAATATGAAATTTACCAAATATCTTTAAAATCATGTTAAAATAGAGAGATGGGAAATGTATCAGTCCAAAGGTCAAGAATCCCAAGAAATACAATGGACTTCTACAATGGACCAAATTTGAGTGAAATTTGGAGGGCCAAAACACCACCTTTTTGACAAGAGGATGGTCAGACACCTGCCCATGCTGAACCAGCATGACCACAGGTGGGCATGGCCACCTGGTCTCCAATCTCCCTGGATCCCATTTCCTCATTTAACATGTAAAAGAAGCTTTCTTACCAAGGCTAGAGGCTTCTGTGTCTATATGATATGACATAGTTCTCCAGAAAGGAGTAGGGGGGTCCCTTCAGAACTCAGTTGCATCACTTTGACACAAAATGGAGCTCTCAGAAGCTTCCAACCTTGGTAAGGAAGCTAGCTTTACATTTTAAACAGGATCCAATGAGGGAAAGATAGCCCTGGGATAGTGTATGTCAGTCCCAAAAGAAGCTTCCAAAGATTCCACATCTCAAGAGATCCAGATCTTACTGAAAGGTCCAGCTCTTTGGAGGAGTCTTTTTAACCTGGTTCCAGGTTTTTTCCAAGTTAGCACTGATTATCATGAGGCATCGTTTGGAATCTCATGATAATGTGCCACCTACCCTGCATTAAATGTCAATGTAGATGGGGCCACATATGCACAGAGAGCACTGCATTTGGGTAGATTGAACAGTTGCCAGCAACAAGGAGTTTCAACAACTGTGGAGAGAGATATAGGTGTCTGACTGGACACCATGTGCTTGATTACTCAACATTTCTTGTTTAATAGACACTAACTCCTGAATTCCAAAGGATGGGATAGCTTTTCAGTGTCCACCCAGTCCAGCTGATGAGCTGTAGACCCCCAGCTTCTTTGGCCACCAGCTCCTCAGATTCAAAGAGGGTGCTGTCTGTTGGATCCAGACACTCTTAGCAATCCACCTCCTCTGCATCAGATTCCAGAGCATGAGTTGTGACACTTCCCCTGAAGGTCTACCCTGGCAAGATATCCTTGTCTGGAAAGACTTTCATTAGTTGTAGTTGACAGACATTGTTTTCATGGCCCCTGGCAAGAGTGTCCTTCATTAGCACTTCAGTTTAACAATATTCCATCCTCTTGTTTTGTATTTTATAATCGCAGACTGACTTTGCCTTTAGAAACACTGAAGGTCAGTAAGGAGCATGGGGTGGAAATCAATAGAAGGAAACAATTTTAAAGGGAAAAGGTGTCTTAATCTGCATCACACAATCAAAGCCTTGTCATTCTGTCTGTAGGATGGTACTGCAAACTATTGTCTATTCTAAGTTTGTCACTATAATATTACAAAAATGTACTGTATTCTATGTTTGCTCCCTCCTGGGCACACAGAGGACTGGGCGACCTGGAAGGCACTGAACGGACTGCGCTCTGGCACCACGAGATGCAGAGCCAACCTTCAGAAATGGGGCTACAAAGTGGAATCCTCGACATGCGAGTGTGGAGAGGAGCAAACCACTGACCACCTGCTGCAATGCACCCTGAGCCCTGACACATGCACAATGGAGGACCTTCTTGCAGCAACACCAGAAGCACTCCAAGTGGCCAGGTACTGGTCAAAGGACATTTAATCAACTCTCATACTCACAAATTTTGTAACCTGCTTGCTTGCTTTGTTCTGTTAGAAATGTAATATAATTTGACTGGTTGTTCTGACACGACAAACAAACAAACAAAACAAACATGGCAAACATAGAATACATGGAGGTCTCCTCCACATGTATCTACCTAGAGTTGAAGTTCTCTGTTCTGTTTCAACTTGAGTCACTGCTCTGACATCCATCCTTCTTTCCAGCCAATGTCTGTGAATGAGGAAAATTATATGACAATAAAGCCGTAGGACCATGAGATAGTGAATGGTGTGTAGAAAGTTAGATGAGTGTAGAACAGTAATTCTCAACCTGTGAGTCCCCAGGTGTTTTGGCCTACAACTCCCAGAAATCCCAGCCAGTTTACCAGCTGTTAGGATTTCTGGGAATTGAAAGCCAAAACATCTGAGGACCCACAGGTTGAGAACCACTGGTGTAGAAGAGCAACACAGTTGAATGCTTTCCATATGAAAACAAACATTTCCCTGGCAGAAGAAAACTTGCTTACCAAGGGGGAAAGGTTGTTGTTCAGCTTTCTCCCTCTTGGTCTAGGTCTAGTTTTGTGTTTGACAGGAGGGCTTTTGGATTGCTTTTCTAAAACAGGAGAACATATAAAATATGACTTCCTGACCCCTTGCATTCTATAATGGTGCACTGCTTCCTTCTACTAAAGATACAAATCATCTCATAGTCCAGGGCTGAGGAACATCTGGCCCTCCAAATATTTTGGCCTATACCTCTTAACAGTCTCTTACCACTGGGTATAGTGGAAAATTGATAGGTGATCTAGGCAGAAAAACAGAATCAAAATGTTGAGTCGGTTATCTAGTCCAATTGCTTCCAGATACAGGAAATCAACATCTAAAACTTCTTTGAGAAAATGGCCATCCATTTTCTAAATATCCACCACCCCTAGCCACTGATTTAGCTCTATTTTTGACCAGCTTCCAAATATCAGAGTGGAAACTTCTTTCTTTAAACTTGAATTCATTGGTATATATACTTGTCTCTGGAGCAACAGAAAGCAAGGCTGTTCCATTTTCCACATGACAGCCCATCAGATATTTTGAAACAGCTATCATAGCATTTGCCAGTCTTCTCTTCCCCGCCTGGAATCCAAATGGATCATCAGCAATATTTTAGATGCAAGCTCTACATAAGATATTAAGTGTTTGCAATACGAAATTGGAGCCAAAATGGTTTGAATGTTGGACTAGGATCTTAAGATGTTGTTGTTGTTCATTCGTTCAGTCATCTCCGACTCTTCGTGACCTCATGGACCAGTCCATGCCAGAGCTCCCTGTTGGCCGTCACCACCCCCAGCTCCTTCAAGGTCAGTCCAGTCACTACAAGGATGCCATCCATCCATCTTGTCCTTGGTCGGCCCCTCTTCCTTTTGCCTTCCACTTTCCCCAGCATCATTGTCTTCTCTAGGCTTTGCTGTCTCCTCATGATGTGGCCAAAGTACTTCAACTTTGTCTCTAGTATCCTTCCCTCCAGTGAGCAGTCGGGCTTTATTTCCTGGAGGATGGACTGGTTGGATCTTCTCGCAGTCCAAGGCACTCTCAGAACTTTCCTCCAACACCACAGCTCAAAAGCATCGATCTTCCTTCACTCAGCCTTCCCTAAGGTCCAGCTCTCACATCCGTAGGTTACTACAGGGAATACCATGGCTTTGACTAGGCGGATCTTTGTTGCTAGTCTGATGTCTCTACTCTTTATTATTTTATCGAGATTGGACATTGCTCTCCTCCCAAGAAGTAAGCGTCTTCTGATTTCCTGGCCACAGTCTGCATCTGCAGTAATCTTTGCGCCTAGAAATACAAAGTCTGTCACGGCCTCCACGTTTTCTCCCTCTATTTCCCAGTTGTCAATCATTCTTGTTGCCATAATCTTGGTTTTGCTGGAGAGGATCTTAAGATACAAGAGTTCAAATCCCTTGGGCATATTGTTCTCTAGCTCAGAGGAAGGTGAAGGAAACCTTCTCTGACTAAATCTTACCAAGAAAACTCAATGATAGAATTGCTGCAAGTTGGAGTTGATGTGAAGACATGTAACAACAACAGCAACAACAAACAAGACCATGGCTGATCTTCTAAATGTTTGTAAAAATGGATTCGGAATTCACCAAGGGCTATGGGATTAAGTAAGTCTAGAACCAGCATACTGTGAGAATCTATATAGTTGGACCAGAGGCATTTGGGGTTATCGCAATGGTGCCAGAATCATATATGTGAAAATGAAACAGTTATGTAGTTGTAAGTTGAGCTAATAACCATAATTGCCAGAAAGGATGGCAATCAGTCTGTTAAAATGCTACTTTAAATACTTTTATAAAGTCACACTGAAAGTAGCTAGAAATGAAATGACTTTATAACCACACCTTATCCCAAGTAACTCATTATAGATAACTATAGGCAGCCCCCAAGTTACAAACAAGATAGGTTCCGTAGGTTTGTTCTTAAGTTGAATTTGTATGTAAATCAGAACAGGTATATGTTTTAAGTGTAACTCCAGCCATATACACTCACATAGACACACACACACCCTTGGTGACTCAGTGGGTTAAACCGGTGAGCTGGTGAACTTGCTGACCGAAAGGTCAGCAGTTCAAATCTATGGAGTGGGGTGAGCTTCCGTTTCTGCCAACCTAGCAGTTCAAAAACATGCAAATGTGAGTAGATCCCAATTCTGTGGGAAGGTAACAGCACTCCATGCAAACATGCTGGCCACATGCCCCTGGAAATGTCTATGGATAATGCTGGATCTTTGGCTTAGAAATGGAGATGAGCACCACTCCCCAGAGACGGACACAACTAGACTTAATGTCAGGGTAAACCTTTACCTTACACACACACTTTGGATAACATCGGGACTAGTTAATATGCCTGCAGTTTTGGTTTTGCTGTCTGTGAAAGTGAAATTTGCACCTCACTTTCTATCCGTGAGATAATTGGATTTTGAAACATTTAGTTTGTTGTGGAAACAAGGGTTGGTGATAAAGCTACAGTTGAGATAACTTTCCCCCATGATAACTCTTTCAGGAGTGAATTTCCCTTCCTAGGAGTAGATTGATCTCAGTTCCTATTGTCTCATCCCTGTTTGTAACTATGAGTCATTTGTAAGTCAGATGTTTGTAACTCAGGGACTACCTGTATATTGTTTATATCTTGTTGTTCTCAAGCCCTGAAGGAAACACCATGTTTATTGTAACTGGAGAACGGTTAATAATTTTGTCAATGAACGGGAAAGTATGAAAAACTGTGAACAGGAAGCATCTTTCCACTTCAGCTTATGCCTTTTCTTCACTATTCAGCCAGACAGTAGCCTGGAAAGACTTCTTGCTTTTCCTCCCATTCAATTTGTATGCAGCACACTACACACGTTCACGCTCTTAAGAGTGTGACTTACACGAGAGAATGTGAGAGCCCGACCAATCCCTGGGCTGCTTCGATTGGGGAGATGGCCAATCCAGAGGCCCTGCTGGTGTTTCTAAATTAAGCAACAAAACTGGAGCTAGGACAGACGTGGGAGCTGAGCTTCATAAACCAAATTTCCCTGCAGTGATGGAGCCATGATGCAATTGAGGCAGCCAATACAGCCCCTCATGAATCCATTCACATGTTTCCAGCCTCGTGTCATAGCAGCTTCTCAGCACAGACACGGGCCTTTCCGGAAGCAAACGCTGCAGCAGCCAGCAGGCTCTATTCAGAGACTGTAGCTGGTGTATTATTAGCTCTGAGCTCGTCAATGAAGTCAGTTGGTCTTACTTTAGATACTCAAGCTATGCTCCCAACACTGGCCTGAAACTATAACATCCACACCTGGGGTAGCAGAGCCAACCCTACCATAATGGGGAAAGTGCAGGTATCTGGGGGCAGGAGTAACTATTTCCATAAACTTTCTACCTTGTCTGAAAGATTGTACCGGTGGCAAAGTGAATCTACTCTGGGATTTACTCTGAACTTTATGTTTTGTGTCTTCAAGGTCAGCTGTTGACCTATGGGGATCCCATATATTTCAAAAGGTTTTCTTAGACAAAGACCATTCAGAGATATTTATGGCCTGCAAAAATAGGAGCACAGTGTCTAGATTCTGCAAATTCATGCTACCCCTCTATTCTGCTTTGGTCAGACTACACCTGGAATTATACTGTGTCCATTTCTGGGCACTGCAATATAAGGGAGATATTGACAAGCTGGAATGTGTCCAAAGGAGGGCAACTAAAATGATCAAGCGTGTGTAGAGCAAGCCCTATGAGGAGCGGCTTAAAGAGTTGAGCATGCAGAAGAAAAAGCTGAGAGGAGACATGATGGTCATGTATAAATATATGAGGGGAAGTCACAGGGAGGAGGGAACAGGCTTGTTTTCTGCTGCCCTAGAGACCAGGACGCGGAACAGTGGCTTCAAACTACAGGAAAGAAGATTCCACCTGAACACAACGAAGAACTTCCTAACTGTGAGAGCTGTTCAGTAGTGGAACTCTCTGCCCCGGAGTATGGTGGAGGCTTCTTCTTTGGAGGCTTTTAGACAGGGCCTTCTCCGTGGTGGCCTCTCAGTTGTGGAACTCCTTCCCCAGCGACATCAGGCGGGCCCCATTCAACCTAAGAGCAATCCTATGGAACCTATCTTGAGCGTACTTTGGGGACTTAATGTGATCTATATCTTATTGGGGAATATAACCAATTTAATGTTTCTTTGCCAATGTATTAAATGGAATGACATTTGCATTTTTTTAGTGTAACTCCCGAGGAAATCAAGCTCTAATAGTGACCAAAACATGTTCAGCTTTTGAAAACAGATAAAGCAAGTGACTATTTATCAGCATGTGGAGCTTTGTCCATAAAAAAACTATCATGTGATGTTCTTTGCAAGATTTGTTTGGCTTTACCTCCCTCTGAGGCTGAGATAGTGTGGCATGTCCAGTTGGTCTTCTGTGGCCGAGTGGGGATTTGAACTCTGGTCTCCTGAACCGAAATCTAGCACCCAAACCACTAGATCGCACTGGCTTTCATACCTGCATTACTTTGTGATAATTATGAGTACATTACTTTATGGTCATTTCATACCTTCTGTGGTGCAGTGGGTTAAACCTTTGTGCTGGTGGGACTGAACAGACAGATTAGAGGTTCAAATCTGGGGAGAGTGAAGATGAGCTCCTTCTGTCAGCTCCAGCTCCCCATACAGGGACATGAGAGAAGCCTCCCACAAGGATGGTAAAACATCAAAACATCTGGGCATCCCCTGGGCAATGTCCTTGCAGATGGCCAATTCTCTCACACCAGAAGCAACTTGCAATTTCTCAAGTTGCTCCTAACATGAGAAAAAAAAACCTTTTGTGGCATAATTGTAAGCCTTAGTTGCCTTTTTAGTTATGGGTGACCTCACTAAGTGTTGCCTTGTGTTGTGCCATATGTTGTGTCAAAAGTAGATGAGAAGAGAGTTGACTTTTTGCAACAAGTCAGTGACTTGTAGCATTCTGGTATATGCAATTTTAAATAACTCAAATACTATATTTCAGTAAACTTTTTGAAAGTAAAAGTCAAGTGTTGTGGGGAGGGGTGTTCCAAAATGGCAATTACAATGGTAACTACTGTATAACTATTGTTATATAGTTATTCTAAAGGGAAAGCACATAACTCCAAATGAGGACCAGTATCTCATTATGACCATTCATAACATCAGCTTGATGTCTTATGATCTGAGAAAATAATGCACCATTGTCTTCTCGCGTCATTCATTTCTCTCTACGTGCATCACTTAAAATGTGAAAACACATTCATTCAAATGTGATCTTCTGTAAACCCCCATCATACGAATGGTTCCACATTATATAACCAGGCCAAATATATATTTCCTCCCACTTCCTTGTCAGAGTACAAACAGACCTGAATCAATGTAGTTTATAAAATAACTCCTTTTTTTCTACCTAACAGGAATATCACAGCTACTAATCGTGGCACAGAGGACAGATATAGATTTTTTTGATGGAGTCATCTCCCATATTTCCAGAGGTTGGAAAAGGTGTGTGGTTTTGAGAAAAGCATGTGGTTTCTTCTGAAATAATCTCATTCAAACCTATGAGAGATTGCCAATCACTGGAAAATACCAAGATAACTCAGAGCTTGCAAAAACATTTCTATTGGATTGCAGCTCCCAGAATCCCACAGCAAACACTTTCACCTTGGACACAAGGCAGAGTTCTATCTATTTCTTGTTAGTGTGCCTTTAAGCTGTTTCCAATCTATTGTGACTGTAGGGCGAACCTATCACAGGGTTTTCTTGGTAAGATGTGTTCAGAAGAATTTGCCATTGCCTTTCTTTGAGGCTGAGAGAAACTTACCAAATAATAATAATAATAATAATAATAATAATAATAATAATAATAATAATAAAACAATAATAATAATAATAGTAACACTTTATTTGTACCCCGCTACCATCTCCCTAAGGTGCGGCTTACATGAAGCCAAGCCTGCAATACATCAATAAACAAAACATCAATAAAATAAAACATCAATAAACAATCGATACAATATAAATCATAAATCACATAAACAAAATAGACAATAACAATCAACAGTAACATATAAGCATTTAAAACCAATGGCCGGGCCAAATGTGATAGATTAAAATTAAAAAATAATGCTGATGTGAACAAGGTAGGGTATAATTGGGATAGGATTTTCAGAGAGAATGAGGGAATGCAGTCAACCCTAAAGGAGTAGTAAAGTGCATTTTGAGGACATAATGCTGAAAGTTTTCCTTATTCTGGGAAGGCACACTGGAACAACTACGTTTTCAATCTCCTCCTAAAGACTGCCAGAGTTGGGACATGTCTGATATCTCTGGGAAGTGAGTTCCAGAGTCAGGGGGCCACCACCGAGAAGGCCCTCTCCCTCATCCCCACCAATCGCGCCTGCAAAGGAGGTGGGAGCGTGAGCAGGGCCTCTCCAGATGATCAAAGCGATCATGTGGGTTCGTACACAGAAATGCGGTCACGCAGATAGGCGGGTCCCAAACCGTTCAGGGCTTTGTAGGTAAGAACCTGCACCTTGAATTGGGAGCAGAAAATGAATGGCAGCCAGTGGAGCTCCTTAAACAGGAGGGTGATCGCTCCCTGTAAGGAGCACCAGTTAACAACCTGGCGGCCCGTGGACCAATTGAAATTTCCGGGCCATTTTCAAGGGCAGCCCCACGTAGAGTGCTTTACAGTAGTCCAATCTGGAGGCATGGACCACCCTGGCCAAATCCGACTTCACGAGGTACAGCCGCAGCTGGCACATGAGTCTTAAGACCCGTCGCAAACTCTGTTCCTGCGGGAGCAAACCTTGCTAGCATGTCCCTGACGTCATGAGACTCCGCCTCTCGCCCCGCCCCTTTCTCCGCCTCTTTCTCCTTGCGAGAGTGGCTTTTCCTTTGCTAGGGCAGCATTGCCAGCATACTCTCTCAGTTGGCAGAATTCAACTGAGAGAAAATGCGGGCAATGCTGCCCTAGCAAAGGAAAAACCACGCTGGCAAAGAGAAAGGGGCGGAGAAAGGGGCGGGGAGAGAGGCGCAGGCTCATGACGTCAGGGACGTGCTAGCAAGGTTTGCTCCCGCAGGAACAGAGTTTGCGACGGCTCTAATTGTGCGAAGGCCCTCCCGGCCACCACTGACAGCTGAGCCTCAAGCGTAAGTGATGAGTCCAGGAGGACACCCAAACTGCGGACCTGTGACTTCAGGGGGAGTGCAACCCCGTCCAATACAGGTTGCCACCCTATACCCCGATCTGGTTTACGATTGACCAGGAGGACCTCTGTCTTGTCAGGATTGATCTTCAGCCTGTTCTTCCTCTGGTTTACGTTTGTCCAGGAGGACCTCTGTCTTGTCAGGATTGATCTTCAGCTTGTTCTTCCTCATCCAGACAGCCACAGCAGCCAGGCACTCGTCCAGCACTCGAGGGGCTTCCTTGGAGTTAGGTGGAAAAGAGTAGTAGAGTTGCATGTCATCTGCATAGAGATGGCACCCAACTCCAAAACTCCAGATGATCAAAGGTCACCCAAAAGATTTCATGGCTAAGCAGGGATCCAAACTCTAGTCTCCAGAGTAATCCAAGACTCAGACCACTATAGCATGCTGGCTTTTTCAATTCTACCCATACCCATTGCTGATGCTACATTGAACATGCCTCCCCCTCACCACCACCACCGCCACACACACAAACACACATATTTTATTATGTAAAAAAGAAATCTCCTTATAAAACAAGTTGTATATTTATGTGCATGATAGAAAGAGAAATGGAGTAGACATGGCTATTTGGCCAAGAATAATACTATGGATTGGAAATGTGGACTACCCCATTACAGCAATGTTTGTTGGTGGGGGAAATATGTGGCCATTTCCGAGGTATGTGATATTTTTGGCATTAACACAGCTCCATCTACACTGCCAAATAATGCGATTTGAAACTGCATTATATGATCAGTGCATACTCATATAATGCAGTTCAATGTAGGTAAACTTCATTATCTGTGTCTACACTGACCATATAATGCAGTTTCAAACAGTATTATGTGCCAGTGTAGGTGGGTCCACGGTCACTGCAGGGCCAATGCAGAATGGGGAAATGCAAGGTCAAAAAGCTCATGCCACTTTTTAATCCTCTAATCTAAATATCTTGTGAAAGCTAATGAATCGCATCCATTCATTGTTGTGTGCAGTTTCAAGATTCTTCTTTGTCTGTCCTTTGTTACAGTGAAAGATTCAAGCTGAATCACTCAAACAAAGGGAGATTTCGGTAATGATATTTTGAGGACCTCTAATGTTATCTTGAATGCAAAGAGCTGATGCTGTCATTTGACCTCGCAAAGAAGAGAGTCCTGCGACCTCATCGTCGCTTTTTTCATGTTTTCCATGTTTGCCAAGATGAACAGAGTCTTGAGTTTGCCTCCACACCAGAACAGATAACTGGATTCTTTGTGCACTTTAATGAGATTTTAATTCTTAAGGCTCATAATCCCTTCACTCTGAAACTGTTAGCCTAGTTCTTTGAATTGGCTTCATAATGTTATTGGTTTGCAAAGTCACTAAGCTTTTGGAAGATTTCTCTCTTTTTTCTTTTATTGATTTCCCATATTAAAAGATGCACATGAAGAATTCATAATTCAGCAGTGTCTGTCAGCCAAATAGCTAATAGAAATCATTAGTCTGACCAGACAAAGAGGCCAAGATGCACATATGCCTCTAGGCCAGTGGTTCTCAACCCTCCTAATGCCGCGACCCCTTAATACACTTCCTCATCTTTTGGTGACACCTAATCATAATTTTTTTTTTTGTTTCTACTTCATAACTGTAATTTTGCTACTGATATGAATCATAATGTAAATATCTGATATGCAGGATGTTTTTTCATTCACTGGACCAAATTTGGCACAAATATCCAATATGCTCACATTTGCATACTGGGGGGATTGATTTTGTCATTTGGGAGTTGTAGTTGCTGGGATTTATAGTTCACCTACAATCAAAGAGCATTCTGAACTCCACTAACAATAAAATTGAACCAAACCTTGCACACAGAATCCCCATGACCAACAGAAAATACTAGAAGGGTTTGTTGGGTATTGACCTTGAGCTTTGGAGTTGTAGTTCACCTACAATGATGGATCCAGACCAAACTTGGCACAAATACTCAGTATGCCCAAATGTGAACTCTGGTGGAGTTTCGAGAAAATAGACCTTGACATTAGGAGTTGTAGCTGCTGAGATTTATAGTTCATCTACAATCAAAGAGCATTCTGAATCCCACCCACAATAGAATTGAGCCAAACTTCCCACATAAAACGCCCATGACCAATAGAAAATATTGTGTTTTCTGATGGTCTTTAGCACCCCCTCTGACACCCCATCACGACCCCCCCCCCCCTTGAGGCCCCAACTCCCAGGTTGAGAAACGCTGCTCTAGGATATGCAAGAAAAAGGTTGGAAGAAAGATACAACTTAACCTTGAAAGCCAGTCTGGTGTCATGGTTTAAGCATTGAACTAGTACTATGGAGATGAGGGTTTCAATCCCATTGGGTAAGTCACACAATGTAAGAGGAAAGCAATGGCAATCTCTCTTCAATAAATCTTGCCACAAAAACTCTATGATAAGATTTTCATACTGAAGTCAGCAAGGTATGGTGTTTTTATTATGCAAAAGAAGCATTTGTCGATCAGATCAAAATCTTCATAATCTATATAGGTCATGGAACTCTAGCAAATAATTTTGACTGTGTCTAGGTTAAGTTTGTCATTCTAACTTTTTACTTTCTTTTTATTTCTCTTACTTGGGTTATATACAGTGCTGGGGGGGAGGGGTATAAATATACCTTAAAGGCATCAGATCATAATATTATGAATAACCAAGTCCTTAAAAGGGATACTTTCCCAAGCTCTAGCTCTGAAACAAACAAATGAGAGCTAGCTATGGTTACTCACTGGTAGATGCCCTTGAGCGCTCCAGCTGGAGGTCAGCTGTGACCAGCAGTGCTGCAAAATTCGAAGAGGCACAAGTGGAGGGTGAAAGAGAGAAATGTGCCAGGAGGAAGGCGCGTCAAGCCAACCCCAACCGGGACCGCCTTCCACCTGGAAACCAATGCCCTCACTGCGGAAGAAGATGCAGAGCAAGAATAGGGCTCCACAGCCACATACGGACCCACAGGGAAACCCATGATGGAAGACCATCTTACTCGTCCAACGAGGGATCGCCTAAAGCAAAAAGCAAGATGTTCAAACCCTCTCTGGTATATATTCTTCATACATTCAAAATGTACTTAACTGTAGTATTTATTTGCTCAGTTTAACTTCCTTCCAAGAAACCCAGAGAGGAGTATCTGTCTCTCCTGTTTCTTCTTTGCATCAAGCAGGTAAGTTATGCTAGTCGAGAGATGCAACTGCCTAAAGGTCAGTTCATGAAATGCCTGTTGGTGGTGATCTTTATTTATACCCCACCTTTTCCCAAAATGGTCTGGATGAGTTAGACTTTCCTATTGGTACTTTGCTTTGCTGCAATCTTAACCCAAATTAGAAAGGAACTTTTGGATAGATCTTACATGCTTTTACAATGCCTGAAAGATTCATTGTTAGGAGTAATATACAAAAGGTGTCACAGATTCAGCCAGCCATTTTTTTTCAGGTACATTTTATTTCATACTCTTTGCAGAGACAGAGAGTTGCAAAGAATTAAATTTATTCAAAGATTATACACCACAGAGTATCATACAGAGAGAGACAGAAAGGGAGGGAGGGAGGGAGGGAGACAGATACAGATACAGAAAGCAAGCATATTGTTTGAATCTCTCATTTGGAAGTATTTTTCTTCCCTAAGTATTTTTGTGTTCTTGGAAACTTATGGCAAGCCTAAAATCATCACATGTTTTCTTGGACTGAAAGTGTGTGACTTGCCCAAGGTCACCAAGGTCACCCAGTGGGGTTTCAGGGAATGGCTGAGCATGGAATTGAACCCTAGCCTCCAGAGTCATAGTCCAATGCTCAAACCATTACATCATACTAGCTATATAGGGTGATCCAAACCAAGTGATATACTACATTGAGTTTCATATTTTTGTTGTACTAAAATATTAAAAAATAGAAGTGATTGCACCAATAAACTATGTCAGAGTTTGGAAAACCTCGCCTTTTGGATAACAGTTCCCAGAATCCCCTAACCTGTCTAGCCACCAGAATCTTAGGAACTGCGGTCCAAAAATATGACTTTCCAAGTCTAGATTGGATCAAGGTCACAGCATTGACTGAAATTCTTCCCCTGTCTGAGGTTTGTGCTTTGTATATCAAAATGACTAGGCAGTTGATTTCTTTCTTTTTCAAAGGAAGGCTAATGGAACATCAGATAGAATGAAACAATACAACAATGACAAAATAGCAGCCAATTATAACAAAAACATATGTTGAGCAATGAATGGGACATAATTCAACAGCAGTACCAAATGATTCATACCAAAACAAGATTGCAATACGAAATGTCTATAAAATTTATGGAAAATTAAATAACTATTCAATTCAATGATAGTGATCCATCTCAATAAACAATGTAATAAGATTACAAATGTATTTCAGTACAAATACATTATGCTTACCCAACCATCCACCAGCAGCAGCCTCACAAGTAGTTTAGGTAGAGGCTTGAAATCATGCAGCACTCCAAATATTGTTGGACTCAAAGTTCAGCCATCCTAGCCAGCATAGCCAATAGAGAAAAATGACAGGAATAGCAGTTCATGTGGAAGGCTACATGACTCCCATCCATAATTGATGTTAACTCAATGCATGATGGAAAATCATTTTATTACATTTTCATTACCCAGTTCCATATCACTGGCTGTTGGAACCACCTCAATGCATACTTCTGTAGCATTCCAGCGTGAATATGTTTCAAGGCATTTACTGAAGTCATGGGGTCTCCAACCCGGGAGACCAATCCCAAGTTGAGTGTTGCTGGGGATGGGAAAATTCTGATTTGTGTCTTTGGTGACGTTTAAATCTGAATAGCCATCTCCACTCATTTTTAGCTGATACCAGATTTCAATGGCTCAGTGTTGTTATGAGTGCTTTATTTAACAGCAATGTGTCAAAAAGCCAGGCTGGGAGGGAGGGGCTTGTCAAAAGAGCTAATGGGTGCATGTACTTTGGCCCATTGTTCCATTTGAAGCTAGGCAAGAAGTAGAATCACAGCATGACAGCAAGAGCCTTCTTCCTCCCAGGCTCATTTCCAAAAATTACCTGGCCCCTATTATTTCCCCCATGCCACTGAACCCTTTGTCTCCATTCCCTGTGGCAATATAAGGACTTTCCCTCTGGTTTTGATTTTGACACTGATATCTCAGAGAACAAGATGGTGCTGGCCTGACCATCCAAACACTTGTGTTTTGTATCAAGATCATATTTTGTCAGTAATGAAGGACATGATCTAGTTACCAAATGCAACACCTACACATCAAGGTCCAATTCATTGTGTTGATTTTAATCTTTAACGCCTAACCAGCTTGGGATCTAGGTCAGAGATTGCCTGTTCTTCAGAAGCTGTTTTGCAGTGGCCGTATAGGGGGCTTCCATATCAGCAGGGAGATAAATCGACTCCAGAATTGAACATAAACTTCCAAGGAGCTAGCTCAGGTGCTAAGCATTTACAGTAGAGTTCAGCACCCTGGAGAACTCCTTTGAAGAATTATTACCAGTTTCTCCTTCAGTTGCATTTAGGAAGGACAAAAAAAAAGGTTTTTTTGTATGGCCCACAGATTGTTTTAACAGTTGCAATTACCTTAATGGTTACAATCTGTTCTTATTTAAATTTATTAGCTTGACCAACACATACACTCCATCTACCATATATCTATTTTTCTGTCATGGAAAGGTGGGGTGGCAATGCAATGAATATAAGCATAAATAGCATAAATAAACCTTCTATTTGACAAGCTGCTACTTGCAGAAGGATTTGCGAGCTGTTACACCTCAGTTTTGTGTATATGTAAATGTGCCTGGAGGCATGTAGAAATATGTGAGCTGATGACAAGATTTTGTCGGTAATAGTTCCTTAGTTCTCCAACTAATTCCCAGGTAAGAATAACAAAAATATTCATAATTATTCAAAACTGAGGTTCCCCAACAGACAGGAAAACTTGCTGAGAAGAGTAACAGAGTAGTGAGAGTCTTGCACAAATTTTGCTGAAATTCAAATATCCAAAAGTTTGTCAGAAGAATTATTCTACAAAGCAAAACAGCTTTTTGCACAAAGCCTCTTTTCTGTGCAGAAAAAAATATTCTGTAATAACAACAAAAACTGTTTTATGTGCCACAAACCCCACACACAATTTCCTGCATTGGATACTTTCTTTACTGCATAGGAAACATGTTTTTTGTTGCTGTTGTTGTTTTGTTTTTGCCAATCACACAAAACAGACATCTGCTTTTTGACACAAAATAATTACTCCGCAAACATTCAGGACATCCAGGTACAGATAGAACACTGCAAAATGCTATTTGTTTTCTTTCACGGCAGGGGAAAAACCTAGCAAAAGTATTTGCCCCCACAAGTAAAAATGAAACATTTGACGATTCACATCCCTATTCCCAAAAGGGATCGACCAGTTTCATCCCTACTGAAATTAAAGCAGACAGCTCATTGTTTTGTATGCCATAATGGCCTTAACAGTTTTAATAGTGTGTGTTTAATCCTGTCTTTTTCTCAAAGTTTGGTATTATCTTTTTAGCCCCAGTGGGTAGAGAAGTAAACAAGTAATGTTAATAAATAGCAATAAATAAATATTGCAGGGGAGATTCCTCTGTTTCCCCAATGTGGGCTCAATGCACTATGGGGAGACAAGGAACAGGGCCTTCTCAACTATGGCACCCCAATTGTGGAATGCCTTCCTTTTGAGGTCCAATTGGTACTAACACTCATTTAATTTGGAAGCCAAGGAAAAGCATGGCTTTTCATTAAAGAATTTAATCCTTTCAAGTTTATCTCAAATACTGATGTGCACCTTTTTTAAAAAAAAAATCTGTTTTAACTCTTTATTATGTTCAATATGTTTTTAGCTTACATACAACCCTGGTGGTGCAGCAGGTTAAGCCGCTGAGCTACTGAACTTGCTGACTGAAAGGTTGGTGGTTTGAATCCAGGGAGCAGGGTGAGCTCTCACTATTAGGCCTAGATTCTGCCAACCCAGCAGTTTGAAAACACGCAAATGTGAGTAGATCAATAGGTACCATTTCTGCAGGAATCATAACAGCACTCCATGCAATCATGTTGTCCACATGACCTTGTCTACAGACAATGCTAGCTCTTCAGCTTAGAAATGAAGATAAGTACCACCTCCCAGAGTCAGATACAACCAGACTTAATATCAGGGGAAACCTTCACCTTTACCTTACAACCTTTGTACCCATGGGGGCTACACATTGATACACAAAACTGCAGATAATGGCAAACTCTACTAAAATCAAAGACCTCTAGTGCATCTAGAAAAGCCTAGTAAGAACTTTTTTTCAAGCCTGGGTAAGTGAAACCACATATTCTGGTTTTGTAGATGCAAGAGTCATACTGTATTTAAGTTATTCTTCGCTGTTTTAAGTGGTTTAACTTGTTGCTTTAATTATGTTTATAAGATGCATTGGAATCTTTTTAATACATGGCAAAGTAGAATTTTTTATAGATGCTGTTGGACTACAATTCCTATCAGTTGAACCCAGCATTATTACTGGTGGACAGAAAATACCAGTTGCAGTCCAACAAAATCTGGAGTACCACATTGCCCAATGTTATTCTAGGTATTTCACAGCTAGACTCCCGTTATTTTCCTCATTTTGGGTCTATAGAACATGAATCAGTGTTGCTTAGAAAGAACAAAGTGAAATGATGTTCCAGATTCTATGGTTGTTAAACAGATGAAAATATCAATTAGCTAATGGATCAATTAATTAACATTAATGACTGAATCCAAATGAGGATTTCAAGACAGGGAAGATGCTTTCCATTTCTTGCTTCAAGATCAGGATGATGTAAAGATGGTGTTATTTAGATTGAATTGTGCATCCATTTGTGAGATTCCTGAAACACTCTATTAAGTATGTAGAAAGCAAAGGGCACTAGGAGATGCAATGCAGCATGTGGAATGAATATTTACAGTACTCTAGTAGCATGAAGAGAAGGCATGATCAAGGGGAAAATGCACTCTCACACACACACTCTCACACAGCTTGCTTTACAATTAACCACATCTTCTGAGAGAGCAATGACCTCTGAGAGAGACTCCGTCATTCTCTGAGGGCAAAGAAAAATGAGGTGGCTCGTCTGCTGTTTGTTTTTCCCTTTATCCAGAGCCAGAGGAAAAGACTATGAATAATACGTATTAAGCCACTATTTTGAAATCACCTATTCTTGTATACATGGATAATGTACAGTGGGATTTTTGTAGAAGGAATGCAGTAATGGCCTAAAATGTAAGTAGGTAGGTAGGTAGGTAGGTAGGTAGAATGACGAATGTTAGCAGCACTATCCTACACCCATCTTCTCAGAAATAAGACCCTGCTAGAAACTAAGGTAGGAAGATTTAGGGTAGTCAAGCTATCTTTTGACTCCATTACAAGAGATTAGTTTGTTGTAGCTTTCTCAGGCTGTATGGCCATGTTCTAGAAGCATTCTCTCCTGATGTTTCACCCACATCTGTGCCAGGCATCCTCAGAGGTTGTGAGGTCTGTTGGAAACTAGGAAAATTGGGTTTATATATCTGTGGAAAGTCCAGGGTGGGAGAAAGAACTCTTGTCTGTTGGAGCTAGGTGTGAATGTTTCAGTTGGCCACCTTGATTAGCATTTAATGGCTGGACAGTTTTTAGGTGTGGATTTCCTTAGTAGGTCTGTAGATAGTTTGTATGTTCTGTTTCCTTATCAGCTTACCTATGTGGTCAGTGGTTCCCTTGAACCAACAACAATCTAGTGATTCCAGCCATGAAAGCCTTTGACAATACAAGGGATTAGTGTTTTGCTGTTGTTGTTGTTCAAAGGAACCACAACCATCCTTGGACCTTTCACCACTAAAACTAAGTCCCTCTGACCTTAAAATTACTTGGTTTCACTTGACTATGAAGAAGTTACCAGTAGTTCTCCCATATGCTCTATTTTCATGAAGTAGATGGTGCAAGCTTGACTTTTACTACTCTAGAGACTAGAACATAAATTAATGGATTCAAATTATAAGAGAGAGAATCCACCTACATTTTAGGAAGAATTTATTGACCACAAAAATGATTTGGCAGTGAAATGGGTAGTGGAATCTCCATCTTTGGGGGTTTTAAAACAGAGGTTGGATCGCCATCTTTCCAAAGTTGTGTATTTCTGAATAGCAGGGGTTGGACTAGTTGCCCCCTCCCATTGAATCATTATATGCACATAAACCAAACCATAAGACAAAGTAAGGGGGATGTATAGTTAGGAAAATATTCTGTCCAGCATGAAACAAAAGTGGGACAAGATGGTGTGATGGAAGATCATAAGCTAGGGACAGTGGGTTCAGGAATGAAGTCGGTTTTAAGCCGAAGAAAGTAGGGTGTCTCCATATTAGGTGTTTCAGGAAAGAAGGGAATTTAAAATGTTTTCCCAGAGATTACTGGAAAACAGAAGCAAAGAGATGGAAGAAAATGAAAATACTTGAAATGAGAGCCAAAGTGGATGTGGAAATGTGTTATGAAACTAAGAGCAAGCACTGCGCAACTATTTTGTTCCATTCTTAGAACTAGGATTGTTTCTGTCTGAATATGCAACAAATGGCAGTGTTTTGTGGCTTTTTGGTCAGTCTTAATAAACAGATTGCCCAATTGAATGTATGCAGTGTTCTTTTTGGAACTTTTTGGATGAAAATGTACAACTGTTAAGAGAAATTAACTTTGAACAGAAGTAGAGTCATACTGGAAATACAAGACAGACTGGGACAAAATACTTGAACATCTTTCCAGTGTGGTCATCAGAGAAAACCACAATAAAGAATATTGTCTTTCAACTTTTTGTATGTTCCTTCCTCATCACCATACCATCCAATGATCCCAATTTGGTAGGGACAGTCCCAATTAATACTTTGGCTATTTCTATGCTGCAGAATTATAGCAGCTGGACACCACCTTAACTGCCATGAAATTCTGAGATTTGCAGTTTTGTGGGGTATTTCTTCTTCTGTGTCAGGGAGCTCTGGTGCCAGAATAAAGTGTGTGTGTGTGTGTGTGTGTGGGTATACATACATATAAAATAGTAATAAAATTTATTTTTAACCTGTTCTCTCTCCCCGAAGGGATTCTGGGCAGCTTCCAAAGGAGAAAAATGGCAAACTATATATTCCAATATTCCATAGGTTGGAACTATGGCAGCTAAAATTAAATTGCCATAATTCTACAGTATGAATGATCTCATCTCATCTCACTTTTAAAGTTCATTTTAACATCTATCAGTTTCTCTGTCCTCCTCCCTCTTTCCCCCTTTTTCTTCAAACTACTCAAATAAGGGGCGAAAAAAGGAGAGGAGTAGAGGGGCGAAAATCTTGCCCTTCCTGCAAACTCAGGCAAAAACAAACTAATGCTGTATAGCCTCTTCTAACTTGTTGATAACTTTTGCGATCTTGATCAGACATCATTGTTCCTTGGTCGCCCTTGATTGAAGATATGCATTGGTGTATCTAACTGGCGTGTAGAGACCGTGAAAAGAAACTGGGTAGATAGGAATATCCAGCAGAAAGATCCTAAGAAAAGGTTATTCTGATGCATCCAGTTTTGTTGCTGATCCACGAAACACCCTTCCCCATAAGCTTAAGAACAATAAGAGGACTTCAAGCAAGAATTAAAAAAAAAAACATTTCCCATGGTTTCAAAGTTTTGAAATGTCAAAACCAATAAGATATCTTGGAGATGGAACTTCAGTCTAAACAGAAAACTCATTCATGTTTAAAATATACCTTATACACATAGCCTGAAAGTATTTTGCATATGATTTTAAAAAAATTACTGTGTGCGTGAAAGAAAGTTGGTGTACACCGAATCATCATAGAATCAAAGAGTTGGAAGAGACCTCATGGGCCATCCAGTCCAACCCCCTGCCAAAAAGCAGGAATATTGCATTCAAATCACCCCTGACAGATGGCCATCCAGCCTCTGTTTAAAAGCTTCCAAAGAAGGAGCCTCCACCACACGCAGAGTTTCAATGTGTCAGCCACCCATGTTGATTTTGGCATATTTTGGATTTTGGAATTCTAGATAAGGGATGCTCAACTGTATGAGAGGACCTTTTCTCCTCTGTCTGGAAAAGAAGGAGAGTAGGTATTTTGAGAAAGAGAAACAGCTGAAGAGGAAAAGTTTTCCCTCTTTCTACAATTCCTCTACACAAAGTTATAGCCTCGGTTAACTGTTTTTGGTTTTAAAATTACTTCAGGCTCAGCACTGAATGCTTTAAAAATGAACTGCCAAAATGAATAATTTTATTAACCTGTAACATTTGGGCTGTTGGCATATGTTTGAATAAACTAAGGGTAGTTATCGTCTTGGATATTACTTTGTTAAATTCCTCCCTGTTAAAACCAAACCTTGAATAGACTCTACTACATAAACATAAGCTGATGTTTATGGATGTTGTGGAGCTATAAATAGACTTCTGATGCCAATCTGTTTAATAGGTTTTCCATTTTCATAATTCAGAGACAGTAAAAAAAATGAAAGTTCAAGAAAAAACTCAGAAGCAGACCCAAGTCTTCTTGAAAACAAATGCTGCTTTTCAAAATACAATTAATTTGCAAAATATTGCAGTTTGTATTTCTGAGGACAAATGAAGAGCGTCTACACTACAGTATGAACCACAGGAAAACCATCTGGACATAAGAAGACTATTGTCTTCTAAGCTGCCTTTACTACTTGAAGTAGTATTCAAGTAGATAGGTTTATTAATCTCTTTTAGGATACAAAATGTCTCCAGGAATCCAGTAACACTTTTGAGAGAATTTGGCAGAAAGAAAAAATGTGTCAGGAGCTTACATGACATCTTCCTCTCCTGAAAGTGTAAGATTGGAATTATTTCTTCGCAGTCTCAAAGTTGTGACTGTATCCCTTGATGGGTTTTCATGCTCCTTGTGACTTCAGTTTTACAAATCTGAGGGGCTGCAGGGAAAGTGAGTTTTCAAAAATTTCAAGGTAACTAATATACTTTTAGATCTACTGACACTGTCGTATAATACAGTTTCAAACTGTATCATATGATGTGTTAATTCATATAAGGCAATTTAATTGCATTGAAGTGCATTATATGAGTCTAGGTAAAGGTAAAGGTTTCCCTCTGACATTAAATCCAGTTGTGTCCGACTCTGGGGTGTGGTGCTCATCTCCATTTCTAAGCCGAAGAGCCGGCATTGTCCGTAGACACCTCCAAGGTCATGTGGGCAGCATGACTGCATGGAGCGCCATTACCTTCCCACCGGAGTGGTACCTATTGATCTACTCACATTTGCATGTTTTCGAACTGCTAGGTTGGCAGAAGCTGGGGCTGACAGCGGAAGCTCACGCCGCTCCCTGGATTCGAACCTGCGACCTTTCAGTCAACAAGCTCTGCAGCTTAGTGCTTTAACCCACTGTGCCACCGGGTCTATATGAGTCTACATTCTTCATATAATGAAGTTTCAAACTGCATTATACAGCAATGTAGTTGAGGACTTTGTAAAAAAAAACACAAATAAATAATGCAAACATTGTCATCCCTTGATGTTTGGGCTCATTTTCTTAGTTTATGATAAAGGTAAAGGTTTCCCCTTGACTTGAATTCTAGTCATGTCCAAATTGGGGAGGTGGTGTTCTTCTCCATTCCAAAGCAGTAGAGCCGGTATTATCCATAAACTCCTCAAAGGTCATGTGGCCAGCTGTTACCTTCCTGCCAAAGCGGTACCTATTGTTCTACGCACATTTGTATGCTTTCGAACTACTGGGATGGCAGAATCTGAGACCAACAGCAGAAGCTCACCCCACTCTCTGGATTCGAATTGTTTTCATTCAGCAAGTTCAGCAGCTCAACGGTTTAACCCGCTGCACCACCGGGGGCTCCTAGTTTATGATAGTATAGTACATGATAGTGTAGTATTAAACAAGTGTTAGTCCTAGAATTCCAATAAATGGATTTTCTCAATTAATTTATGTTGTCCCTGTTTTGTCATTGAATTCCAATTTATTCCACAACTTCATTGATTTTGCAGTCAGCCTTCTGCATTCACATGCAATTTCTTCCTCCACAGCTTTGTATTCCCCTTCTTGCTATTGACTATGAGATGTCACTGGACTGCAATTCCCAGTAGCACATGCTTGTATAAGCCATTGGTAAGGGATGCTGGGATTTGCAATTACAACAATATCCAAGATTGGCATACTTCACACCCCTGAATGAAGTCTAAGTATCAGATTATTTCTGCATTGAAGTATAATGTACTTTGACAGAATAATAATCATTTCATGCTAGGGTTTTTTGCCTTTTACATGGCAATTTGTATTACAGTTATTTTATTTTTTTCCCAGGGTACACCAGTACTGCAAAACTATGAAATGTACTAATCATTATTATTATGTAATTCAGAAAGTTCAAGCTTTGATTTCTGAAGAGCTCTGTGTTTCCTATGTGAGTCCATAAGCCTCTTTCTCTTGAATGGAGTCAATTTACTTCATTACACTAGAGAATGAATCCACTTTAAATCCGTTTTCTGCCTCCTGCAGAATTCTGGGGTTTGTAGTTTAGTGAGGCTGTTAAAGTCTCCTCCTTAAACTACAAACCCCAGAATTCTCCAGGAGTAACAACCGGATTTAGAGTGGATTCATTCTCTAGTGTGATGAGGTTAAATGTCTCATAAATCCAATTGCCTTTGGGAATGGGCATTTGGAAATATGGTGAGACATACAGTGACCACCTAACCTGTATCCTCATTTTAGAATGATCTAGTTCAGTCCAACGGGCAACAGCCAGATTGCTCACCGGAGCACCATGCAGGGAGCACACCACCCCCCTGCTATGTCAACTCCAGTGGCTGCCAGTCCATTTCCGAGCACAATTCAAAATGCTGGTCTTGGCCTATAAACCCCTGTACAGCTCCAGCCCAGCTTACTTGTCCAAACGTATCTCCCTCTACATTCCACCTCGTAGTTTAAAATTCACTGGGGAGGCCCTCATCTCGGTCTCACCGGCCTCACAAACGTGTCTGGTGGGGACGAGGGACAGGGCCTTCTTGGTGATGACCCCCCATTTGTGGAATTCACTCCCCAATGAGATTAGATTGGCGTCCTCCCTCCTTTCCTTTAGGAAAAAAATGAAATTGTGGATTTGCAACCAGGCTTTTGGCTAGCAGGCACAACGGCACTTTGGAAATTGAACTGGACCATATGATTGTTATGATAATGGAAATGGCTATATGACTGTATAATTAATGTTATTGTTTTTAATCTAGTGTGTATTTATGGATTTATATTGTTGTTATATTGTGATATTGTGGCATCGAATTGTTGCCAGTGTTAGCCACTCTGAGTCCGCCTTCAGAGGTTGAGAAGGGTGGGGTAGAAATGTTGTAAATAAGTAAATAAATAAATTCAGTAGTTCTCAACCTGTGGGTTCCCTGGTGTTTTGGCCTACAACTCCCAGGAATCCCAGCCAGTTTACCAGCTGTTGGGATTTCTGGTAGTTGAAGGCCAAAACATCTGGGGACTCACTGGTTGAGAACCACTAATCTAGTTGGAAGAGACCCAAAGCATCATTCAATCCAACCACTTGCAATGTAGGAATCCACAGTCAAAGCACTCCTGAGGAGTAGCCACCCGGACTCTCTTTAAACACCTCCAGAGGAAGGTACATCATATACCAAGGCAGTGTGTTCCAAACAGATCTTAGCATCCAGGTGTTCTTCTAAAATTTAGATGAAATTTCTTTTCCTTTAGTTGCACTGTACAGTTACACTGTGGAATTAATGCAGCTTTAACTGCCATGGCTAAAGGCTGTGGTATCCTGAGAGTTGTAGTTTGGTGAGGCACCAGCACTCTGGCAGAGAAGGTGAAAGAGCTTGTCAAGACCTAGCCTTGAGCCATGGCAGATAACGTGGCATCAAATTGCATTAATTCTATAGCGTACAAGCATCCTCAGTCACTGGAGAAGCAAAAAACATGCTTCCTCTTCAATATAGCATCCTTTCAAATATTTAAACATGGCTATAATGCCCCCCCCCCACACACACACACACACACTTCTCCAAGCTAAACATACTCAGCTCCCTAAGCACTTCTCATAGTGCTTGGTTTCCAAACCTTTTGTTGTTTTGTTCACTCTTCTCTACACATGTTCCAGTTTGTCAGTATCTTTCTAGAATTGATGAGATTTGACCAAGCTGAACAGAGTGGTATTATTATTTCCATTGATATGTCTTTTAGTGCAAAAAAAATTATTCTGATCAATGCAATCAAAGCTGTATATAATCTATGAAACACAGGCTGATTTTCTTCTGGAATTCTTTGATGCAATCCATTATCCAAAATAAATTTGCAGTAACATGTCTAGCACCTCTTTCTTTTCCGGTCCCTGGTTGCTGTTAATGGCCATTCCAGATATTTGGCATTGATCTTTACTTCCTTTAGCTCTGATTTAGTGAGCTCTTCCTCTTCAGTCTTGATTTGCACCCACTTCTACCTGGAGCAGACACACATTTTCATTCTTGGTAATTTGAGATTCATTCCCCTTTTCCCCAATGCTGTGATGGTCTCACCTGGTCCAGTCCATACCTCCTTCACCCTCTTCCTAGTGACTCCCTTTAGCTCTGATTCAGCAATCTCTTCCTTTTCAGTCCTAATCTGATCTGCACCCACTTGTACCCAGAGCAACCCCAGCAATTTGATCCTCTCTATTCCTGATGCTGTGATGGCCATGAGTTTGGCACCCCCTCCCTTCCTAGTGACTCCCTTTAGCCCCAGTTCAGTGATCTCATTTTCAGTTCACTTCTACTCAGAGCAGATACATCACTGGTGATTTGAGATCCATCTCCTTTATTCCCAAAGCTGTGATTGTGTCACCATGGAATAGTGTGAATGTCCCCATCTCCTTCCTAGTGGCTCCCTTTAGCTCTGTTTCTCTGATCTGTTCCTCTTCAGTGATGTGCATCCACTTCTACATGGAGCAGACACATCTCTCCATAGTGACCACCTGGTGGAGTTCACATCCACCCATACCATTTTAGCATTTCAGAGTTGGAAGACACCACACAGACCATCCAATTCAATCCCTTGCCATGCAGGAAAAACACAATCAAAGCACCCCTGACAGATGGCCTTCCAATTCTTCAGACCTTATCTGACTTGCGTCCCCCTTTACCTGGATCAAATGCATCATTTTAACATGAGTAGTTTGAATTTCATTCCCTTTAAATGCTGTGATGGTGTCACCTGGGGTGACACCCTGTGGATTATATGGCTGTGTGGAAGAGCCCTTTCTTATTTAATCCTGATCTGATTCGCATCCACTTCTACCTAGAGCAGACACAGCTTTCCATCCCCTTTATTCTCAATGTGAACAAAGGGTGAACAAATTTAAACTGAGTCCAGACAAGGCAGAGATACTCCTGGTCAATCGCAAGGCTGAACAGAGTATAGAGTTACAGCCTGTGCTGGACAGGGTTACATTCCCCGCTGAAAGCTCAGGTTCACAGCTTGGGAGTTCTCCTGGACTCATAGCTGAGTCTGGAACCCCAGGTTTTGGCGGTGGCCAGGGAAACATTTGCACAATTAAAACTTGTGGACCAGTTGCACCCGTACCTTGGGAAGTCAGACCTGGCTATGGTAGCCTATGCTGTTTTATGTCCCAAATAGACTACTGCAATGTGCTCCACATGGGGTAGCCTTTGAAGACTGTTCAGAAGCTTCAAGCAGTCCACCGGGTAGCAGCCAGGTTGCTCACTGAAGTGACATACAGGAAGCATACAATTTCCTGTTACATCAGCTCCACTGTCTGCCAGTTTGCTCCGAGCACAATTCAAAGTGCTGGCTTTCACCTATAAAACCCTAAATGGTTCTGGCCCAGCTTACCTGCTCGAACATATCTCCCTCTATAAACCATCACAGAGATTAAGATCTCCTGGGGAGGCCCTGTTCTCAGTCCCAACTCCTTCGCAGGTGCGGTTGATGGGGACGAATGACAGTGAGGGCCTTCTCAGCTGTAGAACTCCCTCCCCAGTGATATTGAACCACCTCCTTCCCTTCTAGTCTTCTGGGGAAAAACATGGCAATGGGACCAAGCTTTTAGAATAACTGGAGTGCAATAAATGAACACAGAATCTGTACAGTGACAATTGGAATGGCTCTGGTTTACAACCTTGGATGATAAGATTTTAATAATTGATGTACTTGTTTTAGATGTTTTTAATTCTTTGGTTTTTAATGTAAATGTTTACCAATTGTATGTTATTTTAAGGCATTGAATTGTTGCTGATGTGTGAGGCCGCTCTGAGTCCCCCTCGGGGTTGAGAAGGACAGGGTACAAATGTGGCAAATAATAAATAAATAAATAAATAAATAAATAAATAAATAAATAAAAATGTAGTGATGGTGTCCTAGGGTGCAGCTATGCTGCAGTTAGACACCATTTCAACTGCCTTGGCTGTGGAACCTTGGGATTTGTCTTCTTGGTATTTATTTATTGTGTCAGAAGTGAACTGAGGGTACAGTTGTAATGTATTTAAAAACACAAGCAAAGTTTTAAAACTTGGCATTATACTAAATGTCCTTTGACCAGTAGCTGGCCACTTTGAGTACCTCTGGTACTGCTGCAAGGAGGTCCTCCATTGTGCATGTGGCAGGGCTCAGGTTGCATTGCAGCAGGTGGTCTGTGGTTTGCTCTTCTCCACACTCGCATGTCGTGGATTCCACTTTGTAACCCCATTTCTTAAGGTTGGCTCTGCATCTCGTGGTGCCAGAGCGCAGTCTGTTCAGCGCCTTCCAAGTCGCCCAGTTTTCTGTGTGCCCAGGGGAGAGTCTCTCATTTGGTATCAGCCATTGATTGAGGTTCTGGGTTTGAGCCTGCCACTTTTGGACTCTCGCTTGCTGAGGTGTTCCAGCAAGTGTCTCTGTAGATCTTAGAAAACTATTTCTTGATTTAAGTCGTTGATGTGCTGGCTGATACCCAAACAGGAGATGACAAGCTGGAATGTGTCCAGAGGAGGGTGACTAAAATGATCAAGGGTCTAGAGAACAAGCCCTATGAGGAGCGGCTTAAGGAGCTGGGCATGTTTAGCCTGAAGAAGAGAAGGCTGAGAGGAGATATGATAGCCATGTATAAATATGTGAGAGGAAGCCACAGGGAGGAGGGGGCAAGCTTGTTTTCTGCTTCCCTGGAGACTTTTACTTACTTAGGCGATCCCTCGCTTTCCGAGGATGATTGTCTTCCAATATTCTTGTGGGTCCGTATGTGGCTGTGGAGCCCTATTCTTGCTCTGCATCTTCTTCCGCAGTGAGGGCATTGGTTTCCAGGTGGAAGGCGGTCTCGGTCAGGGTTGGCTTGATGCGCCTTCCTCTTGGCACGTTTCTCTCTTTCACCCTCCATTCATGCCTCTTCAAATTCTGCAGCACTGCTGGTCACAGCTGACCTCCAGCTGGAGCGCTCAAGGGCCAGGGCTTCCCAGTTCTCAGTGTCTATGCCAGAGTTTTTAAGGTTGGCTTTGAGCCCATCTTTAAATCTCTTTTCCTGCCCACCAACATTCCGTTTTCCGTTCTTGAGTTCGGAGTAGAGCAACTGCTTTGGGAGACGGTGGTCGGGCATCCGGACAACGTGGCCGGTCCAGCGGAGTTGATGGCGGAGGACCATCGCTTCAATGCTGGTGGTCTTTGCTTCTTCCAGCACGCTGACGTTCGTCCGCTTGTCTTCCCAAGAGATTTGCAGGATTTTCCGGAGGCAGCGCTGATGGAATCGTTCCAGGAGTTGCATGTGACGTCTGTAGACAGTCCACGTCTCACAGGCATAGAGCAGGGTTGGGAGGACAATAGCTTTATAAACAAGCACCTTGGTATCCCTACGGATGTCCCGGTCCTCAAACACTCTCTGCTTCATTCGGAAAAATGCTGCGCTTGCAGAGCTCAGGCGGTGTTGTATTTCGGTGTCGATGTTGACTTTGGTGGAGAGGTGGCTGCCAAGGTAGCGGAAATGATCAACATTTTCTAATGTTACACCATTAAGCTCTATCACTGGCATTGGGGAGGGGATGGCTGGTGCCTGCTGGAATCGGGTGTCAAACAGGGATGTGTTATTGTCCCAACTTTATTCTCCATCTTCATCGCTATGATACTTCACCTTGTCGATGGGAAGCTTCCCACCGGAGTAGAAATCATATATCGGACAGATGGCAAGCTATTCAACCTCAGCAGACTGAAAGCCAAAACCAAGGTTACAACAACATCTGTTATAGAACTCCAGTATGCTGATGACAACGTCGTCTGTGCGCATTCAGAAGAAGATCTACAAGCCACTCTAAACACCTTTGCAGAAGCATACGAGAAGCTCGGCTTGTCATTGAACATTGAAAAAACCAAGGTGCTTTTCCTGGAGACTAGGATGCGGAACAATGGCTTCAAACTACAAGAGAGGAGATTCCATCTGAACATGAGGAAGAACTTCCTGACTGTGAGAGCCGTTCAGCAGTGGAACTCTCTGCCCCGGAGTGTGGTGGAGGCTCCTTCGTTGGAAGCTTTTAAACAGCGGCTGGATGGCCATCTGTCAGGAGTGATTTGGATGCAATATTCCTGCTTCTTGGCAGGGGGTTGGACTGGATAGCCCATGAGGTCTCTTCCAACTCTTTGATTCTATGATTCTATGATTCTATCTCGTGGTACCAGTGCGCAGTCTGTTCAGCGCCTTCCAAGTCGCCCAGTCTTCTGTGTGCCCAGGGGGGAAGCTCTCATTTGGTATCAGCCATTGATTGAGGTTCTGGGTTTGAGCCTGCCACTTTTGGACTCCCGCTTGCTGAGGTGTTCCAGCGAGTCTCTCTGTAGATCTTCCCGCTTGCTGAGGTGTTCCAGCGAGTCTCTCTGTAGATCTTAGAAAACTATTTCTTGATTTAAGTCGTTGACATGCTGGCTGATAGCCAAACAGGGGATGAGCTGGAGATGTCACTGCCTTGGTCCTTTCACTATTGGTTGCTACTTCCCAGCGGATGTTTGTGGCAAGTTTATTCGATGCTTAGACCATAGGTCTTTCACATACAAGGCAAGGCAAATAAATAAATACATGAACACCAGATTATTAAATACAATATAAAATACACAATAAAATCCTGTTGTTGTTCATTCGTTCAGTCGTCTCCGACTCTTCGTGACCTCATGGACCAGCCTATAAATCATTAAAATCCTATAAATCCTATAAATCATTAAAATGCTACATATATCGATGGCAAGATGCACTTTTAAAATACTACATAATGTGTAGACTCACCTGCGTAATTAAAAACCAAGTGAAAGCAAATAGATACAGCATTATTAAAACTACATAAACAGCCACTATTAGTTGAAAGCATCTCCAGCACAGTCAACTACAATATCAGAGATTAGTTTTGCCTGGATTTTCTGTGCTGCCAGGGCAAAAAGAGACACCTTTTGAGTAACCACGGGGTTAGTGTCAGCCAAGAGATAGAAAATCTTTTTGGACACAGTGTTGGTCTGAAGGAGGTGAAGAATAAAGAATAAACCCCAGGATTTTGGTTCTTGGATCAGAATATAAAGGGCAGAAAAGCAAATAGTAAGGCAGATCCTCAATTTCCGGCCCCGCAAATGCATAAACGAAGAGCCAGAGGGGTGCCCATATATCTGCCATCAATCACTGCTGTGGGCATACTTTGAAAACGAAGGGCAGTGAAGGCTTGTCTAAGTTTTGGGGATGTGAGCCTAGTCAGGTAGATAGCCCTATCATGGTCAAGTTTGTACAGTCTAAACCAGTGGGAGAATTTGGAGTTATTAATGGCCTGCCTATCATGGTGGGTGCAGACACCCCCTGATAATGCGGCATGTCTCATTAAGAGCCACATCTATTGTTTTAGCGTGGTGAGATGTGTTCCACGCTGGGCATGCACACTCAGCAGCAGAGTAGCATAGCGCAAGGGCAGATGTTTTCACTGTGTCTGTGCCAGTCCTTTGCCCTGAGCCATGGCAGTTGTAGTGGTGTCAAACTGTACTCATTCCACAGTGTAGATGCCCTGCTGGTGACGCCACCGAGCCAAGCGGGGAGAGCGGGCACCCCTCCGGCGGCTCTCTAAGCGGAAACATCCCCTCCTTGCCGGGCAGCCGAAGAACCTCCCCTCCGCCTTCCTCCTCCTCCTCCTTCTCTTGGGGAGGTACCTGCGCGCCTCCAAGAGCAGCAGCAGCAGCAGCAGCACGAGCAGCACCGCCACTACCTCTCGCTTCCGCCTCCTCCTCCTCCTTCCTGCTTCTCCGGCGCTTCCGACTTGTAGCGCCTTCTCGGAGGTTTTGTCAGCGGAGTGTGTTCGCTGGCTGTCTTGTGTGTGCCTGTGTTTTAGGGTGTCCTCCTTCGCGGGATCGGGGAAGATTCGGGGGAGCAGAAGAAGGCGCCTTTCCTGCTCCGAGGAGGCATTTCTCTGCAAGGTCATCCTGGTTCTCCTTTCGCCCGGGCTGCTGCTTGCTCGCTCCTGAAAGGTAAGGGCTACCTGGTTTGGCTGGGAGAGCTCATCCGCTTGGTTAGTTAGGGCTCACAGTAGGTAGACTTTTCTGTCCCATCTACTTTATATATTCAGCCGCATATACTACGTGGTTAGATAGAGCTCACAATAACTATGCAACACGCACGCAGAGTCTCATTGAGTTAGATCCCATCGAGTTCTATATATATCCAATCCCGTGCACTGCAGAATCTTTCCGGTTAGGGCTCAAAATACACACACATACACACACATGCCTATATATTCAGTCCCATGGAGCTCAATCCTATCAAGTTCAGGATCTCTCTGGTTAGGACTCAGAATACACACATGACTATATATTCAGTCCTATGGAGTTCAGTCCCAAAGAGTTCAGTATACATTTAATCCCATGCACTGCAGAATCTCTTTGGTTAGGGCTCAAAATACACACACACACATACCTATATATTCAGTCCCATGGAGCTCAATCCTATCAAGTTCAGTATATATTCAATCTCATGCATTGCAGGATCTCCTAACCAGACTCAGAATACACACACGACTATATATTCAGTCCCATGGAGTTCAGTACCAAAGAGTTCAGTATACATTCAATCCCATGCACTGCAGAATCTCTTTGGTTAGGGCTCAAAATACACACACACACACACACACACACATGCCTATATATGCAGTCCTATGGAGTTCAATCCCATTGAGTTCAGTATATATACAAACCTTTGCACTGCATAATCCCTCTGGTTAGGGCTCAAAATACACACACACACACACCTATATATGCAGCCCCATGGAGTTCAATCCTATCGAGTTCAGTATATGTACAATCCTTTGAACTGCATAATCCCTCTGGTTAGGGCTCAAAATACACACACACACACACACACACATGCCTATATATGCAGTCCCATGGAGTTCAATCCCATCGAGTTCAGTATATATACTATCCTTTGCACTGCATAATCCCTCTGGTTAGGGCTCAAAATACACACACACACCTATATATGTAGTCCCATGGAGTTCTATCCCATCGAGTTCAGTATATATACAATCCTTTGCACTGCATAGTCCCTCAGGTTGGTGCTCAAAATATACACACACACACACACACACCTATATATGGAGTTCAATCCCATCAAGTTTGCTATATATTCAATCCCATGCACTTCAGGATCACTCAGGTTAGGACTCAAAATACACACACACACATGCCTATATTTTTCAGTCCCAGGGAGTTCAATCCCATCAAGTTTAGTATATATGCAATCCCATGCACTGCAGGATCTCTCTGATTAGAGCTCAAAACACACACACTCACACATGCCTATATATTCAGTCCCATGGAATTCAATCCCATTGAGTTCAGTATATATTCAATCCTTTACACTGCATAATCCCTTTGGTTAGGATTCAAAATACACACACACACACTCACACACACAGAAAAAAATATGTAGTCCCATGGAGTTCAATCCCATCGAGTTCAGTATATATTCAATCCCATGCACTGCAGAATCTCTCTGGTTAGGGCTCAAAATATATACACACAGAGAGAGAGAGAGAGAGCTATATATTCAGTCCCATGGAGTTTGATCCCATCGAGTTCAGTATATATTCAACCTCATGCATTGCAGGATCTCTCTGGTTAAGGCTCGGAATACACACACACACACACACCTATATATTCAGTCCACAAACCAGTTGAGTTCTGTATGTATTAAATCCCATGCATTGCAGAACTGCACTCCCAATCTATCCCTCCTGTTGGGGGCAATGAATCCGGGGCAGGTCTGGGTTCAGCTACACTGTAGGATTAATGCAGTTTGACACCACTGAGGATGCCTCAATGCCGTGGAATCATCAGAGTTGTAGTTTGGTGCGGTGCCAGCACTCTTGGGCAGAAAAGGCTATAGACATTGTGAAACTACAACTTCTGTGATTCCATAGCATTGAGCCATGGCAGTTAAAGTGGCATCAAACAGTATGAATTCTACAATGTAGATGCACCCTCTGGTATGCTGACCGGGCTAAAACAAGAACACAGGAGTATATGAGGAGCTCACTTTGCACCTATTTATTTTTAAAGGAAATCTTTCCACCTTTAAAAATGTATTGTCGAAGGCTTTCATGGCTGGAATCACTGGGTTGCTGTGAGTTTTTTGGGCTGTATGGCCATGTTCCAGAAGCATTCTCTCCTGACGTTTTGCCTGCATCAAGGTTGCACCTCCTGACAAAGGACTCCCCCAGGCAGGAAGCAGCCAGACCTTGAAAATGCAAGACCATTAAATGCTAATCAAGGTGGCCAGTTGCTTCCAACAGACAAGAGTTCTTTCTCCCACCCCGGAGATTCCACAGATATATAAACCCCATTTTCCTAGTTTCCAACAGACCCCACAACCTCTGAGGATGCCTGCCATAGGCGCAGGCAAAACGTCAGGAGAGAATGCTTCTGGAACATGGCCATACAACTCAAAAAACTCACAGCTGCCTAGTACAACCGGTTCCTTCCTAGTAAAATCCTGTCTTTACTCACTTTCTTTAAATGTGTCAACCCATCCGAGAAAGGAAAACTGATTCAAGCAGGAAGAACTATGCAAAGAAGTTCAGTCATCTTTGCATGGATGGTGTTGGGCACTTTGTTAATAGGGAGAGACTCAAGGAACGGATTGTTGTCCACATCAGTTTGTTGGATGGGTTGAGAAAGAAGGAAAGAGGCTGATATACCTACAATGGGGATTCAGGGATCTCTGATGTGCATCTGTTTTTCAGTGGAACAAACAGACACATCTTTAGTCCAAGTCATGAGTGCTTTGACTTTCATACCATTTCTTTCCAAAGCTGTGGTTCCTTTAGGGTTGTCATTCCTCCCTTGAAAGGTATTAGAGGACACTTGCGATGTTGGCTACCTATCACAGGGAAGCCAGACCAATCAAAGGGATTGGACTCAGTCCCAGACGCAAGACATGTGTACAACTTGGATGCCTGAGTAATGTATTCAGAAAAAAACGCACAGGAGAGAACTTTTCTCAGATGCAAGGTCAGGATCAGAAGTCCAGCTCCTGGAGAGAATGCTTCTGGAACATGACCATACAGCCCGGGAAAACTCATAGCAACCCAGTCCAGCTCCTGCTACTTAAGTTATATTTGGCAAGAATGTTTTGTTCTATCTTATGTTGGAAATGGCAATATAATTAATGTTTGTTGTTGTCATTCCAGAGATTTGGAAGTATTAGATCTTTACTCCCTTTAGCTCTGCTCCTTAGGCTATGGCTGGATCTTCATTGTTATTGTAGACCAATATTATGCAGTTTGAATTGCATTGAACTGCATTGTATGGGTTGACACTGACCATATAATGAAATTCCAGACTGCATAACATGACAGTGTAGATCCACCCTATGGTTTATTTAAATGCCTTGTTCAACCTTTTGTTGGAAAGATGGTTGTTAATAAATGTTGTGTTGTTGCATTGTCGAAGATTTTCATGGCCAGAATCACTGGGTTGTTGTGAGTTTTTTGGGTTGTATGGCCATGTTCCAGAAGCATTCTGTCCTGACGTTTTGCCTGCATCCTCTGAGGATGCCTGCCATAGAGGCAGGTGAAATGTCAGGAGAGAATGCTTCAGGAACATGGCCATACAGCCCGAAAAACTTGCAACAACCCTGTGCTGTTGTTATTAATGGTCATTCCAGAGCCTTGAAGGAGATTTTTGCTCCCTTTAACTATACTGCTTAGGCTATATCTTGCATGAATATCTTGTTGGATATGTCATTATAAGTTGTTGTTGTTGTTGTTCTTATTGTTAGTAGATCTTCACTTCCTTTACCTCTACAGCTTAGGCTATATTTTGCATGAATGCCTAGTTTAGCCTATTGTTGGAAATGGTGCTATGAATAAATATTATTGTGTTGTTGTTGTTGTTGTTGTTGTTGCTGTTGCTGTTGTTGTTGTTAATGCTTATTCCAGAGACTTGATCTTTGCTCCCTTTAACAATGCTGCTTAGGCTATATCTTGCATGAATATCTTGTTCTGCCCTTTGTTGGAAAGGATATTGTAAACAATTGTTGTTGTTGTTAATGGTCAGAGGCCTGTGAAGTAGATCTTTGCTCCTTTTAACCCTGCTGTTGTTATGCAGTAAAGAGAACTAAGTCAAGGCCTGTGTGCAACTAGCTGGTGTTTACAATACATCCCAACCGTTCTGCTTTGACCATTCATAAGAAGATGTGTGTAGGCATGAAACAAGGGAGAGATTTTAACTGGCAGCTGTGCTCTTACACAGAATGAGTCAAGCTTTTTAGCTGTGCATGAGCCCAGCCTTACTATGGGTGTATATCTAGTTCTATCTGATGTACTGAATCCTACAAAAATGACAACAAACTTTCATGCAGAGCACGTTTTCCCTTGCTTTGGTGATTCTGAACCTTTGTGCACCTCCAAAACAATCTAATGTAGGAAAGGACAGGAGAGTAAGTGAAGGAAAAGGTTTGACTCAAAACATGGGAAGGGCAAGGCAGGGAGAGGATGTAATTGAGTGCAAAGTTTTGCTTGGTTATCTTTAAGCAAATAGGTTGAGTTTTCTCTTCCTGTTTCCAGGAGTTGGCTTGTCTATAGACAAACCTAAGCAACGCAAAGCGATCTGTGTGTGCCCAGTAAAGGCAATTAGCAGTGAGTTTATTGACTTCATGATATTTATATGATAGACGTGTTTCAAAATCCTGTCTTCATGGAGTTTAAGTGAAAAATGAAGGAGCCGTAGCAAATGGAAGAGAAGAAATTGAGATTTATTTATCAGTAAAGAATAACAAAGTGTCCCATTGGGAGGGGGGTGCTTTATATGGCTGAACAAACCCCTTGGATCATAATGCAGCTGGAAGTTCTCCTACTGAAAGCTTTGTGCTGGAGATGTTCCTGGCGGATTATGCCCTTTTTGTCATTTTGCTGCAGTATGTTTAGGTTTGTTGGTGTGTGTCTGTGTGTTTGCCATCTAGTAGGAAAGAGTTATTGCCATAGCAACACTACTGTCATGGCATAAAAACGCTGCCTCAGTACAGGTGGTAGGAAAACAAGGCAACAGCCTATCAAAAAGGCTGAACTGGGGTCTTGTAGCTTCCGTCATTTCACCTCACAGAGGATGTTGATGGTTTCAGTCTTTGACTTAATGAAGGGTGGGATAGAAGGGAGGCAGGGAAGGGAGAAGATTTGTTTGCATGCAGAATAAGAATATGCTGCTCAAATTTCTGCTCTTCTTGGCAACCCGTGCTCTCCTGGCACGCTTATTTATTTTTGCCACATACGAAATATATCTTTGACTATCCTCTTAAGTTTGTCGGTGTTCAGACCAGCCTGGAAAGCAGGTAGTCAAAGCACACAGAAGCCTGAGTGAGTCATATGAAGATCTCAACAGAGGCAACGGGGTGCAGCGTTGTTGGGGATGTGAATGAGAGAATCAAATCTCTGCTCAGCTATGAGGCTACCTTGAGTGACGTTAGTCAGGCTGCCGTCTTCTCACATTTACTGACCTCACATGGTTGCTAGGATAATAGGGTTCTTTTTGTGGGGTTCTTTTTGTGGGGTTCTTTCAGGGGAAGTCAGGATAAAGGGGAGGATAGGAACAGAGAGAGCTTCTACATTGTGACGGCTCACACTCAGAACCGAAAAACCTTATTAAAATAAGATACTACTTGTTCATTTGGTTTTCTGAGCAGCCCATTGTCTGCAATCTATATAAAGTTAAAGTGTCATAGTAAAAAGATGTCTTGGGGACATTATTATTATCTACTGCCCCCACTGGAATGTATGCTAACTACCACTACCCATTTGGCATCCCCTTCCTCCAACAAGGGTTAACAAACTAATTTATTTGCCATCAGAAATTAATTACAAAAAATTAGAATATCTAGTTCAGTATCTTCATCTAATTTTGTGGGAAGGTTGAGAATGACAAAAAGAACATAGATGAAGAATCAGTAACAAAGTGTGCCATTAGGGGGCAGTATTGAGAAGCCACATACCATTCTTTGTCAAAAGAGAAAAAAACAAAAACAAAAACAGATCATTTTGAAAATTCATGAATTAAGTAGAAAATTAAGCTCTGCTTCGGGAAATGTCCCAAAAGCAGGATGTTACTGGACTTGCTAAACAAAGTGAACACATCAAATCAGTTGAAAAAATAAAACGAAGATCAAGTTTTGGAAGTGGAGAAGAGTAGTTGCACTCTTCCATTGAAAACAATCAATCAATAAAAAATAATCCCCAGAGAGCTGGATCATACTTTATATACTCTAAGACAGAGCTATCATATTCATACATGCTCTGTTCTGGTGTTCCAGATATGCACTAAATAAAATACAGAAGTGTTACCTGCTAGCCCTTCCCTTTTCATCAACATTGAAAGATGTCTTGCTCTTCCATGGCAGTCCATTGACAGTAGCAGAGGTATGTTTGTGTAGCTTTATCCATAGAAGGTATTTCTGGTTTTAGCTCCCAGAATTCCTGACAATTAGCCAATCTGAATGGGGCTTCTGCAAGTTAAAGTCCTAAAAAAAGGTTGGAGCAACTAAGGTTGGGAACTACTAGTCTAGTCTGTCATTTTAATAAAAGTGGATTCAGAGGCCTCTTTACAACCATCAATGCAACTTAAATCCACTTCAACAAAAAGCTAATACTTCTTTTTGCTCAGTAGCAGTTGGTGGCTTTCTAGGACAGTGCACCAATTCTGGATTTTAGTCTGAACTTTAAAGAAACTATTAAAAGTGTGGAGAGTAGGGTTCAGCATCACTGATAACTTCTCTAAAGTTCAGACAAGAAGTCAAGGTAGATTCATTAATCCACTGACATGGAAGCAACCATCTTCCCTGTTTGATGTACTAGTTTTATAGGTGCAATGATTCAGCACGCACACTTTCAGGAAGCATTCAAGCATGTGATGCACACACATCTCTTGTGTGTACATCGGAGAGAAGAACTGATACAATCCAGAAAGAGTTATTCCCATATTTCTCTGTTGCAGACCAACTCCCAATGATTCTCTCTCCTTGCCCTGTCTGGACAGTATGATTATCCCAGCACACAAGCAGTTTCTTCCTGTCCTAAAATAATCTCCATTGTTGGATCAGGGACACAGGTATGCAAGATGATCAGATGCCCGCAGCTTTTGGCATCCATATAGTACACTTCACTGCATGCTCAGACTGCAGCTCAGCTAGCTTTCAGCAGCTCTCTGCAAAGGAGAGTTGACTTGCCAACTGAACACCCAAAAAAACTGCAGCTGCTTCAGTGTGCATTGGGTTTAATTTGCAGACCTGGGATGCAAGAATTGCTTGAAAACAGTGTCTGATCGAATTCCCCTTCTGAAATAGATAGATCAGAGTGGGCAAAGTAAGACCCTCTGGAGGCCTGTGGGTTTTGCAACCTTCTCCCAATTCCCCAAACCATCCCCTCCTTTTTGACCAAAAAAGAGGTGTTTGTGACTTGCTGAAGATTTCTGTGGACCTATTCATACCACACAATTACAATGCTTTTATTCCACTTTAACTGCTATGGTTCAATCACATGGAATCCTGACATTCACATTTTAAGGATGGGGATATAGAATTCATCAAACTACAAACTCCAGAACAGCATAAGATAGAATGACTGCAGTTAAAGTGGAGTGATAGTGTTACAATTGCTTGGTACGAATGGGCCCCAGGAGTGGCAATTCATCTTTTTACTAATCCTCTGTCCTCTGCACTGTTTAATTTTTTAAAATCATATTTTCAAAACTAATAATGGGTTGGTTTGTTTATTTGGTGTTTTTAGTGGTCTGTACAACTTTGAAGGGCTGGTGGAGGAGGCAGAAAATTGATCCAGACCCACCTTGTTGCCCAATGCAGGACACTTGCTGTAGAAGACTAATAAGCACAAGGTGAGCTTGAAAAGATATAGCAAAGCATGTGCACGCATGCGTAGTTTTTTAAACCAAAAATGGAACATGTTCCTGCTCTTTGCCAAGGCCCAATGACATACTTAATTATCCAGTACTGGTGAAATTAGGACTTTCCCCCTTTCCGTTACAACCTTCCTTCCCCCCAAAGTAGTGCCAATACCCTGCAGGGGCCCTTTGACACTAGATAATTAAAACACTAGGATTCCACTTTAATTACCATATTTGCATCTTATGGAATTCTAGAGGTTGTCATTTGGTAAACTGGAGCTCAATGCACAGCAGGTTTAAGCATCAGTCTATGACACTGGAGATACAGGATTTGAATCCTTCCCTCTGGTTACAAAATCTCTAGTGGGTGGACAAGCAATTAATAAATACTTCAGCAATTACAATAAGAATAATAGTGATGCTGATGTAGCACTGCTTGGAACCTGCTCTGTTATCTGTGGTTTATAACTCATTGATTCATTATTTTCTGTTAGAATATGATTAATCAATGGTCAGAAACTCCAGGTGGCAATGCCTAGTAGACTGCGAAAGCAATCAAGATAATAATGATGACCGTGATAATGGTAATAATCATGATGGTGTGACGCTACTTGGAATGAGCCACATTATCTAGCATTAATCCAGTGATTATCAAATTCTTGGACAGAATGTGATCCTATGGTCCAGAACTTCAGTTTGTAGCACATGATAGACTGTCAGTGTTGATGGCGGTGGTGATGATGTTGATGACATAATTTCTGTTGGAAACTTATATCTTTGTAAGAGAACATTATATCTTCAGGAATTAGAATTGGACAGCTCTGTGACTTCTGCTAATGTCATTTCTACATAGGTAAGCCAGTGAAGTGACCAATGCACAATGGGACATGGGCTAGGAATTGCTGATTAGCATTGGTAGAGACTAATAAACATCAGGACACTCTTGCTGGTATGCTACTATTTTAATTATTGTGTGCCTCCAAGTCACTTCCAACTTATGGCGACCCTAAGAAAAACCTAACACAGGGCCGTCTAGGGCTAGGAGTGCTTGACTCACACGGTCACTCAGGGGTTCTATGCTGAATGGGAAATTGAATCCTGGTCTTGAGTCTTAGTCCAGCACTCAGACCACTACACCAGGCTTCTTCACAATTTCTTAGCATCTCTGCTCCATACCTAAGTATGGAGCTTGGGCTGAATGGACCTCATAATCTCTTCCAACTTGATGATTCTTAAGATGATGGAGGATTCTTCTCAATAACAAGTACTGCTTGTTCATTTTTTACTCTGATTCTTTCTTCTTTCTCCTGAACAATCAAACGTTAATACACTTTCTAATGCTTCAGCTCTCTGGGATGCTCAAGGTTTGCTCTGCTGCATCCCTGATTTTGTGAAATATTGAGCTGACAACAGGCCTCCCAGCTTCCTGAGGTGAGGTTGAGCCACAGCAGGCCTTGCAATCCCAAGCGTGAAAGATTCTAAATAACAGAGGCACCTCTACATTCACTTGCATTTTGGTCCACTGGTTAATTAGCCTTGTTGTAAAAAAAATCTATATCTCATAACATTACTGCAGCAATGTTTCCACCCATTTCGTCTCGGGCTTCCTTTGTCTGTTGGATATGAATAGACCTCTCATAGTTAATATTTTTTCTCTCTCTATTCGAGTATTTTAAAGACCGTGTTTTAAATAGCTTTGAATTTATAATGGAAACAACCAGGAAGAAGTTTGGGAACAGGCTGTAGTTCGGATTATGAGGTTTTGGAAGTTGTCATTTTGTCCCCAAAGAAAAGGTAGAACAAAGGATAGGGTTCTGGGAGATACTTCCTTTTTTAATATAAGAAAGTGGCCATTTATCTTAGAATATATATATATCAAAACTTGATGATAAGATTTGTATTCAACAACAGGAGGATCTGCAGAAAAAGTTGCATTGGGGTGAAAGTCATTTGATACTGTATTTACTCGAATCTAATGCTCACATTTTTTTTTACTAAATTACCTTCTCCAAACTAGCTTAGGGTGCACATTAGATTCACATAATACAGTAACTAATCTTAGTGCTGAGCCAAAGCAAACGGGGAAGTTACTTATTTATTTATTTACTTTGCTTGTATACCGCAGTTTCTCAGCCCGTAGGTGACTCAACGCGGTTCACAACAAGAGCAAAAGACAATCCAACAACATACAATATTAAAACCATTAACAGTATAAAATACAAACTAATGACATCTCAATAACAACACATTAACGTCTCGTAACTAAAATCGTGATCCAATTCGTCATCCATAATTCCGTTCCTATATTCATCGAGTTCATTGCACTATTTATCCGAATGCCTGTTCAAACAGCCAGGTTTTTAGTTTTCTTCAAAACACCATTAGAGAAGGGGCTGATCTAATTACTTCAGGAGCACCTGGAACTCCTATCTGAGGGACATCATATCTAATTTAATTGACATGGCTCAATGCTATACAATGCTGGGATGTGTCATTTGGTGAGGCATCAGTATTCTTTGACAGCCTCATGATCCCAAATTAAAGTCCCCATGACCCCTATAGCATTGAGCAAGGGCAGTTAAAGTGGATTCATTCTACAATGTAGATGTATCCCAAGGTTTTCTTTTCCATTGCTGAGAGCTTTGGTGTTCTAACACTTTTGTTTTTAAAGAAGGATTTATAAGCATGCAACCACTGTAATGCGCACCTTTTTTGGCCAAATTACAAATAATGCTTCTTCTTTTTTTGCGCATTACATTCACCAGCAAATACTTTTTTTTTTGTTTCATTTCGGGGTTTTGAAAATTGAAATGCACATTAGGCACAAGTAAATACAGGTATGTCCTCTAAATATTTATTGGTTTGGATAACCTAAGATCCTAAAAGCTACTGAGGTTGCATCCCTATTTCCACTGAGCCTTTTACAAGTAAAACCATCATTGCCACCCCATTACTTTGTGTTCATCTTAGTTTGAGTCTAGACTTATGGTAATCATTCCTTTTTGGGCATCATCTGCTGTGGCAACAATTGTTTGCATGCTTACCATGGAATAAGATCTATGGAACTCAGTGGGATTTTAATAAACATCCATAAGATTATGTTGTCGGTCTTCGCTCACTCCAACATGTTTCCCACTTGGTCATTGTAAGCAATGGTGGCTGGTGGCTTCCCAGATTGAAAATGTGAGGCACTAAATCTGAGAGCATTGCATACACAGTACTTCTGCATTCAGTGTTGTGATTTATATAGATTGGTGTTTGTCCAATTGTACAGAATAGACTGTTCTTATTTGGGGGACATTTGGTGTGTTCCAGTGTAAAGCAATCCTCCAAGTAGTTTTTCTTTGTCTCCTTCCTGCAATTGTGGCAGCTTTGCAGTGTACTATTTCAGTTTATTCTACAAATATTAAACAAGAACTTTCTCAACCTGAACCAGGATCCATCTAGGCTTGTCATTTCTGGGAAACCTATAAAAAGAGGGTGCAGACAACCCCACTTCTCAGTTATGTACTTTCATAATAATTATGTTATTGGTCTTTGCAACATTTTTCCCACTTGGTCAAACTTCCTTAATCTGACGTCATCGGATGCTTTGGATTACATTATCTTAACATGGGGTGTCCATTGAGCTAGTTTGTCTGAAAACTGTAGATAAACCTATCTGTTCCAAAACAATTCACTCCAAACATCCTTAAACTGATGTTCATCGGATGCTTTGGATTACATTATCTTTTCCCAGCTAGCAGATTAATTAATTAATCCTAAATTCACCTACTCCAGAGTTCCTCAACCCAATGGCATACAGATGCTTTGGACTACAAATTTACCCCCCCCCCCCCCAGGTTTGTTGGTTGGTGGGAATTAGAATCCAAACAAACTAGAGGGCACCAGATTGTCAAAACTAGTCTTGTTAGCTAGCCACATTTTGTGATAAGTCTCACCGTGTACCCCTGCCATACAGCTTGCCGGGGATAGCTTTGCCCTGCACCAGTGGTTCTCAAGCCGTGGGTCCCCAGGTGTTTTGGCCTTCAACTCCCAGAAATCCTAACAGCTGGTAAACTGGCTGGGATTTCTGGAAGTTGAAGTTGATTTCAGCCAGTTTACCAGCTGTTAGGATTTCTGGGAGTTGAAGGCCAAAACATCTGGCCACCCACAGGTGCAGAACAACTGCCTCAGGCAAATTAATCACATTCATTTTGTGAACAGAGATTTCCTGCAGCTATATAGGTATGAAAAACAGCAAGGTATTGCAATGGATACACTATTTATTCTATGAAATAAAGCCTTCCAGAATCAGGAGTTCTTTCAGTGTAGTTGGAATCCTTAAACTAAGAGCACTTTCTAAGTCAAGGACAAACTGCTCACATTCACTGTACATCAGAAGCCTGGAATGCAGCAGGATCAGAATCCTTAATTTTATCTCAGTGACAAGTAAAATGGAGACACAATGGTGGAATTATGCTAGAAAAAAAGTAGGAGGCTTTAATGAGTCCATTCAGGCATACAGTTGATATTAAAGTTATCAAGGCAAGTTCCACTAGTCTTTTGGAAGTCATGGTTTTGATGGCTCACTTCTGTTATGCAAAAATGTAAAAATAGCCAAGATTGGGGTGGTGAGTACCCAAAGAAATTGCAGTGGGATGAGTGGAGGGAAGCAACATGTATTTACTGTTCAAATTTATAGATTTAATATAGCAGATCAGGGCCTGAATTCTGTTGTGATGTTTTATTTAGCTTGTTGCAAAAACCCCTGGCAAGGATTATTTAGCTTTACAATCAACATAGCCAAACTATATTTCATTGTATTTGTTAATTTTAAAAAACTTAGGGGGAGAACATGAACAATCACTAGAAAACATCATTGTTACATGAGCATTGCTGCCATGTGTGAATTACTTTTAAATTGAACTTTATTTTGCCCTAATCCCACTCCATATGTAATTCACATGCAATTCAATACTTACCATCTTTGCATTTTAGTGGGACATTAACAAGAGGCAGAGAAGCTGTTGTCTTCCAAATACTAGTGGGCTGAATTTCCTATCAAGCTCAACCAGTTCATCTGGTCAGTGGTGAGGAAGGAGTTATGATTCAACCACACCCGAAAGTTCATCTTCACTGGCACATTTATTGTTTAAGACGAGGTGAATCTGAGCCATGGCATATGTACAACCCACGGACTACTGTGGGTTAATATGGCCTTGAACCAGATTAATAGAAGATACACCAGAGTTCTGTCAAAACCCCAGAGTAAAGTGTGACTTTGAGCACATGCAATCTGTGGCACCGTTTCCTATTTGGGAAGTGGCCACAGCTGTTTACATTACCATCCTGCTTTACCCAGGCTCAGGCAGCCCGGAAACAGGGGATAACACCTACCTTATCTCATTGATCAGGCATTTGTGGTGTTCCTTCAGCACAAAAATGACACTGGACACTGCTGGACACCTATAGTGACAATATCCAGAGTAATGAGATAATTGGAAAAGGGAGGGCAAAAGGGGGGAGTGATTCCTCCTTTCCCTTCTCCTCTCTCTTGCATTGCTTTGTCACTGTGTATTGTCACTGCATTGCGGGCACCCCAAACACCAAGTTGATGGTGGAAAGTTAAGAGTTGTAGTTGAGCAGCACCCAACTTGTTCCAGCACTTCTCAACCATGCAGCTTCCTCCCAGACAGACACTGGGCTGGTTCAAAGTCATGCTGTGCAGCTGCCACCCAGCTCCTGAGCTGGTTTGGGGGCATGGAGTGTAGCCTCCAGTGATGCTGATCACACTCAAGAGCACCATCATTGTTTCTGGCCAGTCAGGATGCACCCTGAGGTCCACAGCTTCTGCTTCACTTCCTTAACATGTCTGTGTTTTGAAGGGATGCTGGATCACCTAGGAAGCTTCATCAAAAGAGCATCTGTGTATTGGTTCATCTAGCTACTTGCTTACTGTCAGCAGCTCTTCAAGGTTTAGATAGTGATTGTTCCTGGCACCACTTAGAGAATCTTGGGGACTTTCCATATTCAAAGGACTGAATTAGGGAGAATCCTTGGACAAAGATAGAATGTATGTTTCTGAAGTATCTCATTGTCCCTTCATGATAGCTTGAGTATGAGAGCTAGTTAAAAGGCTGTTCTTAGAAGCATATGAAATAAAGGAGGGTGGGGTTGTCCGGCTACACTTATGGTTTCCTAATGACCTGTTTTGTTATAGTTTTATTATGACCTGTTGCATCAAAGTGCAACTGTCATGGGAGAATCTCAAAATGCATTTTGGGCCTGGGTGTGCTTGCAGGTCACATTTAATATGTTCAGGCTTTGGTGTCTTTAAAAAAAAAAAAGCAGCCAATCCCATCCTGCACAGGGCTTATAAGGTACAGAAGCCAGCTTCAGAAGAGCCAGGATATTAAACTGTGGTTTGAAGCAAATTCAATATCCTGACTTGTTGTGAAATAGCAAAATTTAGCAGTGACAGCTATTTTTAAAAAAACTTCCTGGCTTGATCTTGGCTAGTGCAAGACAATGCATTATGTGCATGCCAAAAGGCAGGCTCATATCTTGGTTTATTAGCAGAGATGTTAATCATCTGACCAGGCCCCAGATGACATGACAGCAATACATGCCATACAATATGAATATTATATATGGACAAAAATGTATAAATCACTAGATTCTAACAGTGTAGGCAATGTTAGAAAGGAGTACAGTGGATTCACATTATCCGCAGACCCGATAGTCATAGTTTCACTTATCCACACTCCAAAACAAATTCCTTCCCAGAATATTTGTGGGCCTTTCTAGCTCCTCCATTGTGATAAGCTTCTAACTCAAGTACAGGCAAAATATAGGATTGGTTATTATCCATGTCTTCAGGTATCCACAGGAGACTGTACTTGGTGGAAATGATTTAACCAAATATTGCATTACATTTCTGGTGAGCAAAAGTGTGTTTTCACAGAATCACTTTACAGAACATATTTTAGGTAGGTTATCATATTTTCAGGTGAAAAGCCTTTCTCTGTATGTACATTTTCATTGGAATACATAATCTTTTGTAATCTCTTTTGTGGACTTTAAACCCTACACCTATTTTGCTGAAACAAAGACTTGTGGTGACTGCTAATCAGAGATGTTTAGTTACTTATTAAATCTACAAAACTCTTGCCAAAGCTAGTAAATTGACTTCAGTGTACATATAGAAGTAGGGGAGTAAGCCATTTAAAAATTCTGCTCTCTTACGTTGAAACGTATATCCTGTTTTTCGTCCTTCAAAGTGATGGTGCTCAGAGCAAATAAAAATTGGACTAAACCAATAGCCAACCTCTGTGGAACGAAAACAAGTTATTCAACCACAGAGAGTACCAATGAAACTTCCAAACTGACAAAAACTAGAGGAGTTGAGTAGTAAAAAATGGAAATCTGTGCTGCAGGAAGGCCATTGCTTTGTATGAAAAGAGAGTCAATGGGGTGCATTCTGCACTGTAGAAGGAATACAGTTTGACAGCACTTTAACTGCTATGGCAATGCTGTGGAATTGTTTCTCCACTGAAAAGCCCTAAAATCTAACTCATTTCCAACCATTTTGGTGCTAGCTTTTAAGGAGGTCTTAAAACCAACTTTGATCTCAGCTGTTTTTAATTAAGTTAACTTTTGAATGTTTTATGCTGCTGCCACTGCTGCTCTTAAACTATTGGTTTTAAATTGCTCACGTTAGATATTTAAATTAATGTGTGTGGTCCTTGCTTTCAAAAGTTTTAAGCACAGTTTTACCTTTGATGGCTACTTTTAATGATCTGTTATCCTTTATGTACAAGCGGCATTTTCATCTAAGTTGCCTTGAGGGGCCCTTATCTTAATTTTATTGTTTTATTTTTAAATTAATTGGTGAAAGATGAGAACCGTTAACAGGGATCTTGAATTATGCCAGGAAGCAGATTAGCAACCAGTGCAGCTGGAACAGCATGGTAATATTGTACCTAACTTACCAAACATGTTTGGTTGTAGATGTGCAAGTCATAATGAGACAGCATGTCATTTGGCTTCAAACATGACATGCTGTTTCACTATGACTTGCACATCTGAGAATACAATAGTTTATAGGAAAGTCGTTTTGAGTATGTTCCACTCAAAGAGAGAGGATGCAAGTTGCTCAGTATTGCTTTGGTCCTTACCCGGTCTGATGACCAGTCATCCAGCGAAGCTTGGTAGATTTAGAGCAGATAAAGTGAAGTTCTTTTTGAGGCAGACTGTTAAAATTTTAGAATTCAGTACTATGAGATATGCTTCTGGTATTCAACAGAGGTGGCTCTAGGTCAAGACTGAACACATTCATGAAAGATGATACTGTCAGTGGTCACTAGCCATGATGCATACATGCATTATCTCCAATAACAGAGGCAGTAACAAGTCACTTGTCAACTTCAGAGAAGAACCATAGTGCAATAAATTAATCAGAATTATGTGCAATGACTATTGGAATGACTTGGACTATGATTGCAGATTGCGTGGTTTATAATGATGTTAATGTTTATAATGTTTTAATGTATTTAATGTTTATTTTTAATTTAAATGTATTTTAATTGTATATTATGGTTAAGGCATTGAATTTTTGCCTGTCTGTAAGCCGCCTTGAGTCCCTTTTGAGGTAGAGAAAGATGGGAAATAAATACCGTAAATAAATAAATAAATTTTAGCAACCCCGTGAATTTCACATGGTTTTTTTTCAGCAAGGAATAATCAGATATATTTATTATTTCCTTCCTCTGATATATAGCCTACAGCAACTGGTATACATTGGTAGTCTTCCATCCAGGTCCCAACCAAGCTTAACCCTTCTTAGCTTCCTCTATATGTAAACTCATTGGAAACATGCCCAGAAGAGTAGTGTTACATTCATGTCCTGCTGGTAATCATGTTTTTTTCTATTCATCAGTAGCTGTTTGGCAACTGTATGGGCAGAATACTGGATGGGATAAACCCTTGTTCTCATGCAGCATGCTCTTCCAGTGCTCTTCCAATAGAATGCCATTTATTTTGAATATGACCTTTGCTACGAATAGCTTGAATTGAAAATAATCAATTCATGTTAATATTCCAGTCATGAAATTCTTGCTGTTCATGGATGGTATTCATGTAATGCTTCAAAGCTCGAACACCGTTTTACATGTCCATAGATGTAGAAGCATTTGTTGTTCATTCGTTCAGTCGTCTCCGAATCTTCGTGACCTCATGGACCAGCCCACGCCAGAGCTCCCTGTCAGCCGTCACCACCCCCAGCTCCTTCAAGGTCAGTCCAGTCACTTCAAGGATGCCATCCATCCATCTTGCCCTTGGTCGGCCCCTCTTCCTTTTTCCTTCCACTTTCCCCAGCATAATTGTCTTCTCTAGGCTTTCCTGTCTCCTCATGATGTGGCCAAAGTACTTCAACTTTGTCTCTAGTATCCTTCCCTCCAGTGAGCAGTCGGGCTTTATTTCCTGGAGGATGGACTGGTTGGATCTTCTCGCAGTCCAAGGCACTCTCAGAATTTTCCTCCAACACCACAATTCAAAAGCATCTATCTTCCTTCGCTCAGCCTTCCCTATGGTCCAGCTCTCACATCCATAGGTTACTACAGGGAATACCATGGCTTTGACTATGCGGATCTTTGTTGCCAGTGTGATGTCTCTACTCTTTACTATTTTATCGAGATTGGACATTGCTCTCCTCCCAAGAAGTAAGCGTCTTCTGATTTCCTGGCCAATTGGAGTTAAATTAGAACTAATGCATAGGGATGATGATGGAATCAGTGGTGGCAAACCAATGGTAACTTAAATCTTGGGAAAATGGGGGCTTATGGTAAATGAAGTCAGATATTTGAGTGTGATGATGGATGTGAATTGCTATCCAGGAGAAGGAATTCATTCTCTTCTGGATTTGTTGCGATTTATAGTGTAGCAGTACTCTTAGACCTGACTAATTATGAATACTAAGATTGAAAGTGAAAAATACAAGTTTCACAGCCTATTCAGAATTCAATCTGGACAAAATTCTCATCTGTTTGTTTTGCACAGAAAACATTTTATGTGCAGAAAGCAACATTTTCTGCACAGAAGAACCTGCTTTCAGTGTAGAAAATGCTGCGTTCTATGCAAATCAACCACACTTTGTGCAGAACAAGTTCCCACATTACAACAATTTCTGTGAAAGAAACCGCTGTTTCTGTTCAGGAAATAAAATAATATTTCTGCACAGAAAATGCTGTTCTATGAGCAAAACATAGCTTTGTGAAAATTCTGCAGAATACTTCCCAAAATGTAAAATTCTCTTCCGTCCAGGATCCTTCTCATCAAGACTCGAGGAACACATTTGGTGACGTTTTTTCAAACATTTCTGAATATTCTTGAAATAAAATTGCAAATAGCAGATATAAAAATGCAGAGAGCAGGTTCCAAACTTTAACATCCTTAGATCTGTGCCAGTTTAGAACCTGCTGTCTGCAATTTTTTAAAGTACTTATGTTTTTATCAGTACTTGAAGTGCACCACGTTAGACACTGAAAACATGTTTAATATATTAATCCATCTTGAAGGACTAAATGTTACAGATCTAATATTCCAGTAGTTTCTTTCTCATATGACTCTTGCAAGATAATTCATTACATGTGATTGTTCACTTTTGAAAACGTAAGATGACAGTCATCTTTTTAAAGCATTTTTTTTTCAAAACTGTCTTCTAATTGAATTTCTTTGCCATTTTCCCCTTCTTCTATTCCTGACCTTCATACATATAGTAAATTGGTTTATTTTAAGTGAGATTTAAAATTAAAAAGATTGAAAAGCATGCCCTGGCTTTCTTCCCCTCTAGAATTTGTTGCTACTTCCTCTATTCTAAGCTTTAAAATAGCCTTTAATTGGCATTCAACAAAATAATTAGCAAATACATTCTTTATAGATACAAATAAAAGCTATAATACATGGCTGTATTTCATTACCAACAGGATACTGTTACATAGCTATTTGCTTTTAGGTTGGATTTTAAAAGTCTAATAGAAAATTGTTTGAATAAGTATGTGAAGAAAATTATTTGGATAAGTATGTGAAGTAGCTTTATTTTCAATTATTCCATTAGACCAATGGTTCTCAACCTTTTTTTTTTTTAACCAGGGACCATTTGACCAGGGACCATGCTCCAACATGAGTACCAAAAGGGTTACGAATCAGTTTTTTGTCAACTTTAGATTCAGTTTGGTTATTTGGAGTGCTGATTCAGAAAATTGCATTGGATAGACCACATCAGCTCTAGTTTCTGATAAAGAACATATATGCCATCCAGTAGTCACAATCTGCTCGCCAACAGAAAACCGTATTTAATAAACCTTGACACTATAAGAGCGTTTCATGAGATCAGTCACGCTCATTGCAATGGTATAGTAATGGAGACCACTACATTAGGTCATCTACCTTTGTAGTTTTCATTCAGGTCATTTTATAACACCATATTAAATTTGGTATCTTTAGTAGAACACAAGAGCCAGTGTGGTTTAGTATATTACTGTATTTGGACTTGGGAGAACCCAGTGAGGACACCCACCAAGCAAGCAGTGGATCTTGAGCCAGTCATTATTGATCATCTTCACCGAATTTACAGGATTATTGTGAGAGTGAAGAAAAGGAAGACATGAGCTGTGCTATCCCGAGTTCATGGGTAAAAAGATAGGATATAAATATGTGGCACCTTCAGAGCATATGATCTTTTTTTAAATGAAAATTCCTTCCTCAGATATTTTACAATATAGTATAAACCCCATATCAATGGGGGGTACATTCCTCAGTTTCTCATGAATACATGAAACTGCAAATGATAGTTGGCCTATTGAAATAAAGGCCAAAGAATACCATCAAGTCATGTCAGGGAGAGGAGGTCATGGAAAAAAAATAGTTTTTAAGGAGAGTTGGGATCTTTCATTCAGGGCTCCCACTCCAAGCACACTGGGTAACAAGTGGATTATTTTTGCAGATGCAGCCATAGTATTATATAAATATTATCCTTATCATTTTTAGCCATGATTTTGGGGAGGAAAATATGTGAAAATCCTAATTTACATATTTTAAAAACTAAAATATTTGGTTTAACTAATGAAAAAAAATGTTTATAAAGGCTTTTGGGGAAGAAGAAAACAGGGATTCTTCTCTGTCCCAATTTTTCCAGGCCTTCACATCTCTAATCATCTCAGACTTAATGTCTCACCCATGGCTCCTCTCCCCAGCCTGAAAAATAGAGAAGTGAAAAGTGAGAAGATTAGGTGTTTTCATCAGTCCTAGCTGGAAGAACAAAAGTTGTAGGCTGGTATATATAATTAAGGATAAAATTGGCCAAACAGATAAGAGGAAGGTCAGGCCCAAACATAGGGTGATTTAGAGATAAGGATGAGATCTTTGTGCTGAATTTTTGGGACAAAGTTATTAATAAAGCTAGTGGCTTTACTAGTATAGGTACGTACTAAACATTTAGGTAATATTTCCATGCACAGAACTTTTAGTATAATAAGCTATTAACTAAACCAGCTTAGAAAAATATCACCCATGACTCTATTAAGTTCAGAAAAATATTTTTACACTACTAAAAATAGAGTGCACATTTGAAAAAACGCTTCAGTTCTAAAAATGGAATTGTAGTAAGGTGTATTGTTTAATATTGAAACCCTGCTTTTGAAAACTAGAAATGGACAGATGAGAGCGGTATGTGACCTATAATGCAATTATATAGGAGAATGTAAAATTAGGAATAGAGGACTTTTGACCCATGTAGTGTTTCATGTCCCTCATTCCCTTACCAGTGGCCATGTTGGATGGTACACATGGAAAACCATTTCGCTGAAATATCTGGAGGGTTTCAGCCTCTCCACCCATGAGTATAAATGAATTTAGTCCCCAAGGTGAAAGTTAAGTACTCTGAGAAGGACACTAAACTTCCATGTAATAGAAAAGTTCTATTTGCTATCCAGGACGCTTGTTGTTGTAGACTCTTATCAGATTGTGACTATATATAATTTAGATAGTATATCATTTAGCTGCTGTTGCATGGGAATTCCTCTGCTGTTAACCTTCTATTCTCATGTGGTAAAAGAAAGTGATGTAAGCACAACAACCACAAACATGAAAAGCTTTGATTATTCTGTGTATAGCAAACTGGATTGGGAAACAGGCTGGGAGACCTGTATTTCCTGTTGGTTCTTAGTTCTTTGATATCATCTCAAGGTTGCTTTCACCTTTTTTTACGACCTCTCTTTCATGGGAAAGAAGTTGCCTCAAAACCAGGGGACACAAACTCCCAGGGGATACCCATGAATATCTCTCACTATGCATGTCCTCATCCAGTTTCTCTCGCTCCTCCTGTCTCACCACCTACTGTGGATTTTCCTGCTGATAGTATCTGTTTCCAACATGACCTTTCCTCCATACCTTGCTTTTTCTTCCCTGTTTCTGGACTTTTGAAAAGAACTGCACTTGATGACCAGAAGGCCTCTTGTCCTCAGTCATTCTTGTTATTGAGTCTCACTTTAAGAGAAAGGGTAATAACATGATGAAAAAGGAGGAGGAATAGGAGAAAAAAGAACATGTGAAGGTGCAAGCCTCATTGTGTACAACAACTTCATTCACCCTATCACAGGGGCAAACCAAGAATGTTCAACTTGGAAGTCCCTGAACAGACTCAGGAGTGGAGTGAGTAGATCAAAAGACAACCTGGCAAAATGGCACTACCTAAAAGAATACCACACCTTATGTGACTGTGGAGCAGAACAGACAGCTCTACATCTGTATGCTTGTCCACTGTGCCCTGCCTCATGTACAGAGAAAGAGTTGTTGGAGGCTACAGACAATGGCATTGCTGTTGCCAGTTTTTGGTCAAAGGATATTTAGCCATCTGCACTCCTTCTATTTTTATCAACTTTATAGTAATTTATGCAATACTTTTGATACAAAATAATATTAATCTCCCATGTATTAAGAGCAAACTTTTCCACCAAAGCTGGAAAAAAATACTCTTTACAACTACAGTTCCCATAATATCCACCAGCTAAATCGTGTTGGTTAGTCCTGGCTAGCATAGTCGCATTGAGCCAGTTGGATTTTCCTGTGTGATGCCTTAGTATGTAGTCAATAGGGGTTAGTCTACTCTGGCTTAAAGAACAGGATTGTATCCAGAGTCTGCAAAAGTAAAGTTGACTTCTCCCCACCCCACTTTTTGCAGCCTTTTATTATTTTTACAGAAATAAAGGTTAGCAGCAAGTTATTATTTATTTATCTATTTCATGCATTTCTACCTCGCCCTTCTCCCCCCAAAGGGGGACTCAGGGCTCACCAGAACATTTTCCAAACTAACACATTTGTAAATGTCTACATTTAACTAGATAATCCATGTTAAAGTGCCCCAGAGCTACTTCATTGCAGCCCAGGAACATCCCTGGAGCCCATTGGCCAGCCAGCAACACAGTGGACCGAACTGAAGGTGTATTGAGGCCACCACTGTTATGTTATTAGAGACCTGGTGCTGATAATGCATTTCTGATCATGTGACTCGGGTTCTGGTGTAACATCATCAGATGCCATTATCAAACCTCTGAGCAGGAGCTGATTTCTGACAGTGATGCAACAATGGGTCCATTGGAAAGGTGAGTAGTGGATTGGGATTTATTCAGCTGTCCACACCTCTGAAACTCTGGAGTAAAACCCTTGTTTCCTTAAAAAAAGTTAGTTTGGGAAATCCTACCATTAATGGCTGGATGCAGCACTTCCGCGAAGGAAGAAATATTACTCAGCCATGCACCATCTGGACTCCCTGCAGCAGCTAAGTAGTGAATCCACTTTATTTTGGCCATTTAGACACAGGCCCCTCCACACTGTCCTTATGTCCCATGAATTGATCCTATATTATCTGTTTATCTCAGTTATCTAGCAGTGGGGACTCATATAATCTAGTTTAAAACAGATAATCTGGAATCAGATCCTGAGATAAAAGGACAGTGTGGAAAGGGCATCAGTCTTAATTATACTATGGAGGCTATGTAGTTCGATCCATCATGGTGCTGGTACAGACTTGCAGTTCAGATATGCAACAAATAAAACAAACACATGGGGGTCTGCAAAGGGCATGGTGGAGATGCCTACTCATGAGAAACAAGATGTGTTGTTTAGATAAATGTGTTCATTTCTTGGGTCCAAGGACCAAATCAATTCTAGGAGAGCACTACAAGGCAGAAGTTCAAAAAAATACTTTTTGACTACAATTCCCAGAATCCAGGAATGAAAACAGTTATTTTATAGTGCACATAGTGACCATGTTAAGATTTATAGTGCACATAGTGACCATGTAACATTAGCCTTCCTTATTCTAGCAACTCTTCAAGAAATCTTAAAACTGACCTTGGGTCACCCTGTACCTTATGGCAGAACAGCTGTGAGTGAACTATGTTGAGCAATATTTCGTCCTTTTGTTTCTGAGGGTGCCAGAGTGGAACCTGTCTGAGTATAGGTAGAGGAAGTATTCACCAGGTTAGCCCTTTAATTAATGATCTTAGATTAAAAGCTGGATGGGATAGTGTGATAAAACATAAAAAACCAAAGGCTAGTGTTATGTAAATCCAGGCAGCGGAAGGTACTGCCATCCATTTTTCACTCAGTGACCTTCTTTCAAGTTTTGCATAGTGAGTAGGTTGTCAAGTGCAGAAAAGGAGGAGAATTAAAAATGAATTTTAAATGAAGCAGACAACTTGGCTGCTAAGTACAAAGATGTATGTGAATGTGTGGATAAGTGGGAGGTTGGAAGGGCAGTTTGGACTTCATTATGAATATTGCACAAGAGAATTTGTAGAGTATAATAAAGAATTTATGGAATCATGGGAACTGTAGCGTTACAAGGTCTTAACTTCTCTGCCAAAGGGTGTTGGTGCCCAGGACTCCCAGAATTCCATAGCATTGAGCCATGGCAGTTAAAGTGGTGTCAAACTGTATTATTTATACAGTGTGTCAGAGAAAAACGGTACCTCTTAGGTTCTTCCAAACATTTTTGGTGAACTTCTTGTTGCTATTGCTTAGTGGGTTTGGACCTTCAAAAATAACCTTGAGCTGGCTAAGTGGTGCATGGGCAGTATAACACTACTCTTTTTTTTTTTTTTTAATTTATTTTTATTGCTTTTACTTTACAAAACATACATATTTACAAATTTAAAATCACAGGTTGTGAGGTTGGGGTGAGGAAAGTTTGTCGGGGGGGGGGAGGTTAAAGGTAGGGTAAAGGTAGTGGGGGACCAGGGGGAGGGTTGGAATAGGGGTAAGGGTAAGGATTGTGACTTCCAGGTATAACCATCATGGTACAGGTTTTGCCTTAATTTCATCTAATCTTGTTTCCACTTGTCCTTCCTATCTGCTGTATTTAAAGCAGATTTTCAATTTTAATTTCTGGATATTCTCTTAGAAGATAGTGTAAGTTTTTATCTTCTTGATTGCTTGGGGGTTGTTTGACCCCCATTGCTATTTCTTTAACCGTAATGTTTTTCTTGGATAAAAGGATTGGAATTAGAAAGAGATTCAAAAAATAACAAAGAAAGAACGTAAGAATTATTTATATTATTCTTCTTTTGGATCTTATTGTATCTCTATTAAATGAATTTCCTTATTTTCTTCCTGTATGAATTTTAATACTGTTTTCCAATTGGTTTTCTGGGGTTTGTTATGGTTATGAGTAATTTTCTGTGTCAAAATATCCATATTAATTATGTCCAATATTTTCTGGGTCCATTGTTCAAATGTTGGTAGTTCCTTATTCTTCCATTGTCTCGCTAGGACCATCCTGGCGGCGGTTGTTAGGTAAAAAATTATTTTGTCCTCGTTCTTTTCTATTTTTAGGTTGTGAAGTCCCAGTACTAATGTTTCTGGTGTCGGGTCAAATTTTATCCCTAAGATTTTTTCAATCGATTTATGGATTTGTATCCAATATTTTTTGATCCCTTTGCATTCCCACCACATGTGTAGTAATGTACCCTTTTCTCTTTCGCATTTCCAACAGCACTCATTTTTCTTATTCTTATTAATTTTGGCTAAAATCTCAGGTGTTAAGTACCACCTATAAAAGATTTTGTACCAACTCTCCTTTATGTCTGTTGAGTATGTGTATTTGATTTTGCTTGTCCAGATTTTTTCCCAATCAGTGAGTGGTATTGAGTGACCAAGGTCTCTTGCCCACGCTGTCATATTGGTCTTAATTAGTTCTGTTTCGGTCGTCCATTTTAGTAGCTGATTGTAAATTTTTCTAATAAGCTTAGTATCAGTTGCTAGTATGTTGTCCCAAAAAGATGCCTTTGTTTCAAAACCGACTGCTTCATCTATCTTGAAATTTTCCCTGATTTGATGGTAATGAAACCATGAGATTGAAGGATCTACCTGGTTCAGTTCCTCTCTAGATTTAAGTGTGATCTCTTTCCCCTTGATGTTTATTAGTTGTCTATATGGGAGCCATATGCTCCTGGGTATTTCTCTTTTATGATTTGCTTCAGTAGGGGAGAACCACATTGGAGTTTTTTGATGGAGTCTGTCTCTATACTTGTTCCAGGTATTAATTAATGCGGCTCTTATAGGGTGATTTTTAAATTTTTTTTCCTTTTTGTCCTTGTTTCTCCATAGATAAGCATGCCATCCTTGATTTATGTCGAAGCCTTCTACCGCCAGGATCTTTTCTTTTTTGAGTGTTGCCCAGTCTCTCACCCAGCTTAGTGCGGAAGCGTCGTAATAAAGTTGTAATTCTGGGAGGGCTAGTCCCCCTCTCTTCTTGTCGTCTACTAGATGGATTGCCTTTATTCTATGTTTTTTATTGCTCCATATGAATTTGATGATTGTTTTCTGCCATTTATTCAATAGTGTCTTTGTTTTTAAGATTGGAAGCGCTTGAAATAAAAAGAGCATGTCTGGTAGGACATTCATTTTTATTACTGCAATCTTCCCTAGTAGCGATAGGTTGAGTTGTGACCATCTTTGTAACTTGTTTTGTATCTCAGACCATTTCCTCTCATAGTTGTTCTTTACAAGGTGATTATTATTGGGTGTAATTAATATCCCTAGATATTTAACTTTTGTACTGATCTTTATTTTTGTCTGTTCAAGTATCCTTTTTTGGTTTTCTTTACTCATATTTTTCACGATGATCTGGGTCTTATCTCTATTTAGCTTTAGGCCTGCCACTTCTCCATAGCTCTCAATTACTGTTAGCCATTTTTTTATATTGTTGGTAGGGTCTTCGACAAAGCACACTACATCGTCCGCGAAGGCGCGAAGTTTAAAAGAGTGGCCTCTTATTTTTATCCCTGGCAAATCCATATCCCTTCTTATGCTATTCAGTAGTATTTCCAGGGACAGTATGAAAATCAGAGGCGACATCGGGCATCCCTGTCTTGTCCCTCTCTCTATGTGGATATCTGTCGACAACTGCCCATTGACCACTATCTTTGCAGTTTGTTCATGGTATATCGCCTCTATCGCGTTTGTGAACTGGTGACCAATGTCCATCTCTCTTAGTAGAGCTCTTGTAAAGTTCCAGTTGACCCGGTCGAAAGCCTTTTCGGCGTCGAGGAACATTAGACCCACCTCTTTCTGGTTTTGCTTTTCACAGTAGTCTAAAATATTTATTACCGTTCTGATGTTATCTTTTAGTTGTCGTTTGGGTAAAAACCCTGTCTGGTCTTCCGCTATTCTTTTATTTAGTAGGATCTTCAGTCTATTAGCTAAAACTCCTGTGAATATTTTATAGTCTACGTTGAGTAGCGAGATGGGTCTATAGTTCCTGACCGACGTACTGTCTGTGTTCTCTTTATGTATCAGCGATATTGAGGCTGCTTTCCACGAGTCAGGGAGTTTTCCCTGTTCTAAGATGTTATTCATTACTTTTTGTAGAAAAGGTGTTAGTATTTCCTGGAAGGTCTTGTAATATTTAATAGTAAAACCGTCGGGTCCCGGTGCTTTATCAGAAGGCATATTCTTTATTGTTGTTCTAATTTCTTCTTGAGTGATGGTCTTATTCAAATTTTCCCTCTGCTCATCTGTTAATCGTTGTATTTCTTGTTTGCCTAGGTATAGCGATATWTTGTCTTCTGGAARTTTCTCATCTTTATATAGTTCCCTGTAATATTTCACAAACTGTTCCATGATGTCCTTTGTTTGGAGGTAACTTTTACCATTCTCCTCTATTTTTGTTATTTGTCTTTTTTGTCTTTTAATGTTGATTCTCCTCATTAGCCATTTGCCYATCTTATTGGCATTTTCGAAATGYTATTGTTTGGCAAATTTGAGTTTCCTTTCTATCTCGTCAAGTTGTAGAGTATTCATCTGTTTTTTTAGCAGTTCTAGTTGATGTATGATTTTTTTGTTTTTAGGGTCTTCCTTCGCTAGTTTCTCACATCCGGCTATCTCTTTGAGAAGTTTGTCGCTTCTCTGTTTTTTTAACTTTTTCATTCTAGCACCATATTCCAGGAAGTGTCCTCTTAGACAGGCCTTTTTTGCATCCCATACTATATCTATGGATGTTCCCTTATCCATATTGAATTCAAAGTATTCTTTTATTGCTAGGTTTGTTTTCTCTCTCTGGGTAGAACCTTTTATGAGATCGTCTCTTAATCTCCAGATAAATGAATTGTTTCCCTTCTGGTGCGTACTAAGTATTAATTCTAATGGAGAGTGGTCAGAATTTACCATTGGTAAAATTTTGCTCTTCAATATGTTAGGTAGTAATGTTTTGGATCCCCAAGCCATATCGATACGGGTCCAGGTTTTATGTCTGTGAGAAAAGAAGGTGAAGTCCCTTTCTCCTGTGTGCTGGTATCTCCATATGTCTTTTAACTCGAATTCTTCTAGTAGATTTTTGAATTTTTTGGGTAGGGCTCCTGACTTCTTTAGATTCTTGAATGGTCTACTGGAAGATTTATCATGCGGTGGATCTAGTACTCCATTGAAGTCCCCTAATATAAGTAGGTCTTTATATTCGTATTCCTCTAGGTATCTTTTTAATTTGTTAATAAAATTATCTTTTGATGTATTTGGGGCATATATGGAGCAAATTAGAATGTCCCTACCCTCTGTTTCTACTTTTACTCCGAGTATTCTCCCTTCTTGATCTTTAAATAGAAGCTTAGAGGGTAATTTTTCATTAATATACATTACAATTCCATTTTTTTTGTGGGGGCCTGCCGTGTAGAACATTTTACCCAGTTTTTTTTGTTCTAACAGATCGCTATGTTTTTTTGTGATGTGAGTTTCTTGTAATGAAATAACACCATATCTTCCTTTTTTTAATTGGTGAAAAATTTTCTTTCTTTTATTAGGTAGGTTGAGGCCATTGACATTATTACTGTACACTTTAATATAGTATAGTATAACACTACTCTTGACTTAATACCATTTGACAAATTTATATCAAAATACAAAATGTGATTTCTCGAATTTAGTTCTTTATTGTGCTCTTCTACCTCATATTATGGGACAGCACTATCCACCACTAAACAATGGTACCCCCCCCCCAAATTAGTAGGATGAGTAACAAAATATTTATGTATGTGATCCAATTTTGGCAGTTTGATTCCACTTCAGCTATTGCCTTTCTATTTTTCAGAATCCCGCATTTGACAAAATATAAACGTTCTCTAGATCTTCCAAACAAAACATAAGATTTATGGCATGCTTCCATCAGAAATTGATCACAGAATCACTCTGCAGGACCTAGCAATGTCTAGAGCAGTGTCCTTTACTAGTTCATTAGGCAATTCTATGGTTTGATTTTGCTGGAAGTGATTCATTGGCTAGAGATCACTATTACCCATGGTTTCATGTAGCTATGTGAACTCCTGGAAAGTATCCTTCAGTATACACAAATAGAAATCATACTGTAATTTGCACATCTTCCCCTCAAATGCATGTACAGTTCTGGCCCAGCTTATCTGTCCAAACTTATCTCCCTCTACGTCCCACCTCAGAATTTAAGATCGTCCAGGGAGGCCCTGCTCTCGGTCCTGCCCCCTTCACAGGTACGTTTGTTGGGGACAAGGGACAGGGCCTTCTTGGAGGTGGCCTTCCACCTGTGGAATGCTCTCCCTAGCGAGATTAGGTCAGCTCCATCCCTCCTCTCTTTTAGAAAGAAGCTCAAAACATGGTTTGGGGGCCATGCCTTTGGACAATAGGTTTGGCAGTAATCATAATCTTGAAATTTTGACTATGATAGGCTTGGACTGGGTCACTGGTTGCTAAATCAGACTTTGATTCGGCTACATGATAATAATGTTTTAAATGTATTTCAATCTAATGTTTTATATTATGTATAATGTTGTACGTAATGTGTTATATGTTGTCGGCATTGAATTGCTGCCATTGTAAGGTGCCGAGTCCCACTTCCGGAGTTGAGAATGACGGGATAGAAATGTTGGAAATAAAATAAATAAATGTAACACCAGGATGTGCACTTATTATTTATTTTATTTGAAGCATTTCTGTTCCATCCTTCTCACCCCAAAGGGGACTCAGGACAGAGCACAACATATATATGGCAAACATTCAATGCGAAACAAAACAAACTATAAATATACACAAACATTAAAATCTGTTGTATCCATTTTAAAATCAAATTCTTAAAACCATCTCAAACCAGCCATAGCAGATGGTTTCCTTTTATTTCCTTATTGCACTATCCCAAAGACTTCATAATACTCATCCCACTTTGCACCTACTGTGTACTATGCTACAAATGCAGTCATGGTTTCCTATATGATGCCTTTACTCTTGTTGGTTGTGTTACAGCAACCAATGCATTCACTGTGTGATGACAAGAATGGGTTGAAATTGAATTTTTCCGTTTATTTTTAATCCTTTGGTTCTGGTGACTGGTCAAGAAGATATAATTTTGTTCCAGCCAGTAAAGTTCTAGCTAGGTAGCAAGCTTGATCACGTTCTGTCTAACTCTAAAATTGACATCTTCTGGCTGCTTTCCCCACATCCATTTTGCAAATCAAATAGAGAAATGTCATGTTACAAATATCTCAGCACTGCTGACTAGCCGAATAGATTTTTTGGATTCAACGTGGGCTTCTTTGTGTCTTCTTTCCACTATAACACCTCAATATTTATAAATCACTGAAAAAGAGAAAGAAACTGGATGTGAGAAGGGTCAACGCTGTCTGATGTTAGGATCTTAAAATCAGTTTTCAGTCTTCCAAACAAAAGGACACAGTCTCTTCGCAAAAACAATTTTATTAACTTCCTCAAGGCTTTTCATTGACATAAAAGAAATGAACAGCTGAGTGTTTTGCAAACGTTATTGATTTTCAACTTCAAAGCAACTCTGGGATGTTGGATGCTATCATTTATTCCCAGTTTTCAGATTAAATCCAGGATTTGCTTATAGGATAAGGATGTGGAAATAAGAGGCTGAGAAAGCCAGAAGCCAAAGAAGGGGTCATTGTGCAGGTCATTTAAGTTCCCTGACAACATAAATACCTCATTCCTATTATCTGCAATACTAATGTAGTCAGAGACCTTTAAAATTCATTCTCAGCATGCATTACTTAGCACCTTCCCTTGCTGTTGGAACAAGAAGTCTGCTCAAATAAATTGTCAAAGATCACACCATAAGTAGGTGGCAGTAACAGGGAAGAATCAAATCCTTGAGTTCCCTTCTCACAAGTTACTGCCTTTGATGAAAAAGTGCTATTTCTTTTTTTTAATCTCTTGAAGAATTGATAAATTCTCCAACAGAAGCTGACCATAAAATCACTCCAAAGTGTTCTCTCTAGAAATCTGTAGATTCTCTAGCACAAGTCAATGGTCAGTTTTGTCCCTTGTAAGCCGCCCCAAGTCCCCTGGGGAAGATGGTTGGCAGAGTGTAAAAATAAAGTTATTATTATTATTTTATTAATTTTAATCTAAGGGGCCTAGGAATTCCTCAAGAGACCGTATTAGACAAATCTGTGAATAATAATATTATTAGGCCCCATCAACACTGCAATATAATGCAGTTTGAAACTGCAAGAGGAATAAATATAAAACCAAAAATGTATTCACTGTTCCTGAGAGTTACATCTACATAAATCTTGGATTATTAAAAATTAAATCTCCCACAATCCCTCAGATGTTTTACTACTGCATCACCACAACAATGTTAGTACTAAAGATATTTTACTTTAGAGCTATGGTTAGTATAACGATTTTTCAAGTTATAATGTGGCACCATAGTCCTTAAAAAGGCAAAGTAGAATGCGGTAAGGATATTACTTGCCCTTGAAAACAAATTATTGGACCCCTGTACTTTATGAACCTATGTTTGAATGTACTCCCAGTGTTGGCTCCCTTCTCCTTTCCTTGGCAGATTATGCTGTGGCTGAATTTATCTCAAGGTCAGGGACCATATCAGGATAGCGAACCTACATTTGTGATTTCCCCATTTTCAGCCAGCTCATTATTTTTAATCATGCTGATTTGGCACACCTTTACATAAACTTCATGTACTCACTAAAAATGGAGGTCTTGCAAAGCATTCAACATTCATACAGAACTAACTGAAATTAATTCAGTTTTGGCTGAACAGTAATGCAAATATTTCTGTCCACTTCAGGACAGTTCCAGAATTGTGTAGCTGCTATTGGGAAAGAGTTGAAAATAGAAGATAGTCTTCCTGATTCATGAATTTACCAAGCCCCATTATAGCCTTGAATACATATGCTCCCTAAAAAGTGTTTTTGAAAGGTCAATTAGCCTCAGGGACTGCAACTTCTTTTTTAAAGGTTATTTCCCTCCCACCCTTAAATGTAATCTTCCCAGGTTTCACTATAGCTCCAGTTTCAGTTTCCACCTTTCTTGGTTATTGCCATTGGTGTCTGAAGCTTAGGCCTTGATTCTAGGGACTTCATCAGTCATGCTAAATTTCCTGTTCTACAATGGTCCTACTCTACTTGTGCCATGAAGCTCTCTAGCTTCTATTGCACAACATCAAACTACTTCTGGCGGAGCTCCGTGGTAGAAGTAGAGTAAGAACATCATACACAACCACCGCGGCAACACGGGAGGCTTCCCGGGTTGCATAGCCAACAACAGGGGGAAGCAGACACTTTCCCTTGTGGGATGAAGTCGGGTGATGTGGGGCATGGGGTGATGGGTTCTTCACACCCCACACTAGATTTGCCATGATGTGTGGCAAATTCCTTACATAATGTGATGAGGTTGTATGATTCTCTATGATTTTCTTATCCTACCAGAGAGAGCTATTCTATTACTGCAATGTATGATTCTCTATGATTTTCTTATCCTACCAGAGAGAGCTATTCCATTACTGCAATACAGAAGACCCTCAACTTTCATGGAGTTAGGGGCACAGGATCCCCTAAAAGAGGGGGGGGGGGAAACACTAATAAAACAGCATTTCATTTACCTCTATTGCAAACACTGACCATATAATTGAGGTGGAGGACCTAAAAATGCCTAGGGAAGTGTTATCTCAAAGAATCTCTATGTTTTCCAGCATGATTCCCAGCAAATATTGACTTTAGAATCACAGTAGAAAACCTGGAGATTCCTGGAGAAAATATGAATCAATTATGTTAATAATCAATTCTGCAAAAACTGAACCCCATGATTGTGGAAAGCCAACTGTATGTCTTTCTACCAAAGGCATGGTCCCTGGTGCTTACATTGGGTCATGGCATTAGAGCAGCCCTCCCCACACCCCCAAAAATATTACGATTTTGGGGTCATATCGGTGAAGGCAGTCTCACAGACAGTCTGGTCTGAAGCAATTCAGAGCTTTCAAGGTTACAGCTAGCACATTAAGTCCAGAAACAGTAGAGTTGTTGCAGGTGACAAAGGACCAGCTTAATAAGAACAAATAGCTAGTCCCATTTTGTAATTCTTTGTCCTTTTTACTCCAGCAAAATGACTCTTTTCGGAATGACATTTATAACTGATTGCCATTGTCTGATTCCTTCATTATCCTCTTACTTGATCAATCCTCTAGTCCCTGGCCCAGGCCTAATATGATGTATTGACTACGCATAAAACATGGAGGGGTGCAGATGTAAAATGCAGCACTGTCAGAGATGCTTTTCCTCCAGATAGTTGAACTGTTGTTCCTCCAGAAGACTTCTGGTTTCGGAGCCCCAGGCTGGGGAGGTTGGCAGGGGTAGGATCCGTTTGTGGAGAAGTAGTTTTGAGGAGAGGAAGTGGGAAAACCTATGGTTTTGCTTGCCTCCAGTGAATCTGGACTGTGAAGTGGGTGGGTAGCAGATCTGTATCTATAGATAGGTCTCTGGGTGATTTACAGTAGATTTACAATAAATACTTCCTGTTTTTCACCAATCACTACAACAATATGACTACTCTCCCTAAATTATATTGTTGGAACAAAGCAGGCTTGGGAGAAGTCATCTGTTTGCACTTTCTCTTCAGTGAGGAGTCAGGTAAACACCTGACTCCTCTGCACTCCATTTCTCTCTGCTACAACAACACTACTGCAACACTGCCACAATGGAGACCCAATGAGTCCTGCCAGAAGTAGCCCTGCATCATGTGATGGGCTCAGAGGGTCTCTGTTCCAGTAGCAGAGAGAAGCAGAGAGAAGACACTCTTCTCCCTACATCTGACAAGGTCCTAAGTGTAAACTAGAGCTTGGGTCTTTAAAATCCTGGTTCAGCACTCTAAATATTACACCCCCAGCTACTAACTGTGCAGGCTGGAAGATTCTGGAAAAATTACTGCCCCAAACTCTGCTTTTCTTTTAATTGGTCATATTCAAAGATATGAATGGTGCTTTCTGATAGTCAGGGACCTCCAACGTCTGTTCCTATCAATGCATCTGGAGGGGATGACTGGTGTAGAGTCTTTCATCAGAAACCCTGAATGTGCAGTTTTCTAATTTTATCTATGCAGTGCATTTGCAGCCTCTTTCACATACATTTCTGCTGTTCAACAAGCAGAGATGGACCAAAGGGGGTCAGCTTAGATCTGTTCTTCTCCATCACCCTTTCTAAAATCATTATATGTAGTGAGAAAAAGCCTCCGTTGTTGTATTAACCATGCCACTGGATGGGACCTCACTCTGTGAAGACTGTGTTGATCGGCTGTGCACCAAACTCCACACATTAAAAAAAATTCATGCACACGCATCTTCCAAGAAAAATAAAAACAAATCAACACAAATGGAGAGTGAAAGAGAGAAATGTGCCAAGAGGAAGGCGCATCAAGCCAACCCCAACCGGGACCACCTTCCACATGGAAACCAATGCCCTCACTGCAGAAGAACATGTGGGTCAAGAATAGGGCTCCAGAGTCACCTACATACCCACCACCAGGACACCACACTTGGAGGACAGTCTTACTTGGACAACAAGTGATTGCCTAAGTAAGTAAAGTAAGTAAGTGAGAAAAAGAACCCCGCAAAGACCTTGCCTCCACCATGCATGCCATAAGCCTAAGCTCAAGTTGTTGCACCATCTGAAGATCAAAGCAAGAGTAAGGCAGCCTCAAGGAGATCCCTTCTCTGGTTGTAATCATCAGTCAGAGCAAATACCAAGACATGGTACTTTCTAACCATAGAGATACAGTCTTGCTTATCTTGGTATCTGTCTAAAGTGGGTCATTATGTGCTGCTTCCATCACACATATATAAAGAGAAGTGAATAAAAGCTTTTCTTAACAGACATCCCCCTTCACACACATATTCTTCACTTTTTGTATGGAATCTAAAAATACATTTTTTTTTCTTACATTTTTTTTCTCCCCCTTCTATGTAAATTGCATCTTTTTAACTGGCCATTAATTGAATAGAATGTAGTTATCCAACCTTTGGTTATCAATCTATCTCATAGTTTGCTATGGAAAGAAGGCAGGAAGTTGTTAGCATCATTTTCTGTAGTTTAAACATTAATTATCATGGACTTGAGGGGAACTGAAAGGGCTATTAAAGCAGTTCATAAATTTAGGCCAGATCTTCCACATTTCTTGTATAGTGGCCTAAATCCAGTGTCGGCTACAGGCGGCCCATTGAATCATTTATTGAGTACATAATTCAAGGCTTCCATAAATCACCCTGGACAAACATCTTGTAGTTTCTCAACCAATGTATGGCCTTAACATTTATTTGGGGGGACTATAATGCCTCAAATTGACACCCAGCTAAAGTGCCTGTTGGCCATATTGGAGTGGGATTCAGGCAACTGAGGTCCACCAAGAAAAACTTTTGCATATTATTTTATGCTACTACTTCACATAAAAATACAAGTGGCATATTATTGTTGTTTTTAAAGGAGGAAATAATTTGCAGAGAATCTAGAGTGCCCATTGCCACTGTCACAGTCACAGTGGGAGCACAGCAAAAGTGTGAAAAGACAGGAAACCATGGGTGAAGGTGGGCAGTAAGAGAAAGGAGTGAAATGTTCTTGTTTTTATTTTGCTTCAGGTCAATAATTGTGCTTTGTGTCCACTGCAAGTTCTGTGATGAACAAAGCCAATCCCTTAATTTCTGCAAAATGTCAAAATGCCTTTCCCAAATCTTTAGGGAAAGATTTCAGGAGCTGTTTCAGAGACTTTTATGGGCATTGCTGAATGTTTACTATGAGTTATGGAGCAGCATAGAAGAGCTGCAAGACACATCCTTATGATGGAGTTAGGATTGCTTGGACTTGCACACCAGTTTCTGGGATTCTGATCCCCAAAAGCAGGGTTTCGGGACCCTGCATAATAACTCCTAATTGGTATAATAATAGCAATATATTGTACAAAATATGAGGAATTTTGGAGCCCTCAATGGTGCAGCGGTCTAAACAGTTGAGCTGCTGAACTTGCTGAACAAAAGGACAGCAGTTCAAATCCAGGAAGTGGTGTGAGCTCCCGCTGTTAGCTCCAGCTTCTGCCAACCAAGCAGTTCGAAAACATACAAATGTGAATAGATCAATGTAAGTAGATCATCCAGCGGGAAGGTAACGGCGCTCCATGCAGCCATGCCAGCCACATGACCTGGGAGGTGTCTATGGACAACGCCAGCTCTTCGGCATAGAAATGGAGATGCATCACCGCCCAGAGTCAGACATGCTCTGAATCCTGAAGACCAACTGTTGCAATGCAATAGTCTGGCACTAATGGATTTAATGCAGAAGAATTTCACATTGAATGGGACAATGTAGCCACTTCTTCATTGGGGGGATTCAATTCATGGATGGCTGAATCTGTGGATGCAGAACCTGTGGATATAGAGGGATGACTGTATTTAAACTAGATTTCAGATAAGCAGATCAAGCAACTTAAACAGATTCCATGATTTTATCAGTAAGTAATGCTCTTGTATGTCAGCTCAAAACTGAGTGCACAAGAGCAAGAATTGTTTTGCCCAAGTCATTCTTCTGTCACTTTGTCAAAGTATTGTTTTAATTCATCAACTATGTGCACTTGGAAGCCGTTTCTCCTTTCCTTTCACCTTGGGAAGAGAAATAAATCTGTTTGCATTGTTAAGTAACAGGCTTTGGTCTTGGCAAGAACTTATATGTACTATTCAAAAGGAAGCAATATACTTGTAACCTATTCTGCAACTCTGACAAATAACAAGAGGCATTTTTTTAAGTTGTATGTCTGTATGGCTATGGTTTCATAAAGATTGAGGCTTTTGAAAGTGGAAAGTGGCATCGGTGAGGGTATTTTTTGGTTTGTTGTCTGTGCTGTTTTGTTACTTTCTGGCTGGTTGCCAGAGTTAGATGCAAAGCCAGATAAAAATTCCAACTGAGAAGTTTTTCCAGTTGTCCTAGCAGCACAATATGTTATCAGTTTGAAGGCTATCTTCTGTTTTGAGATATGTCTGGCAGTTGTGTCAATGGATTTTCCCTTTTTTGTGTGTGTGGATGGTGTTGTTAATTATTTTTTGTCCTGTGAGAAATGACAGCATAAAGGTTCTTTTAACTAAAGTATGCAGCATATGACATTAAGATGGTAAAATTACCTGTCCAGTTATACAACCATAATTTAAGTGATGTGGGAGAGATTTCTCTCTCTACTGCAGCGGTTCTCAACCTGGGGGTCGCGACCCCCAGGGGGGTCGCTGGGTCATTTTTGGGGGGTCGCGAAGGCACCTCGGTTAGCCCCGCCCCCTCCAAAATGGCTGCCGGCCCCTGTGCCAGCCAAACATGCAGGCACTCGAGGTCGGCTCCTCCTCCTCTTCCCACAAGGCTGCATGGAGTCAAGAGGAGGAGCTTAGAGGCAAAGGCGCGCAAGGGAGAAGGTACACTATTTTTGGAGACCTTCTTGGGCCCTCCCCTCCCCGTGAGCTTAGAAGGGGTGGGGGTCGAGTGGAAGGCTCCCCATATGGGCTGGCTCTTGCTGCCCAAGTTTGACCCAGGACCATCATGGGGGGAGGTCAATTTCTCTGGTGTGGGTGAACTACAACTCACCAAAACAAAGGTCAGTTCCCCCATGAAGAAGAGGAGGAAGAAGAGGAGAAACCGCGGAGGCCGCACAGGGGCTGCTGCGGCTGTTTTTCCTCTTCTTGCTCCTCCTCCTCCAGCTGGCCATCAAGGAGAAAGAGAAGGAAAAAGAGGAGAAGGGGCTCTGCTGCTGTTTCTTCTCCTCCAACTGGCCATGGAAGAGGAAGAAGCGGAGAAACTGCAGCAGTGTCCCTTCTCCTCGTCCTCCTCGATGGGCAACTGGAGGAAGAGGAAAAGGGTCCTGCTGCCTTGCCCCGCCTCCCCCCTCCCTGGCTCGAAGGCTCTGCCTGTTGTTGTTGCTGCAAGGTTAGTGAGTGGACCAGCTGGTTGCTCCCTGGGTAAGAAACGTCTTAGCTGTTGGGGAAGGAGGAGCCCACACAGCCAGATAATCCACTTCAATGTGTATTTTATGCAGCTGTATGGAAGGGGACCCAAATAACCCAGGCCCCTTCCACACAGCTGAATGAAATCCCACATTATCTGCTTTGAACTGGATTATCTGTGTCCACACAGCCAGATAATCCACTTCAATGTGTATTTTATGCAGCTGTATTGAAGGGGACCCAACTAACCCAGGCCCCTTCCACACAGCTGAATGAAATCCCACATTATCTGCTTTGAACTGGATTATCTATGTCCACACAGCCAGATAATCCACTTCAGTGTGTATTTTATGCAGCTGTATGGAAGGGGACCCAAATAACCCAGGCCCCTTCCACACAGCTGAATGAAATCCCACATTATCTGCTTTGAACTGGATTATCTATGTCCACACAGCCAGATAATCCACTTCAGTGTGTATTTTATGCAGCTGTATGGAAGGGGACCCAAATAACCCAGGCCCCTTCCACACAGCTGAATGAAATCCCACATTATCTGCTTTGAACTGGATTATCTGTGTCCACACAGCCAGATAATCCACTTCAATGTGTATTTTATGCAGCTGTATGGAAGGGGACCCAAATAACCCAGGCCCCTTCCACACAGATGAATGAAATCCCACATTATCTGCTTTGAACTGGATTATCTGTGTCCACACAGCCAGATAATCCACTTCAGTGTGTATTTTATGCAGCTGTATGGAAGGGGACCCAAAAACCCAGGCCCCTTCCACACAGCTGAATGAAATCCCACATTATCTGCTTTGAACTGGATTATCTATGTCCACACAGCCAGATAATCCACTTCAGTGTGTATTTTATGCAGCTGTATGGAAGGGGACCCAAATAACCCAGGCCCCTTCCACACAGCTGAATGAAATCCCACATTATCTGCTTTGAACTGGATTATCTATGTCCACACAGCCAGATAATCCACTTCAGTGTGTATTTTATGCAGCTGTATGGAATGGGACCCAACTAACCCAGGCCCCTTCCACACAGCTGAATGAAATCCCACATTATCTGCTTTGAACTGGATTATCTATGTCCACACAGCCAGATAATCCACTTCAGTGTGTATTTTATGCAGCTGTATGGAAGGGGACCCAAATAACCCAGGCCCCTTCCACACAGATGAATGAAATCCCACATTATCTGCTTTGAACTGGATTATCTATGTCCACACAGCCAGATAATCCACTTCAGTGTGTATTTTATGCAGTTGTATGGAATGGGACCCAAATAACCCAGGCCCCTTCCACACAGCTGAATGAAATCCCACATTATCTGCTTTGAACTGGATTATCTGTGTCCCCACAGCCAGACAATCCACTTCAATGTGTATTTTATGCAGCTGTATTGAAGGGGACCCAACTAACCCAGGCCTCTTCCACACAGATGAATGAAATCCCACATTGTCTGCTTTGAACTGGATTATCTGTGTCCACACAGGCAGATAATCCACTTCAGTGTGTATTTTATGCAGCTGTATGGAAGGGGCCCTAGATAACCCAGTCCCCTTCCACACAGCTGAATGAAATCCCACATTATCTGCTTTGAACTGGATTATCTGTGTCCATACAGCCAGATAATCCACTTCAGTGTGTATTTTATGCAGCTGTATGGAAGAGGACCCAAATGCCAGTACGGGATTTCATTCAGCTATGTGGAAGGGGCCTGGGTTATTTGGGGCCTCAGAGAACCCAGGCCCCTTCCACACAGCTCAAGTTTGGTCCAATTTAATTGTGGTTGAATTTCAGAATGCTCTTTGATGGCTGGGGAACTATACATCCCAACAACTCCCAAATGCCAAGGTCTATTTTCCCCAAACTCCACCAGTCTTCAGATTTGAGCATACTATTTGTGCCAAGTTCTGTCCAGATCCATAGTAATTTGGGTTCACAGTGCTGTCTGGATGTAGGTGAACTACCTCTCCCATAATTCACTATCAGTTCCCCCCAACCCCCTCCAGTATTTGCTGTTGGTCATTAGGGTTCTGTATGCCAAGTTTGGTCCAAGCCTGTATTTCGGGGGGGGGGGGGGGGGGGGGGGAGGGGTGTCTCAGTGGTCTCTGGAAGTCAGAGCTGCATCAGTTGAAGGTACTTCAGATCCCATCATCCGTTGCCCACACTCCCCCAAACATATTGTTTTTGTGATTAATCACTATGCTTTAATTATGTTCAATTTGTAACAATGAAAATACATCCTTCATATCAGACATTTACATTACATTTCATAACAGTAGCAAAATTACTGTTGTGAAGTAGCAACGAAAATGTGGTTGGGGGTCACCACAACATGAGGAACTTTATTTAGGGGTCACGGCATTAGAAAGGTTGAGAACCACTGCTCTACTGCATTTAATTCAGGTTTGAAGGATTTGCAGGCATACCTCCATTAATAAATTAATAAAAGCACTGACTATGAAAGGTGCGTTTTACAAAGTCTTTTGGCTCCCCACCCATTTCCTCTTTTGATTCCCATCTTCTCAATAGCTGGAAGTTTCTTAGTAATTCCAGCATTGGGAGGATGGTCAAAGAGAGCTGGAGAAACACAAGAGTTTTGATGCCAGATTGTAGCTATATATCTGTACTAAACAATGGAATAAAGAACAGGCTGAGAAAGAATGGGATTCTGCTCTACCATAGCTTTATATGCCTGCACACAATAGACTAGTTAAGCAGCAGCTGCCTCCAGGATCCCTTACAATGTATGAACACTTTGTGATGAACAAAGAAAGCCAATAAGGGCCTTATCACACTGGGAAATACTCCATTTCTGAGTTGCTTTGAAAATGATTCCTAATATTTAAGTCTACTTCATCAACTCCTCCTAGCATGTTAAAAAGATCTATAAGATCCACAAGTTTGGCTAATAAAATGGAAGGCCATAAAGAAAATGGAGGTTGATGAAAGGAAAATCATTCTTAATTATATTTTGGAAGAAGTTGGACTACGGCAGCCAATAACCACAATCATCATAGCAAATGATAAAGATATAGGGTTGTGGGGATATTACTGTAGAGATAGTGGGTGCAGCTACACTCTAGTATTAATGCAGTTTGACCCCATAGTCCAAGGCTATGGGTTCTTGGGAGTTGTAGTTGTAGTTTTAGCAGAGACGACTTAAGATCTTATAAAATGGCAAACCCAAGTTCCCATAGCTTTGAGCCATGGCAGTTAAAGAGGTGTGAAACTGCCTTAATTCAACAGTGCAGCTACACTCTTAGGGCCCTTCTACACTATATTAAAATCCAGGAGGAAACGGGTTAAAATAAACTGGATCCTCCTGGGTCTGAGTCCACAACCTCAGGCTTTCCCTCGGCAGGTAGCTAGATGCCATCCCAGATCAACCAAAGGTTGATCAGATATGGCATTAGCCACTCCCAGCCCCCCATTCCTTCCTCAAAACCTATCTGAGGAGCCTGACAGCAGCACATGCCTCTCTGGAGAGTCCTCCTTATGCTTGGAAATGATGCTTTAGGAGGTTGGGGGGTGGGGGAATCCCTTGAATAAGTTTTGGGGTGAAATGCAGGGAGGGTGAATGCCATTCTCCTACTTCAAGCTTTTTGGAGTGGGATGGCTGTGGGGGCTGACCCCCAGGACTGCAGAAGTCAGTCCCCACAGGGCTCTCATCTATAAAGAACCGAACCTTAGCTTAAGGTTCAGATCGTTAGAGGTGTTTAATTGATGCAGAGTAAACCAAGAAAACCCGATGTACTCTGTGTTAATTTGCTTTTACCTGAGGTGTCATCTGGACACCTCTGGTAAAAAGCGAGACAGGTCACACATTTTGACCCTGCCTGGAAGGGCCCTTAGTCTAAGAAAGCTTATGCTATCAAGTTATTATATTTATTTATATCCCACTTTTTCTCTCCACAATGAGATGCAAAACTTCTTTCTTTTCATTAATCTCTAGAGTGATACAAGAGCCTTTTACATGCTGATATTTTGGACTAACACAGCTATCTCTTTGGAATCATAGCATTATAACTGTGAAACATGGAATGGCGCAATGTAGATATATCTCTTTTTCCCCAGAAAATTGATCACCGAAAATTAAAAGCTCCTGTAAATGGGAGTGGGCTTGATTGGAGAGGCTCTTCCACACTGAAATAGTGAAAAACAGTAGGACAAAAATCATTCAAAACCAAATAGAAATGTCTTCTGATTGCTCAGAATGTCATTTTGTGCCTGCTGGCTCAGGATTCTGGAATGTGTAGTCCAAAAAAAGTAATATTTCCAAGCTTTTGTTACAATGGAACAGAGATTGTAGCTCCCAGTTCATGTGGCTAACAATGTAGAAAATTCACTTGACTTCCTCTAAGCCTCTCAAACAAGTTTGCCCACACTTTGGTAGCGGTTTTTTTTTATTTCCTGTTTCAGGTTTATATAACTGCTTTTACAATACGTTCTGTTTGGGACTTCAAGCCCCAGACATTTTTATGTTGTAGTGCAACTGGGATTTAGGAAGTAAATCATTACCACACTTCATTCTGCCAACTCTAAAGGGTTTTATGCCTTGCCCCTGGGAGAAAAATGAAATTGTCCATGATTGAGGGTAAAGTTGGTTCAACAAATAGCACTTTTTGAGCCAGTGTTTGAAAAATTGCCCATTGATTTGCTGACAGGCATCCTGCTTAGTCATTCTTCCAAAGCAGGAGGGTGGGACTTCACATTTTATGTGTGTGTTTAGGAAGTTAAGACTTGCTAATAAAAGTTGTGCTTTAATCCACATGTGCTAGAGGCATTGTTTGTAGGAATTTCACCAGGTTATTCTTCTGAAATAAGAATTTTGTATTTTATATTTTGTATTTTACCTATTTGTGGACCTTCCTGATCCAGTGTCTTTCAGTCTTACAGTTTTGTCTTTCACACTTACTTTCCACATTGTTTTGTTTTTTAAATGATGATGATGATGATGGCAATGAAGAAGGCAATGGTGACTGTTTTAAACCATGTTCTTCAACCTTTCGTCATCAGTTTGCCCTCCTCTTACAACCCCTTGAGTCTCCTAACAACTGAAGCTGCATCTAGACAATAAAATTAATGCAATATGACTCCACTTTAACTACCATGGATCAATGCTGTGGAATCATGGGAGCTGTAGTATTACAAGATCTTTCTCTAATCCTCTCTGCCAAAGAGTGCAAGCTGCAATCCCTATGATTCCATAAAGTTGGTCAGAATAAAATGCAAGGGGAGAGAGCCCTGCAAGTTGGCTCACAGGAAGATAGGCAAGAAGAGAAATCCTCTCCTCAGCACAAACAAATAGCCGTGTCATCTGCGGGTTGGCTGGTTCTCTCCTTCAGAACTCATGTTTATAGTAATGGACACACCTGAGGAGGATACAGGAGATTTTGGCAGCACAACATTTCTGCCCTCCAGACTGGGGAGAGGGAGGCAGTGCAGAGTTCGCCTTGGAGCACTAACCCAGCAATGGAAGCCCTGTTAATAGTGACACTGTTCATGGTTTACACGCCTTGCACCCCAGTAGAGATGCCACTGGTGATTGAGCCATGGCTGTTGAGAGAATTTTGTGTATGAGATACATCCTGAACCCTGAACTTTTCAAGTTCCATGCTATAGTGTTTTCTATACCACACCAACTCATTCTGTAGGGTTAGGGAACCTAGTGGGACCTAAAGCTGTGAGTTCCTATGCCTTAGTAAAAATTTGAGATGAATCATTTAGTTCCACAGTGGATCACAGGTGCTTAATTTACGTTTGTCATAAAGTGTGCTCAGAATTAGTCCAGTGTGGTCTAGGCTGCTCAAAGGAGCCCAATACATCCTGGTCAGGCTTCAACAATGGACAGCCCATAGCCCATAGAATGAGAGAATCCCATAGAACCTGAGAGGAAATCACAAGCTCAGCGCTAACCTCAAAATAGCCAAAGTTTGGTCCTACTTTGAGAGAATGTTGGATATGGCCTGAACAAAGAATTTGACTAAAACAGCATAACTACATAACACTGAAACAAATACCACAATAATCGTTGCCTATATCGATTAGATCTCAGACTAGGACTAGGGAGACCCAGTTCAGATCTTTAATCAGAAGCGATGCTCACTAGGGACTTCATCACATGGAGTTCCAGAAGTTGGGGGACAACAGGGGAAACTGTGGGCTGCATCCTGCTTCATCCCCTTACACTCGTGAGTCATAGGTTACCATCCAACTAACCCCAGCTTCCTTCCTTCTGTGCTGTTCCCAGCTTTTGTTACGAGGAGTTGGGTAGTCACCTATCTTCTCAGGGCTTCATCTCTGCATGCTGCCAGCACATTGCCTGCATGGAGCCCTGCCAGAAGTAGCCCTGCATCATTTGATGGGCTCCAATGGACTCAGTCCCAGCAGCATGCTGACAGTGCACAGAGATGGGGAAAACCAGCCATCTGATGAGTTTGTAAGTAGCCTTGGGCCAGTAATTGTCTCTAACTATGTACTTCAGGGGCTCTTATAAAAACAGAAGTGAAAAGAAGAACCAGCTATGTTACCTGGAAGTTCCTTGAAGGAAAGGCAGAATATAAATGTCATTAATAATGTTGCTGCTGCTGATGATGGTGATGATGATAATGATAATGACAGTAATACAGTATGACCCCCCCCCCCCCCGCACACATATCCACATGAGATATGTTCTATACAAACAGCACCACTCCCATGGATACCTGAAACCATGGACAACAACAAGTCCTATATTTTTACTATACTTGTGTAGGAAGTGTACCATAAAATAACAATGGAGGTCTATAGAGGTCCACAAACATTTTAGGGTGGAGAATATATATATATATATATACAGTATATTCTGGCGTATAAGACTACTTTTTAACCCAAGAAAATCTTCTCAAAAGTCAGGGGTCGTCTTATACGCGGGTGTAGTCTTATGCATGGGAGTCATCTTAACTCTATATTTTAACTGGAAAAGTTGGGGGTCGTCTTATATGCCCAGTCGTCTTATATGCCGGAATATACGGTATATATATGGATGAGTGGGTATAATAATAATGATGATGATAAAACTTTATTTGTACCCCGCTACCATCTCCCCAAGGGACTCGGTGTGGCTTACATGTGGCCAAGCCCACAGCACACCAATAAACAAAACAATACCAATAATCAATACAAAACAGTTAAAATAAACTCAAAAACAGAAAATACACAATAAGCAATAAACAATAACAATATCAAACCATACAGCATTTAAAAACCCATGGCCAGGCCAAATGTAATAATTCAAATTTAATATCAAAAAGTGCTGGGCGTGAACAAGGTAAGGCAAATTAGAATAGGGGTTTCAGAGAAAAATGAGGGCGCGCAGACAATCCTCAGTCAGTATTAAAGTGCATTTGAGGACATATTGCTAAGAGTTTTCCTTATTCTGGGAAGGCACACTGGAACAACCACGTTTTCAGGCTCCTCCCAAAGACTGCCAGCATTGGGGCATGTCTGATGTCCTTAGGGAGTGAATTCCAGAGTCGAGGGGCCACCACCGAGAAGGTCCTCTCCCTCGTATCAAGTCCATGGATAAGGAGACTAATCATAATAGAAAACAGTAGTAGCATAATTATATAAATATAATAATAGAAAGAAATATAATTATATAACAATAATTAATTGCACTTATAACAATCACATAGTAATAACAGCATTGAGAATATAAAGCACTATATCTCTGTGTCTTTTAAGATGTTCTACTCTTGGAATGGCTGTGTGTCTCTGTATTTCTTGCTGACTGAAATAATTGATTTAAATTGCCTTGACTGTTAAATCCATCCACTCAGATTTACCAGGAAGCTCGCCTTATCATTTTTATGTTCTTTTTTTCTTTTCTCAGCAAAAGTACACCTAGGATGACCCTGAATTCCTTAATATTAGAAAATTAATGCTGCTCAAAGCCTTTGGGGTGGGGGTTAAAGCAATCATGCCATTTGCTGTGAACAGTTCATATCTCTACTAAGAGTGAATTTTGATGAAATGCACAGTGAGTATGTGGAGAGATGAATTGGGTAGAGGATGAGCAATATCCAAGCCAAGGAGACACTGGGGAGTAGAGCATGCTAACAAGCAGAATGTTGCTTTAGAACACTGTAAAATAGATCTTGTAAGAAGTTACATATTAAATAAAGTGTTGTGATCATAAATTAAACATATTTGCTACTTGGCCTTCAGTGAATTATTTCTTCCCTTCACAGCATTTGTTAAGAATTACAAGATCTTTCAAGGCATGCAAGATTGCTTCTCGTTCCTTATCTCTCCAACTTTAAAATTAAGGGAAGCAAGTATCCATGCTCCTCCCAAATTAATTTCTTTTAAGTTGTAAAGGGAATAATAGATTCTTAAAATATAATCACAGAGTTTACATATACATTAATGTAAGCTTAACCATATGTCGAAAATATGCTTAAAATTAGTGACTGTAAAATACACCATCATAATTAGATAAACTAGGAACACCCTCTGACCACTGAATAATGGATCTTTCCAACCAGAGTTTAAGAACCTTTCTGCTACAGTGGGGTCATTCAGGATCCAAACAACTTCTCCCAGAGCTCATAGCCAAAACAGTCCTGAAAAATAAATACCATTGTCTGTGCTGGTCAAGAGATTCTGGAAATTGCAGTCCAAAATAGTAAAACCTTGCAGGTTCATTAAAACAAAAGCCTGAGTATTTACCACCTTCACAAGAATAACTTATTAATTCTGTATTTTTTTGTCTTAAGTAGGAATTAATATATTTTTCCCATAGTGGTCACTGTGTTTCACCTTGGAGAAGAGGACACATTACAAGTGATTGACGTTACAATCACCACTGAAACTCACCTTGGGCCAGTCACCCTTTCTTAACATAACTTATCACATTGGATAAATGGGGGAAAGAGAGCCATTTATGTTATCTTGCATTTGTTGAAGCAAAGATGGGGTAAGATGTTACTAATAAGTGTGAAATAAAAGCTTTTGTAAACTGGGTGTGGACAACATTTGGCCCACAATATCTGCCTTTTCCTGCGAAAGCTTTTCTATTCCTTTTCTCTAGGACAGTATGACCAAAAGCTAGATCAACACCTGGAAGAAGTCTGTGGGTATGAAAAGTGAGATAGACCCCTGGTATAAGATCATACTTATTCATACATCTCTTAGATGTGCCTGTGTTCAGAGTGTCTGTTTGGATGTTTCATATTTATAATTACATATGATTAATTTATTTCAATGTCTTCTTTGTTACCAGACCAGTTGGAAGAAAGCATCATTCATCACTAAACTGCAGCCTGCATCACCCCATTTAATCCAGAACTGATCAACACCAAATGAAACTGATTGGAGATTGTTAAACAATTCATTTCCATGGGGACTGTACCAGATCCCCTACAATCTGCCAAGCTTTCATTGGTCACTTTGTCTAAGGAGAAGAATGGCCTAGGAGAGTTGTCATCCCATAAATACCAACACAAGGAAGCAACGATAGAGAGAAACAGCAATGGATATCCTTTTGGTGCCAAGGTACAGCCCACTGAAGAGCAGCTGTTTGGAGTGAACTGTATGGCAGAAGCCAATGTTCCAAAGACTGAGCAGTCTTGTGGGTATGACACTAGCAGCCCAACCATGTTTTCTCCGGGGTCCTTCAACTCATCCAAAGAAGGCTGCTTGGAGCCAGCGAATAACTCTAAGCAGGAAGCCAGCAGTGATTCCAAAGGTAAGGTCTTGGTAGAAAACCATAGTTTGGGACAAACCACACTCAAGACACCTGTGATCCAAGAGACCAACCAAGTTGGTGGAGAGCTCCTCTTTAGTACAGTTGATGATAAAGCAAGTTCTCTGTCTAAAGACGGTGATTGCAGCATGAAGAACAAAGCCCATGAGACTTATCACCTCCTTCCTAGTCATCCAGATACTCCGCAAACCACTCCAGCTGTCAAGCAAATTGTGGAGGAAAAGTTTGGTCCTGAGAAAAATGGAGCACCAACTTCAGCAAAGGAGTTGGAACCTGATTCTGATATTGGGCTGAAGTCCCCTGTTTGTATGGATGCCAAACCAAAGGGTGCAAAGGATGCAAGTTCCCATCCTAGTGCTAGGACTGTGCCAGAATCTGTACCTAAATCCCAATCTGAGAATATATTGCAACCATCACTCAAGAGTGAAACCATAGAGGAGGCTGTATCAGAGCCTTCTAAGTTCAGAGACACAGGCACAATGACAGTGCCAGCAAATAGAGAGGACATAAGCAGGACCTGTCAAGATGCTGAAGTTCAGGCTGTAGCTAGCATGGAAAGCAAGTCGGCTTCTACCAGTCCAAGTATCTTTGCTGCCTTCCTAAAAGAGAACATGCCTTCTGAGGCAAAGCAGAAACAAGATCAGTTGCACATCATTTACACAGCAGCTGGTGGGAAGGAACAATCTGAAATTGTTGACAACTTTACCCAGAAAGCTCCATCCACTGGCATCATGCCTGAAGTGCATATTCAGGCACCAGCTGCAACAAAGAAGAAGTTGGTAGCTCAAGTTGTCAGAGCTCAAGATGACCCAGCAGGCATGATGAATGCAGTCTGCTCAGCTTCAATGGACAAAGCAGAGCATCAATGCCCACTGGCATCTGGTTGTACTCAAGAAATATCAGTCAAGGAGATGGAAGTACAAACACCAGGTGTGGCTAGATATTGTAGCGGCCTTCCCCAGCAAATGGCGGACAATTCAGTTTTGCAGAAGACAAGGCCTGTTTATCAAATTTCCATCCACACCAGTAATCAGCCTCTGGTTCCCTCACAACCTGTGAACATTGAAACCACACTACCTCTGTGTTCTGCTCTACCAGAAGTCAAAAGCAAACATCATCACATTGGGATCTCTGTAACAGAAAATCAGCCTATATCTCCATCTTGTGACAGATTGCCTGAAGAAGATAAGGTTCTAGCTACCACTGCTGATCCTCATGGTAAGCAGATCAAGACTATTGGTGATGTTGATGTTAAATCAAAGAAGGAAGACAGTTTTGTCCATCCTGATTCTAAAGAACAGAAGACAAGTAAAAGAGCAGCTGTGGCAGTGGCTGTTGTTGGGTTCCAGGCAATGTGTCCTCCAATTGCAGCCCAGAAAGAACAAAGCAAATTTTCGGGCACTCACAAAGAGACAGGTTCATTGGGCACTCAAAGTCTTGCTATTGGGTTGGAGTCTGAGTCAAGCAGCAATTCTGCCCCAGATCAAGAGACCAAAACTAGTGAAAGGAGGAAAGATCCAAAGCTTTCCCGAGCAGAAGCTCCTGTGACAAGCCATGGCGGAAAGAAGAAAGAAGCCAAGTCTGAGGCTAAAGTGCAGCTGAAACAATCCAAGAACGTCAGAGATGTGGTGTGGGATGAACAGGGCATGACCTGGGAGGTTTATGGAGCCTCCCTTGATCCGGAATCCTTGGGGATCGCTATCCAGAACCATTTGCAGAGGCAGATCAGGGAACACGAGAAACTGTTAAAGGCCCAAAACACCCAGACCCGTAAATCAATTTCTTCAGATACATCTTCAAATAAGAAACTGAAAGGGAGGCAACACAATGTTTTTCAATCCATGATGCAGAATATCCGGCGCCCAAATTGCTGTGTTCGCCCTGCTGCTTCTGCTGTGTCAGATTAAAACAGTTAGGGATATGGGTGGGAAAATGAATATACTTTCATTTCTAGCCATTTGCAAAAGAGTACACAGAAATCCATAGCAAATAGGTCCTGAAGATCAGCTTTCTTCCTTAAATTTCTGATACAGGCAGGAGGGAGGAATAGGGACTGCATATTTTATTCCCAGGGGTCATTCCATTTTAACTATCTGATTTTCTACAAAACGGCATGTGTAGCTTTTGTTTTTAACTAGACATGCTTGACCCCAATCAGCTGCCAGAAGACAATATAAGCATTTAATGAAGCACAATTAAAATGGCCAGTTTACTGTAACAGCTCGTGGCAGCTTGAAAGGCAAAAGAAAGGGAGGGTGTCAGATCTTTTAAAAATTATTGATATGTGTCATCTAGAACTTACACAGAAGGTTTTTGACAATTTCAACATCCTTGCAGTAATGTAATAAATATTCCCAAATGGAGGAGAATATGTATATGTACCTGTTTTGGATGGATTTTGAAAGAGAGTGGCCTTTTCTTAAATTTATAAACTCAAGAGAGTTGCATTCTAGCTCTTTACTTATTCCAGTAGAATAAAATTCCAAGTACCAGGTCTACCCAGAAGAGGCATTTCAGGGACAATTTACCATCTCGATTCACACATTGTGGGGCAGTGAGCCATTTGTGCCAATAATCCATGTAGAATACAGTTGTGTTGTGCCAAAAAGACCATTGTAGCCATCTGGTAGCCCTATCACAAAAAAGGTGCTTCGGACTGGAGTATGAGGGGGACTTCAAATATGACAACCCGCAACAAATTTCAACAGGTGCCCAATTTTTTTTTCCAACATTTATGGGACTCCTGTGTGAGATTCGACTGTTATTTATCAATGTGATTTGTTTTTCTGTGGCTGGTGTTTTGTAATTCTTTCTGAGGTTTTACTTCCATGCCATTTTATCATTGGGAAGTAAGGATTTTCCATGACACATGGAAATGTAGGGGAGGGGGTTCAGTGTACTGTGTACCCCTTTTAGAAAATCTGTTCATGCTGCACAGAGACATATTAACATGGTATCGTGGGAAGCAACAGAACCTTGCCTGAAGCAAAAGCTCTATGTGTTATTTTTCTGTGGGATGCCTGTCTTGGCAAAGAGAGGAAATTGCATTGACAGAAATGTGTTAAAATCGCTGTATTGTGTTTCATAAAGCCATTGATTGATTGCCATCCACATCATTTATTTTATGCATTTTGTGGAGATAGAAGTTAACAGCACATCCCAGAACAGGTGTGGAGAACCTGTGGACCACAACTCCCCTCATTATTTATGTCAAGTTGGTAGAAATTGGAGATCAGCTACTCTTAGGGGGTCACTGGCCCTAATGTGGTCTTATTGGAGCTCCTGGTGGTGCAATGGGTTAAATCTTTGTGCTGGCAGGACTGAAGACCGACAGGTCCCAGGTTCAAATCCAGGCAGAGCGTGGATGAGCTCTCTCTATTAACTCCAGCTCCCCATGCAGGTACATGAGAGAAGCCTCCCACAAGGATGGTAAAACATCAAAACGTCCGGGCATTCCCTTAGCAATGTCCTTGCAGACAGCCAATTCTCTCACACCAGAAGCGACTTGCAGTTTCTCAATGAAAAAAAAGTGGTCTTATTTAGTTGTATCCAAACAGAGCTGCTGCACAGAAGCTAAGATGCGTTCACCAAGTAGGTGTGTGCTGCTGTTTCTCTTTGATGTGTTTTTTACTCAAAAGTGCCAACCCATGACTGTCACGCTAGAAGCTATGCCTTGCCCTTTGTGAAGATTGTCAGTGTTAGAGAATAATTGGATGTTGTACTTCTCTCACACATTGTGCTTCAGTTCAGGCTTGGGGAACATCATTTTCTCTCTATGTTGTTGGACGGCAGTTCCCATTGGCATAGCTAGTGCGTAAAGGGTAATGGAAAGCTACAATCCATCAAGCCATATGTTGCCTTCTTGCTTTCATTTCTTGCAGTTATTTATCTTTATACTGGGCTTTAATTGGACAACCTTTAAGATAGGCCTAGCCTAAATAACCTAAAGTGCCAGATCCCATCTGATCTTAGAAGTTAAGCAGTGTCAGCATTGGTTAATAGTTGGTTAGGGGACCACCAAAGAATAGTGAGTGCTGTGGCTATATTTCAGAGGAAGGAAGTGACTAAGACCATTTATGAGGATTCCTTGCCTTTAAAAACCCCATGAAATTCATGGGGTTACCATAAATCAATAGGCAAATTTGAAACACTCACACAGCCTCTTGTGTAGCGAGTCACATAGCCAGCTTTTCTGTGTATGTATTGTATATGACTTCAAATTACCTGTTAACCTGCAGCCTCCCCATCAATTTCACAGGATTTTATTAGACGAGGAGTACTCAGAAGTCATTTGTCACTGCCTTCCTTTGAAATATAACCTCCTACAGTATATAATATTCCTTGGTGGTGCTCCATCCAAGGACTAAACAGCCCTGACTCTGCCTAGAATCAAGCCATGCAACCCCTCTTTTTTACCTCCCTTGAATCCTCCAACGAGGTGGAAGAGTATACTTTAAAAAAAGAAAAGAAAGAAAACTAGGATTATCCCAAAGCCTGGGAGAATCTTAGAGTTGTCATCCACAATATCTTAATGGAGGGAGGTTGGATTGCTTGCATTCTTGCCCCTGCCAATCCTTGCTTATCTCTCCAAATTTAATTCCACCCCTCCCATTTTTGTCTAGAAAAGTTAATTTAAAGTACACAACTTTCCTTTAAAATGCTGCATTTTGTGACCCCACCTCAAAACAGATCCCAAACTTCCTGCAAGTTACTTCCAGATCCTACCCTGACTTCCAAATTAGTAAAAATGGTAGCACTTTTGGCTATATGTGGCCAAAGTTAGCCAGCTGAAACTAGGCCTACTTCTGCCTTACAGGCACGGAGTCTATGACTGTGTCCTTCCTGTATCACCCCATTAACATTGGACATTCCAGAGCAGGTTAAGAGAGACCACGATATGGTAGCTACCCACACTAGGGTTGCCCTTGTTTCAGGCAGAGATGCTTGCCAGTTCCTCATGTGTGATCAAGGAAAGAATGCATCTTAGAGTAAAGATAGTTTTGTGCCCTTCAAATGTTGGACTATAGTTTCTATCAGCCCCTGCGAACATGTAACCTTCTTTAGAAGTTTTTAAACAGGCTGAACGAACATCTGTTGGGAGTGCTTTCAGTGTGTGCTTCATGGCAGGGCATTAGATTAGGCCAGTGGTTCTCAACCTTTGGGTCCCCAGATGTTTTGGCCTTCAACTCCCAGAAATCCTTAACAGCTGGTAACTGGCTGGGATTTCTGAGAGTTGTAGGCCAAAACATCTGGGGACCCACAGGTTGAGAACCACTGGACTAGATGGATCTTGTGGTTTCTTCCAATTATATGATTCTATGTTCAGTGATGATGGGCTACAGGATTTGCAGTCCAGAAGATCATGGAGGAGAACCATGCCATACAGATAACATTTAAAAAGTCGTATTTCATAAGGCTTGGGCAATGTCATAAAGAGGCCCCATGGCCCAGTTCTGTGAACCTTTGCACTGTTACTAACATTAACCATGTTTTTCAAAAAGAAACAAAAATCAATTCTAAATTATTCCTGCTTTCTACAAACAGAAGGGGGTGGTACACAGCAGGAAGAGCTCAGTAGATTGTTTTTGTAACTATGGTTGTGTAACTGGCACTTTATAGATCTCTAAGCTTGACTTTTAAAAGAAAAAAATAATAAGAGGGTAGAGAAATCACAGTCCAGCCTTGTATTTCCACTTCAAAAAAGTTCCATGCCAAGGGAACTGGGGGCAGTACTAGTAATCCAAGCAGAAGAGCCAGTGATAAGGTTTCTGTGGAAATCTTTACATCCAAACAGAAGACAGGACAGATTTCAGGAAGAAAAATCCAGATTTTCTGAGCAATGCATAAATAGAAGTTTTTTTCTGAAAAAAAATCAGGGCAAAGCCATGAGTTATAAAAATCATGAAATATAGAAGCTGCGCTGAATTTAAAGCATTTTTTTGTTTGCTATCTAAGACAGCATTACAAGTGATGCTGTCCCCTAAGACCGTATCTACACAGCCATGTAAAATCCAGATTACCTGCTTTGAACTGGATTATATGCCAGTGCGGACTCATATAGGTAAAGGTTTCCCCCTGACATTAAGTCCAGTTGTGTCCAACTCTGGGAGTTGGTGCTCATCTCCATTTCTAAGCCAAAGAGCTGCCATAGACATCTCCAAGGTCATGTGACTGGCATGACTGCATGGAGTGCCATTACCTTCCCACCGGGGAGATACCTATTGACCTACTCACATTTGCATGTTTTTGAATTGATAGGTTGGCAGAAGCTGGGCCTAACAGCAGGAGCTTATGCCACTCCCAGATTCGAACCGGTGACCTTTCGGTCAGTAAGTTCAGCAGCTCAGCGGTTTAACCCACTGTGCCACCGGAGGCTACGTAGACTCATATAATCCTGTTCAAAGCAGATAATATGGATTTTGTATGGCAGTGTAGATCAGTCCTAAGTCAATATTCATTGTACCCAAGTTAGCCTTTAGTTTGAAATAGAAATCAGAAAACCCTGCAGATGCCTTTCCTTGTCTGCAATAAAAGAACTGCATTATATGAATCTATACTGACCATGTAATACAGTTCCATATAATACACAGCATTACATGGCAGTGTAGATGGGGCCTTGGATTCATCAATGGTTTGTTCCATTACTTATTCTAGGAATGGGCAACTGTCATCCAGATGTTGCTGAAGAGTTTGGATTATCCATTGGCATTGGTTGTGTTGGCTAGAGGGATACTCAGATAGATATTATCTGTATAATTTTTGAAAAGATTTCCACATCTAGCTTTTGACTTTAACCATTGGACTTCCTGATGTCACATCCCAGTGCATATTTAGGTGCCTAAAAAAAGCAAAAACAAAGAACACAGATCAACTATATAAAAGTACAGCAGGAGCAGAGAATACATGGCTTTGGAGATGTTGGATATCTTCCCTACGTGGCATGGTTATGGGTATTGCAGTTCTTCAGCTGAAGGACCACATGGTAGTATCCCTGTTGTTGTTGTTGTTCATTCGTTCAGTCGTCTCCGACTCTTCGTGACCTCATGGACCAGCCCACGCCAGAGCTCCCTGTCAGCCGTTACCACCCCCAGCTCCCTCAAGGTCAGTCCAGTCACTTCAAGGATGCCATCCATCCATCTTGCCCTTGGTCGGCCCCTCTTCCTTTTGCCTTCCACTTTCCCCAGCATCATTGTCTTCTCTAGGCTTTCCTGTCTCCTCATGATGTGGCCAAAGGACTTCAACTTTGTCTCTAGTATCTTTCCCTCCAGTGAGCAGTAGGGCTTTATTTCCTGGAGGATGGACTGGTTGGATCTTCTCGCAGTCCAAGGCACTCTCAGAACTTTCCTCCAACACCACCTAGCTGAGAGAAATAAAGAGCGAGGACACAATTCTGTATCCATTTGCTTGGGAGTTCTATTGGTCCTCCACATTAGTGAGCTTAACTTTTACAGATTTGCATGTTTTTGGATTTAATTAATATGGTCTCTCTAGGAATCTCAATGCCCCGTGATGTGATTCTGTGGGCAACATCTGATGAAAGTCGATCATAGATTTGCACTGGAGGACCTAGAGATACCTAGGAAGATATTCTCTTAGCTGTAAAAAGGGGTTTTTTCATTCACTTTTTTCCACTTTCATAGGCGCCATGAGCCATTAACTCTATTGAATGGAGAAGGCTGATTCTATAAGGGTACCCTATCAGGTACATATTTTCCTGAAGGTAAACCCCACTGAAAACAGGTGTAAGATTGCACAGCCAGCTCTCAGTATAGATCAAGGCTACCTGTCTACTTTGGGAAACACTGTATGGCTTAGAAAAGCTCTACTCGCCCACCTTCCATCTGTTTGCCAGGATTTGAAATAAAAGGGAGGAAGACCATTGATCTACTGCCTTCTCTCTTGTTTCTATATTAAATAGTTGGTGCCATCCTTAAGTCATTAGGTTTTTAGCTGGATCCTTAGGATCCACACTGACTCCCCAACCACTGGTATTTTCACCATATGTTTCCCAGCTGAAAAAACAATTGAACCCGGATTGTGCTTTATAATGTTGCCCTCAACCCCACATACCTATTGAAATGGTAAAAAGGCCCCAAATCACAAATACTCTGGGGGAGTGGGAGATGACTCTTAAGTGATACAGTGTCACTTCTAGCAACTAAAACAGTGCGACTCTCCAGGGTTTTGAAGAAGCTGAAAATGCTTGTGCAAACCCCAGGGTGTGCCAGTCCTTGCGTTACAAGTATAACACCCCAAGTTTAAAAGGTTCACGGGGCAGATGATGGGGCAACCGCCCTGCTTCTTCCAACTGCAGCAAAGAATGTGAAGTGGAATATAAAAACAGTTCTTATTTCTTGGGCTGAGTCATGGCCAGGCAAGCTACATATATAAAGTTTGACAGCTTTGATGTGGATTAAAAAATAAAGAGATTTTAAAGATGAGCCCATTTGACTTACCTTCCAGCTAAATGTATTTTATTCCACCTAAGTAGGTTACATATTTAGGATATGCTTCACCAGGCTGCACTTTCGAAGCATTTTAACTGAAAGCAATGAGATGTGTCTTCAGGAAACTTTTTACATTGCATTACATTTTTACATTATACACAGTTTCAATTTTTAACTTGTCATGGCAACATCCTATGGATTTTTGGATTTTGTAGCTTGGTGAATCATTAGAACTCTCTGGCTAAGAATTCTCAGTACCTTCCCTAAACTACAAATCCTACGGTCTTAGAGCAGTGTTGTCTGGAGGACACTGAAGCTGATGGTAAATTCCACTAGCATCAATGGGAGTTACTCCTAAAGTAAATTGCTAAGGATAGGAGTGTTCAAACAACACCCTTTTCCATCCACTGGTCCCAATCCAGACAAACACAGTTAGAAACTTTGCAGATGAAACTTTCCCTATCCTGGAAATAATTGGTGCAAACTTGTTTTAAGGCCTACAGGGGCAGCAAGACCAATGAGAAAGGGGAGTCTATAGGTGCTTCCAGAATGCCTTCAAATGCATGCTGTAGCGCAGTGGTTCTCAACCTGGGGTCCCCAGATGTTTTTGGCCTCCAACTCCCAGAAATCCTAACAGCTGATAAACTGGCTAGGATTTCTGGGAGTTGTAGGCCAAAAACATCTGGGGACCCCAGGTTGAATTCCATTTTGGAGCGGAATTGAGTCCCCCCCCCCAAAAAAAAAACCCCAGGTTTTCCTGGGGAGGAGGGGTTTACATGCCATCCTGAAGCCCCCCCAGAACAGCCCAAAAAGTTTTTAAAAACTTACCCAGCCACCATTATCTTCCTCCTTGCACCCTCTTGGCATGAGGATATGATGTGCCTGGGGACTGGAGGGAGGGCAGGGAGGCTTGGGGTTGGTTTTTGGGGAGGGGAGGGTGCCTTGTTGGGGTTTTTTTTTATTTCTGGAGCCCAAATAACCGAAATGTCTGTGTGGATTGGACCCAGGGATTGTGTGGTGTGGTCCTCAGGCCCAATTCACACAGGGCCCAAACTTGGTAAGACCCAGATCTTAACTAAGACCTGGATCTTATCAGATGTTTAATTAATTTGGGACAAAACAGGGAAACCCTGCTTTGTTTCGAATTAATTTGATTTTCCCAGAGGCTTCCAAATGAAGCCTCCAGTGAAACAGAATTAATTTGGTTCATTTGGACACGTCTGGTAAAACCATGCTTTTAAAGCATGTCTTGGTGGACCCTATAGAAATCATAATATGGGCATTTGATTAACATCTTCAAAGATAACAAGACAACCATTAGTATCAGCCACTGATGGGCTGAAATACATACAGAGATTATAAAGAATTTGAATTGTATCCCAGGCACCTTTAAAGTTGGAATTTGGGGTTACATATAAAAAAGAATCTCCCTTTAATCTAAAGGAATTTGTGTGTAAGGTTGAAATCCTCTAAACTCCAATTAATTAAATGGAATTTGCTTTGGACCCAAACATCTCAATGGGATATAATCGCAATTAGCTAGCACTTTGGCTGTAAAACCAAAAATACTTCAAATCAACAAAATTTCTGGCTGGGTAGGTGTCCCCTTTCTCCCACCTTACTCCATGTGTGTCTCTTCCAGAGTTTGATGGAAGATGTGACCATTCTAAATAGAAATAGTATATCATTCTTTGGTGATGATATGAAGTTACAGTGTAAGAGATATAAAATCTGCTGCCTGTCTCCATCTCTATATCCAAAAGATTTGGAAATCAGTGAGTGAATTATCCATTGTTTTTAGGTTATTCATATTCCATGTGCTTTTGAATCTTTTGTGATTTTTTTCTTCTCCACTAAGAGTATGACCCATTTTTTTTTTCATTTTATTCATGAGCCATACTAGTGCAAATCTTTTCTCGATGTGCTAAGGAATGTCCAAGTAGTCTCTATTAGCACCAGTCATGTGTTGTTTCACTATCTCCCACATAAGGCTGGTACAGCCATATGACATGTCAGGCAACTAACGTCCATTATGGAATATTGAACTCAAGCGGCCTTCATTTGTGAATGTAGTAGTCAACCCTTAATTTAACATTCAGTTGCATTTGAGTTTCATTCTCACACATTTCACCTTGTTTTTCATTACCATTGGTATTTGAAGTGCCACGACATTGAGGACTTGTTCATAATATACCTGACAATGAAAGAAATGTGTACTTTTTATTCTCTTGTTATTGTCCCAAATGTGATCCTTACCCGGGTTGAATGAATGGTAGTAATCCTTGATGGTATTATTGAATGAGAGTCTTTGATGTATGGCTTCTCTTACTCTTTCTTTGTCTGTCTGTTGGCCCCAAATTGTATTCACTTCCCAGAGTGTGGTGCAGTGTTGGCAACTGTCTCGACATTCAGATCTCCTAACATCTCTCAATGTTTATTCTCGTGCCTTCAGGTCCTTTGTTTCCATGCTTGTTGTCCTCACTAATTGTAATGTCTGTTAAGGAATCTTCTGTCATTTTTCTCCCATTGTTTTTAATGACTTCCAAACAACTGTGACTGTGAACTGTGCAAAAGAACATGTCAGAAGAACAGAAATTTTTAACATTGAAAGAAAGCTATCTGGCTTAGGTGGACTCAAGCTCATGAGGGAAAAAATGGGTCCATCTTCTCCCTGTCTCCTCACTTTGTTTACAAAACTGCTTGCTGACTTTTCAATAGTCAATGAAGAATCATCAGGAGAGGGGAAAAAATGACATTTTCCATTCTATGAGATGTAATGGCTATCTCAAACTTTTTGTATCGGCTGCTTTCATCTGATGAATTCAACCCACCTTGTATCCTAGCTCACTAATGCCTCTAATTCTAGTGTTTCCAATACATATATATATATATATATAGGTAATAAGTTGTTTTACATTTATAAATAATTGAAAAAATAAGGGTTCCACAATAACTGAGTGACTACTGAGTGACCACAGATAGAAAGAACAGCTGGAAGGGTATAGCTGTGATACAATTCTTTTTCATATATATATATATATATATCTGTATGTATATTTCAATATTGTTGGATTCTTTTTAGAAACAAAATGGGATTGATAGTGAATACAATACAATGGGCACATAAACCTACAGGAATTCATTTGCTATAATGTGCCCTCTGTTTCCCTTCACCTTCCAAAAGACAACATTCATCATACCAGCACATGTCATGTCCTGAAGTATTGTTTTTGGAAGATCTTTTTCTCCTTGGGTATCTATGAAGTGTTCACTGCTTGGGTTTTGGTTTTGTTCTTTGAAATCATCATCCTGGACAAAGAACTTTTGAGAGTGATCCTCAGCAACCACTAAATGCATCTTCATGTTCTACTGGCCAGTCATCTATCTCAAATAGTAGCATTCTTGTAGTTTTTCATGTCCTATATTGGGGAATTATTTGAATTATCTGTATGAGATGATGTTCCCACCCATCAAAATATATCTCCCCAAATTATTCCTGAAGTAGTTAAATTATACAAACAGCCATGCTAATTTAGAAAGGGGATTCGAATTTGAAATAAAATTGGATTGTGGTGATGATTTTCAGTTTCACAGTCTACCGATGTCATTTAATGGAGTTGGGCCATCAGTGATTCAGATGTTATTCACAAATCTAGGAATTTTGGACATCAGTGATTTGGAGCCTAGCCATGAATCCCAGAATCAGTGGAATAATGTGACATGTAGCAAGTTACATTTTTGTTAACTGCTACTGTGACCTATTGCGTTTTCATTTAGATGTTTGGACAATTCACCAGAGGACTTGTCCCCACTGGAACTGTAGCTGTTTTCCCTAACCAGATGCTATGAATCTCAATCTGTAGGTCTTACATTGGTGGTGGTGGTGCTGTGAAGCTTGTTACTTCTTCACTAGTTGCACAAGGGCATGTGGCTGGCTCTTGGGTGAAGCTACATACCTCTACCACAAGTTTGGTCATGAGTCCATACCTAGACATTAACTGGCATATTTGGAGAAGATGGAGTCACCTTCAACTCATTCTTGACTTCCCCATAACCAACAATGGCAGAAGCTGGTCCTTTAGTAGCTGCAAGATGCATCCCCCTGTCTAGTCAGTCTTCAGGAAATTGAATTGTGCCAGAGAGTCTGGAAGCTATGGAATAGATGAGGCAAAGGCATTGCTTGAGGAATTCCTAGATATCTCCCTGTGTAATGCCGGAAAAATATTGGTGCTGGGGTAATGAGATCTTGGAGTCCTCATGGACAAGTTAAACAAGAGCCAACAATTTTATGTGCCAGCAAAAAAGCCAATGGGATTTTGGCCTGCATAAGAAGGAATATAGTGCCTAGATCCAAGGAATTCATGCTACCCCTCCATTCAGCCTTGATCAGAGTACACCTGGAATTACACTCTGTCCAGTTCAGGGCACTGCAATTGAAGGGAGATGTTGACAATCTGGAATGTGTTCAGAGAAGGGTGACTCAGATGATCAAGGGTCTGGAGAACAAGTCCAATGAGGAGCGGCTTAAAGAACTGGGCATGTTTCGCCTGTAGAAGAGAAGGCTGAGAGGAGGCATGATAGCCATGTATAAATATGTGAGGGGAAGTCAGGGAGAAGGGAGCAGGCTTGTTTTCTGCTGCCCTGGAGACTAAGGTGTGGAGCAATGGCTTCAAACTACAGGAAAGGAGATTCCATCTGAACATTAGAAAGAACTTCCTAACTGTGAAAGAGAGCTGTTCAGCAATGGAACTCTCTCTCTGCCCCGGAGTGTGTTGGAAGCTCCTTCTTTGGAGGTTTTTAAACAGAGGCTGCATGGCCATCTGTTGAGGTTCCTTTGAATGCGATTTTCTTTCTTCTGGGCAGGGGATTGGTCTGGATGCCCCATGAGGTCTCTTCCAACTCTGTGATTCTAGAATTCCATTATTCTAAGACACCAACAGGATTCTGGCATATCCTCATAATCAATCTGGCCTTACATGCACCTCGTGGATAAAAGAGGATGCTGAAGTCAGCTGTTCCCAAATCAGCACTATTTCTTGTACAACTTGTTATTCCAGTTATTTTTCTGCCCAGTGGCTTGTTGTTTCTTGTTTTGGTTGGCTTTTTTGTTACACATTTTTATTGTGCTATGTCAAAATATCATAAAATATACAAAATTCAACAATCAAAATATAAATATTATTTCTCCACCCCCCCCCCCCAATATTCCCACCAGTGAACTACCACCCATGACTTCTGACACTACTCAAAACTAGTATCTAACAAAAATCTATCCTTGTAATTACATTAATAAATTTCCTGGGCAGCTATTTCAAAGTCTATTTTTGTCTTCTTTTTAAAATACCCAAAATAAAGTATCAGTTTTATAATGAAATCTTCATTATTTCCTCCCTGTATACCATTGGGGAGCTTGACCATTTGGATGTATTCAACTAATTTTCTTCTCCAATTCTCCCAGAAATCCCAGCCAGCTTACCAGTTGTTCTGAAGTATGAGAACTGAAGAATACAATTACCTTCAGGCTATGTGTAAAAAGGTATATATTAAAAATAAATGAATTTCATGTTTAAATGTGGGTTCTAGGATATGTGTGTATATGCCAATATTCCAAAATCTAGGGGGCGGGAAACTGAAATTATAAGAATAATTTTGGGTTGTTGTAGGTTTTTTCGGGCTATATGGCCATGGTCTAGAGGCATTCTCTCCTGACATTTTGCCTGCATCTATGGCAAGCATCCTCAGAGGTAATGAGGATGCTTGCCATAGATGCAGGCGAAACGTCAGGAGAGAATGCCTCTAGACAATGGCCATATAGCCCAAAAAAAACCTACAACAACCCAGTGATTCTGGCCATGAAAGCCTTCGACAATACAAGAATAATTTTATTTCTTACCCACCTCTCCTTGTGGCTTGGGGCATGTTACAGCATTATTAAAACACATAAACATTTTAAAAATTCTATAAATACACATATTAAAATGTGTGTGTGTGTGTATATATATATATATATATATATATATATATATATATATAAATACACAGAATAGATTAAACATAAGACACAAGCTTTAAACTTGTGCTTAAAACTGGCTGGATAGCCTGCTGGAAGAGATACCGTAGGACTGTAATCGGTTGTAAATTTCGACAGCTGATCTAGCTGTTGAGCTCTTCCAGCAGGTCATTCCACAGTCTTGGGGCAGCCAATGAAAGGTCCTCTGGGTAACAGTCAGAGGCTGGTTGGAGTAACCACTTCCCCCAGAGGACCTCAATGTTCAGGGTGGATTGTAGGGGAGAAAGCAATCCTGTAGGTAACCTGGACCTAAACCATGTAGGGCTTTGAAGTTCAAAACCAACACTTTGTACTTTGGCCAGAAACTAATTGTCAGCCAGTGCAGTGACTTTAGGATAGGTAATATGCTCACTCCTAGATGTTCCTTTAACCATTCTGGCTGATGTATTTTGAACCAGCTGGAGTTTCCAAACTTGGTACATCTAGCTGGCCTGACATTTGGAGAGAAAGATCCAGGAGCACTACCAAGCTGCCAACACAGTCTTTCGGGGAGTGCAATCCCTTCCAGGACTGGTTGGCACACCTCAATCCCCAGATTAGGACCGTTGATGGCAAGCACCTCTGTTTTGTCTGGATTCAGTCTTAATTTGTTTTTCCTCCTCCAGCCCATTATCTCCTCCATTCAAAGGCGACATGCTATCCTTAGCTGAGGTTGTTTTTGAAGACATGGAGAAATATATTTTGGGTGTTATCAACATATATGAAGTTGTTCTGAAGGTCATATGCATGTACAAAGTTATCTCAAGGATGAGGTGTAGTTAAAAACAGTTACTTCTCCAAGCTCTGAGCAGGGCTGCCTGGAGGTTTGTGTGGACCTCTAATTATCTCTCACATTAAGACCCCATCTACATTGCCATATTATGCAGCTTCAGACCTTAGTCTGAATGTTAAAGATGCTATCCAGGTGGGGAACTGTCCAAAAAATAGGTTCAGTACTTTGGATAGTTCTCATATAACTGAGGTAAGAGGTGCACCTACACAACACCACTTTAAATGACATGCCTCAATTCTATGAAATTATAGGGGTCTTATTTTACAGCTCTTCTTTGGAAGCTTTTAAACAGATGCTGGATGACCATCTCTTGGGGGTGCTTTGAATGCAATTTTCCTGCTTGGCAGGGGGTTGGACTGGATAGCCCATGAAGTCTCTTCCAGCTCTATGATTCTATGATTTTAGCAAGGTACTATTTAGCAGAGAAGACATAGACTTTGTAAATCATCAGCTTCCCAGGATTCCATAGTCATGGCATGGAAGGTGGTGCCTAAATGCATTGAATCTATGTAGATGCACACAGAGTCAGATTTAGCAGGACTTTGAGTGTGCTTTCAGTAAACAATGTGTGAAAGGAACCATAACTGCCCTTGCTTGGAGTGTGGTCTGGAGAGCGAAAGATAAATGTCTACATCAGGAAATGCTTCTACACAAACTTCAGGATCTAGAAAAGTTAGCACCTCTGTACACCCACATTTCATGCAAGAGAAAAACATTGCAGTTCACATTATGTCTGAACTACATTGGTAAATTGGTCTGATACCACTTTGACTATCTTGGCCCCTCCCTAAGGAATGCTGGGTTCTACAGTTTGTCAAAGTACAGGTTGAATAGGTCTCATCCAGAATTCTGAAATCTAAAAAAAAAATCTGAATGGCTCAGATAGTGCTGCCTTTGCTATCTGATGATTCAGTGTACACATGCTTGATTTCATGCACAAAATTATTTAAAATATTGTATAAAATTACATCCAGTGTATATAAAACATAAATGAATTACATGTTTAGACCTGGGCTCCATCTTCAAGATATCTCCTGTACATATATGCAAATATATGTCATTCAAAATTGGGGATGGGGTGATCTGAAATCTAAAATACTTTTGGTGCCAAGCATTTTAGATAGTGCAAAAAACCTGTACTTGGAATTTTCAGCTAGAGAGCTATATTGCATTCATTGGACCACAATCATGAAAGTCAGTATTTCTCAACCTGGGGGTAGGGACCCCTGGGGGGAGGTCATAAGGGGGTATCAGAGGAATCGCCAAAGACCATTAAAAAAACAGTATTTTCTGTTGGTCATGGGGATTCTGTGTGGGAAGTTTGGTCCAATCCTCGCTGGTGGGGTTCAGAATGCTCCTTGATTGTAAGTGAACTATAAATCCCAGCAACTACAACTCCCAAATGCCAAGGTCTATTTTTGCCAAACTCCACCAGTGTTCCCATTTGGGCATATTGACTATTTGTGCCAAGTTTGGTCCAGATCCATCATTGTTTGAGTCCACAGTGCTCCCTGGATACAGGTGAACTAGAACTCCCAAACTCAAGGTCAATGGAAACCAGATCCTTCCAGTTATTTCCTCTGTTCATGGGAGTTATATGTGCCAAGTTTGGTTCAATTCCATCATTGATGGAGTTCAGAATGCTCTTTTATTGTAGGTTAACTATAAATCCCAGCAACTACAAAATGGCAAAATCAATCCCGCCCCTGACTCCACCAATATTCAAATTTGTGAGTATTGGGTATTTGTGCCAAATTTGATCCATTGAATGAAAATACATCCTGCATATCAGATATTTACATTACAATTCATAACTATAGCAAAATGGCAGTTATGAAGTAGCAATGAAAATAATGTTATGGTTGGGGGTCACCACAACATGAGGAACTGCATTAAGGGGTCACGGCATTAGGAAGGTTGAGAAACACTTATGTAGGTAATACTATTTCAATTCACAATCCTCCTTCTCATCATAATGGTGCATGGGGTTGCACTAGAACTCTCTATCACAGGATTCTAAGTACATCACTGAACTACAAATCAGAGGATTCTTTGAAATTGGATACAGTCCAGAGAAAGTGAGTTCAAACTGATATAACTGTGTGCCACCTTTAAAATTGCTGAAACATTAGACTGTAATTGTAACAAAAGGAGACATAGAATGGCTATGGGATAAGAAAAGTGTTAGAGCTAAGCCTAATGATATATATTAGAACCCAAAACAGCTTTCCAGCTTGTCATATCTCCTTTCCTATAGAGGGGTTGCCGCAAATGATTGCTATAAAGCAGAAAAAATGAGTGTCTGTTAATTATAAGTGAAAAGAATGGTCCCACTGCCAGAGCTATGATCCAATTCCACTGCAAAACACAGCACTAATAGAATGTATCCCGTATTGACTACTGCAACACTCTCTACGTGGAGTTGCCTCTGAAGACTGCCTGGAAGCTGCAATTAGTCCAACGGCAGCCAGATTACAAATGGGAGCGGGGTAAAGGGAGTGCACAACTCCTTTGTTGTGCCAGCTCCACTGGCTGCCAATTAGCTTCCGAGCACAATTCAAAGTGCTGTTTTTAACCTACAAAACCCTATACAGTTCCAGCGCGATTTACCTGTCCGAATGTATTCTCCCCTATGAACCATCAAGAAAATTAAGATCTTCTGGAGGGGCCCTGCTCTCGGTCCCGGCACTTTTGCAATCGCGTCTGGCGAGAACGAGAGACAGGGCCTTTTCTGTGGTGGCCCCTTGGCTATGGAGCTCTCTCCCGATTGAGATCAGATCTGTCCCCTCCCTCCTGTCCTTCAGGAGTCTGGTGAAATCCTGGCTATGGAAAGAAGCATTCCCAGAGTAATGGTTGAAATCGGCTACAGAACAAAATTATCGACCACACATACGGACTGAGTTGGACATGATTTTATCTTGGTGATTTGTAATTTTAATCGATATGTATTTTAACTTGTTATTATATGATGTTTTTAGATTGTACTATTAGCATTGAATCCTTGCTGCAAGCCGGTCTGAGTCCCTCTACGGAGGTTGAGAAGATCGGGATATAAACGTTTTAAATAAATAAGTAAATAAATAATGTTAAAAAATGAATGGCATTCAGACTCTTCAGATGGAATTACACAGAGGCCTGACCTTAACATTATTTGCGGATGTGCAGGCTCACTCTTAAAGTGGTCATAAATTTATTTCAAAATCAGAAGACTGATGGACTCCCAAAGCTGCCTAACATTTTTTTGTGGCTGTATTAATTTTCTATATTTGGAGTGAGCAGAAGGGAATTACAAAATGGGGAAACAGCTAGTTTAACTTTCAAGCTGCACAGTGCCTACTATTTTGGATGTTGCTTTTAGACCCTTGCATGTGAAAAACAATTCTGTAATGATCTACTGGTATTATGTTATTGATTTGATCAACACAGTTTAGGCAATTCCTTATTTTGCTGTTTTACATCTCTAGATTTCCACGGCAATCAATATAAAACAATAAAACGTCTTTATTAACTGTGTGGTGTTTACTTGTTGGCTGTCTATACACTACTTATATCAGTTTGGTCCCACTTTAACCATCAAGGTTGCATCCTGCAGCATTTGTAGATTGGTCAGGACTTGAAATTCTCTGCTAGACAGCTCTAATTATATAATGCAGATGAGTTGGCGTTTAGCAGAGAATTCTAACCACCTCACCCTATGTGCATCTACACTGTAGAATGAATGCAGTTTTACACTACTTCATACGCCATGGCTCAATGTGATGGAATCCAGGGGATTTCATTTCCTGAGACAGAAGCCCCTTCCACACTGCTGAATATAATCCCACATTATCTGCTTTGAACTGAGATATATGGCAGCGTGGTCTCAGATATTCCAGTCCAAAGCAGATATTGTGGGCAATTCTGCCTTGACATTCTGGGGGTCCATCCAGACAGTGCCTTTATCCCAGGAGCTTCCACAGCAAACAGGAGGGAAGCCAGATGCCATTCCCTATAAACCTTGAAGCAGTCACTACAAAAGACAAAAAAACGTGAGATTTCCAGGTGTGGGAATATTGGTGTTTTGAGCTGAATATCTGGATCTTCGCATGTCTGCATGTCCATGCAATCGGAAATCACATGATTCTTTATCTGGATTTGTTCCCAGGTTTTAGATGCTTGTTCCTGATTGGTCAGTTCCTATAAAAGAAGGTTACACTTGAATAGAAGGCAAAAACTTTCTTTGTGTGCCCAAAACTTCATGAAACCTGTGGAGGGCACATTATATCTGGCCAGGTCAAAGTTGTGGCCCCCTAGTCAGTGTTGTACATCTTTTCACTAGAAGTGCAATCAGGAACAGCCATGTATAATCCAGGAACAGCACCCTCTTGTTTGATGCCACAGGTACACAACCAAATCTGTCTGACAGATGTCCAGGCAGCCAGACTTGGTGGCGCAGTGGGTTAAACACCTGTGCCGGCAAGACTGAAGACCAACAGGTCACAGGTTCAAATCCGGGGAGAGGCGGATGAGCTCCCTCTATCGACTCCAGCTCCAGTGGGGACATGAGAGAAGCCTCCCACAAGTATGATAAAAACATTAAGTCATCTGGGCATCCCCTGGGCAACATCCTTGCAGACAGCCAATTCTCTCACACCAGAAGCAACTTTCAGTTTCTCAAGTCACTCCTGACATGACAAAAAAAAAAGCCAGACTCTAAATATAGTAGATAATGACAAAGTTTTGTTCCTGCCTTAAAAGTGTGTTTCCTGTTTTATTGTGTAGTACTGACTTGGACAGAAATAGTCCTACCCCACAAACTTTGTTTGTGTGCCTGAAACTTTATGAAATGTGTGGAGTGCACAGTTTCTCTGGCCTACACATAGAATGGAACTTTTGTGGTGATCCACATAACCAAATCTCTGCATATCCACATCTCATGGGTTTTTTAAAAAACAGCTGGTTTCCAGCAGAAGTCCCACAGCACCCATCTTGGAAGCCTCTAAATCTCGGAACAAAGCATCAAGTCTGGATAACAAAGGGAGAAATCCCGGGACCAACAGGTCTATATGTGGATCTCTCCTGAAGTTCCGGGATTTTTTACCCCTCACTAAAACCTGTGATTTAGAGCTGTCTGGAAGTGCCCTGGGTTATATGGCTGTGTGGAAGAGCCCAGAGAAGGCAAAAGAATTTGTAAAACTATATGTGGTGTGAAATTCCATTCATTCTACAGTGTACAGTGTAGATGCACCCCAAACTGTGTGGAGTGGTGTACTGAATTCAGAGACTGATGCAAGTAGACATCCTCTCATTTAGCATCTAATAAAAAAAACTTATTCTTGAATGGGAAACTTTTGGCCCATATAAGCAATTCTGGGTATTGGTTATGGTGGCTGGAGGATTCGGGATACTGTAATCCAAAAGCAAGGTAGTGCCAAACTCTGGTTTAGTTGCCAGATCAATTTACAATGATGCATGCTCAATTAATTTCACATTTCTCCTCTGGTTTCTTACAGCATAATTTTCCTGTTCGAAAAGCAGAGCACATGGATACAAAATGGTGGTTTTTAAACACTGGTCCTCCAGTTATTTCAGAAACCCCAAAAAGTTGGCTCAGTAGCCAAGGTTTCTGGAAGATAATGAATGTAGTTTGATACCACGTGTCTGTAGAATGAATGTAGTTTGACACCACGTGAATTGCTAATGCTATGGAATCATAGCGGCTACAATTTTACAAGGTTTTTAACCTTCTCTGCCAAAGAGTGCTGGTGTTTCACAAAACTACAACTCCCAAAGTCTATCACATTGCTACTCTTCTTGTAATTACAATGAGAAATAATACAGGTTTGTAGCTGAAAATGGAAGTTGTCTCAGCAGCAGGTATCTAAAAAGGCTATAAGGAATGCAGCATTGTTCAAATAGTCCCCAGGTGATCTTTGTCCCAGCTTAATCCCAGCAAAACAATGGCACCAGGAGGGAAGGAAACTCTGCTGAGCAAAAGCAAGGGGGGTTCATTAATAAAACAAGGCTAGTGGTTGTCAGGAGCAATACAGACTAAGCAACACAATCCCAGTGAGATTGTGTGGAACCAGTTTGCATTGGGTGTGGGCCACAGCAACCTTCATTTTAGTTGGCCCTCTTTGGTCCTCTAGTTGTTTTTGAGCCTTGGCAATTAACGTGCTGCCAAACTGCATTCATTCCACAGCATAGATGTACTCTTAATTTGCTTGTGTTGAAGGCTCCCAAAACTAACTTTGCTTGCTTCATTTCATTTTATTTGAGAACACAGATATGCTGGACCACTCTCACAACCACCATGTCAGACTACACAGAGAAGCCATTGAAATACACAAGCATGTGGACAATTTCAACAGAAAGGAGGAAACTGTGAAAATGAACAAAATCTGGCTACCAGTATTTAAAAACTCTAAAATTACAACAGCACAACAACAGAGAGGAAACAAACAAGGACATCTAATCACCTCTCAACAAAAGTTTGCTCCAGGCACTGCCAGGCCATTATATGCTAATCAAGGTGGCCTGTTGAAACATTCACACCTAGCTCCAGCAGACAAGACTCCTTTGTCCCACCCTGGTCATTCCACAGATATATAAACCCTTTTCCTAGTTCCAACAGACCTCACTACCTCTGAGGATGCTTGCCATAGATGCAGGCGAAACATCAGGAGAGAATGCCTCTAGACCATGGTCATATGGCCTGAAAAAAACTACAACAACCCAGTGATTCTGGCCATGAAAGCCTTCCACAATACTTTGCTTGCTTCAGTTTGGCATTCTTAGACTAATCCCAAAAGGTATATGATTTTGGGAAGGCCTGTGGTTGGGTATTCAAGAAGAGTGACCCACAGCACAGCTATAGCTATGTGCTGTGCAGGGAGAAGATCCTGAATCTACTCCCCATCATCCCAAACTAGAAGACCAAGTATTAAGGAAAGCCCAATGGCTATAGCATATTACACTGGGCTTTATGGGCCATTTATCTGACTCACTAGTCCTGAAAAAGGGCAGTTCCCAATCTGAGAAGTACCTCTCAGCATAGGTAAAGGTAAAGGTTTATCCCTGACATTAAGTCCAGTCGTGTCCAACTCTGGAGGTTGGTGCTCATCTCCATTTCTAAGACGAAGAGCTGCCATTGTCCATAGACACCTCCAAGGTCATGTGGCCAGCATGACTGCATGGAACGCTGTTACTTTCCCACCAGAGCGGTACCTATTGATCTACTCATATTTGCTAGGTTGGCAGAAGCTGGGGCTAACAGCAGGAGCTCACACCACTCCCTGGATCTGAAACTCTGACCTTTCAGTCAGCAAGTTCAGCAGCTCAGCAGTTTAACCCACTGTGCCACTGGAGACTCCACTTCTCAGAATAAGGATGCCATATGTACAGCCTTTCCTGTATTGTTTTTGAACAGCAACTTTCACTATCCTTCACGATTGGTTAGGAGATCTAGGACTGATGGGTGTTGTTTCCCACATCTATGGAGGAACAGAGATCCTTCTTATCTATTAGTCACTCTGTGCAGAATACAGTCATGGTACAGTAATCATGTGTAAAAAGTGGTTTCTTTAATAAGTACCCTTATACAAAAATACAGGACAAAAATCATGCATATACATTTAAATTAAACAAAGGATTTGTGCTGATTTCCAGTTCCAGCTAGCTTTTATATTCTGCAGTATAAGAGAAGCTTCTCATTTCTTGTTTCAGCTGCCTTTGGAAGAGCCATGTATCATTCCTATCCATCTTCAAAGCCACAATGGAAGGGGAAACTCCTACGGTCAACAGATTGAACTGCTGGGGTCTTGAGCTTTCTTCTCCAGCCCTGTGTTTTGCCCTCTCTTCCATCGTGTGCTTTGAACTGATTTTGCTTCCTCGCCAGACGCACCGGCTCCTATTGCTTCTGAACCACATGTTGCGTTATCATTCTACCCTAAACCTCTGGGAGATTTTCTCCTACAAAAAGATGTATTTCTGACTATTTTTGATGTTGAATGCTTGCACAGTTGAGCTAACATTTCTCTCGACATCAGGCATTCTTCTGTGTCATGTCTGAAAAACTATGATGATCTGAAAGAGCTGGACCTGAATTTGAACATGAAATTGTGATATATTTCTTTTTTGTGTGTTTTTCCCACCCTCAGTTCTCTTTCTCTAATGCAGGAGTCCATAATGAGAGAAACATATCCTGATATCATCTGCAACAGGCCTCTAGGTGATTTGGAAACCAATTCTCCAAAGCCCCAGTCATCATGGGCAACAGAAAGGGTATTGACAGGATATTGGCAAACTGTATCCAGAGAATGGCAAGTAAAATGGTCAAAGGTCTGGAAGCCAAGCCTCATGAAGAGTGGCTTAGTAAGCTGGGGATGTTTAGATTGAAGAAGAGAAGGTTGGAAAGGGACATGATAGCCATGTTTAAATGTTTGAAAGGATATCACATTGAAGATAGAGCAAACCCATTTTCTTAGGACATAGAGCTTTGGATTCAAACTACAGGATACGAGATCCTGCTGAAACATTACGAAGAACTGCCTGATGGTAAGAGTTGTCTGACAGTGAAATATGCTGCCCTGGAGGTTGCTGGGATCTCCTTCTCCAGAGTCTGATAATGCTTTCATTGTGTCTCCCTGTATGGCAGAATGGGGTTGGCTTCCAGACCTTTGGGGTTGAAGTGGATGGTCCTTGGGAGATGTCTATTTTTCTATCTGGAGAATCAATGACCTTCCCAGACCTATTTTATGGGGAGGATATAGAGTCTTTAATCTCTCAAATGTTGTTGAGTTATGGCACCTTCTACACAGCTGAATAAAATCCCACATGATCTGTTTTGGACTGGAGTATATGGCAGTGTGGACTCAGATATCTCAGTTCAAAGCAGATATTTTGGGATTTTCTGCCTTGATATTCTGGGTTATATGGCTTTATGGAAGGGCCCTACAACTCACATCAGCCACTACTAGCATATGTAACAGTTTACAATGACAGAAATTGTAGTCCAATGACATCTGGAGAACTATATATCAACTGTCCCTTATGTATATGTTTCAAGAACTCCTCTACAGTCTCTTGGCACAGCAAAATAATGAACAAGTTGGTATGAACACATCTGTTTTTCATTACATGCTCAAAATTCACCTTATTCAAAAATTAAAGAGCCAAGCTAGCCAGAAAAGGGAATGTATATTCCTCAAGATTAACTCCTTTCCCTCGAAGAATGGGGTTTTCTCAAATATGCGGTCTTTAACAACCAGACTTGAAAAGTAAATTGGTGTTTAGCTTCTAAGGATCAATACAATTACAGGGCTCTAACAAATGCAACGTTATGTCAGTGAGGAAAATCATATGCTACAACAAACAGAAAACTTTTACCACATCTGAAAACATGCTAAACATAGTATCAAGCTTGGCCCTAAGTGGACTCCAAATATTGACTTTGCTGGATTTAGGAAAGGGAATCTGCCTGCATGGTTCCAGCTTAACTACTGAAATAACATTGAGGATAAAAAGTCTGATCCTTCCTGCCCTGCTGTGGCCTCTAACTTAGGGGAAAGATGTAGGTCATTCACACTGAGAGTGTGTTTTCATTTCATGCCACCATTAATCACAGAATAATGGAGTTGGAAGAGATCACATGGGCCAACGAGTCCAACCCCCTGCCATTAGGGCTGTGCACAGATCTGTTTTGAAAAATGGACTCCGGATGGTTCAGCCGGTTTGGCCAGCCATCATGGCACAGGCTCCGCCACCATGATTTTTCAGCCGTAACAGACCCCATGGTTGCTGAAAATGATTCCTTTCTGTTTCTTTCAGCTACACATAGAGCGTGGAGAGGCAGCCACATGCCTACAATGGGGTTTCCCTGTGAGCCCTACCTGCTGAGCCAATCAGAACAGAAGAAAGACATGGTTTGACTTGCTTTTTGACTCAAATAGCAATAAATAAACACTTTCTACATGCTTAAGAAACTGCCACCGATTGTATCCTTCACACAAGGCAAACTTCAAATGTGGGGTAGAGATATCTTACCATTTCTAAAGCTGCCATAAAATGAAGAGGTAATTTACATCTTTTTTAAAAAGAATGTCTTGTGCTCCTTCAGGTGATGTGTCTCCCATTGAAATAAGTATTTATTGTAACTAAGGTTCATAGAAAGGGTGTCGAGGGCAAACGATCCCAGAAAGAGTGGTTTCTTAACCCTGATGCTTTTAATGCAGGTCTTATTGAAGGATATAAAGAGAAATGATCCCAGAAAGGGGAGTTTCTTAAACCTGATGCTTTTAATCCATATCTTATTGAAGACACTAGCTGGAACACCTCAGCAAGTGAGAGTCCAAAAGTGGCAGGCTCTAACCCAGCACCTCAATCCGTGGGTGATACCAGATGAGACTCCCTTCTGGGCACACAGAAGACTGGGTGACTTGGAAGGCGCTGAACAGACTGCGCTCTGGCACCATGAGATGCAGAGCTAATCTTAAGGAATGGGGCTACAGGGTGGAATCCACGGCATGCGAGTGGGGAGAAGAGCAAACCACAGACCACCTGCTGCAATGCAACCTGAGCCCCGCCACATGCACAAGGGAGGACCTTCTTGCGGAGGACCTTCTTGCTTCCAGAGGCACTCCAAGTGGCCAGATACTGGTCAAAGGACATTTAATCAACTACCAAGTTTGCAAAATTTGTGTTTTTTTATCTATTTGTTTGTTTTGTTCTGTTAGAAATGTAATACAATGGTCTGGTTGCTGATGACACGATAAATAAATATTGAAGGATTTAAAGAGAAACAATCCCAGAAAGGGGAGTTTCTTAAACCTGATGCTTTTAATTCAGGTCTTATTGAAGGATATAAGGAGAAATGATCCCCGAAAGTGTGGTTTCTTAAACCTGATGGCCTAAAAATGATAAAAAGGGGAGTTTTGTAAATTCCTCATTGCCGTCAATGGGAAGGATCTTCCTGGATCTTTTGGTTGCCAGATTAAGAAACATATTTTTCACCAACTGAATTTGATAGGCTCCTGAAAAACAGATCTGGGGGTCTACTGAAATCCAGATACCAAAAACCGTATGGGGTTTAACCAAATTGCACACCTCTACCCGCCATACAGGAAAAGCATAAAGCATCCCCAATAAACGGCAATCCAGACTCTGTTTAGAAGCCTCCAAGGAAGGGGTCCCACCACACTCCAAGGCACTGTGAGAGCTGTTGAACAGCTCTCTCAGTGAGGAAGTTCTTCGTAATGTTCAGGTGGAATCTCCTTTCCTGTAATTTGAATCCATTGCTCTGAGTCCTAATCTCCAGGGCAGCAGAAAACAAGCCTGCATCCTCTTCCTTATGGCATCCTTTCCAATATTTGAACATGGTGCTCATGTGTCCCCTCAAACGTTTCTGCGCACCAAACATCCCCAGTTCTTTAAGCCACTCCTCATAGGGCATGGTCCCCAGACCTTTGATTGCCCTCCTCTGGACACCTTCCAGCTTATTAATATCCCTCTTGAACTATGGGGCCTAGAATTGGACACAGTGTTCTAGGTAAGGTTTGACCAAAGCAAAATAGAGAGGCACAATGATCTAGACACTATACTATTTTTGATGCAGTCCAAATCCCATTGGATTTTTAGCTGCTGAATCACACTGTTCCTTTCTAATTAATTATGAAAGAGCTGCTTGTTAGAGAGATTTTCTCTTCGTCTTGTTATGTTAGTTCTTCAGTCTTGGTTTAAATGTATTAAATAAATAATAAAGAGATATTTTTGGGAGTGGACTTTTATCACATTTCTGACTTCTGGGTAAGAAAAAGTCAGAATGCACAGTTCCCTTAGCATCTCAATCCATTTTTCCACCACTTCTCAGTCCTTTCAAGTTAAAGAGCTGGGTATCTGGTTCTTCTAAAGTTTCTTGCCTGCATTTTCCACCACAAAATATGATGAAGCATTATGGGAGCTGCATTTCAGAAACATCACAAAAGTCACACATTTCCCATCCTTATGCTTATCAAATCAGCATCAATATAATGTATGGTTGAAGGCTTTCATGCCAGGATCACTGGGTTGAAAGTTTTCCAGGATGTGTGGCCATGTTCCAGAAGCATTCTCTCCTGACATTTACCCTGCATCTATGGCAAGCATCCATCCACAGAGGTTGTGAGGCCTGTTGGAAGCTAGGAAAATTGGGTTTATATATCTGTGGAATGTCCAGTGTGGGAGAAAGAACTCTTGTCTGTTTGAGGTAGGTGTGAATGTAGGTAGGTGGCCAACTGAAACATTCACACCTACCTCAAACAGACAAGAGTTCTTTCTCCCACACTGGACATTCCACAGATATATAAACCCAATTTTCCTAGTTTCCAACAGACCTCACAACCTCTGAGGATGCCTGCCATAGATGCAGGTGAAACGTCAGGAGAGAATGCTTCTGGATCATGACCCTACAGCCAGAAAACTCACAACAACCCACCATCAATACAGGTCACAATACTAAGCAGTGTGTATCACAAATAGCACCATGATCTGTAATTTCAATTTCATTTTTTTCTGTTAATTGGTCTATACATTCCTGACACGAATCAGAATATGCATTGATCAAGGAAAAAATATACAATAAAGATGCAGATCTATGCCAACTTCCATAGACAAGAGCAGCTTTGAACCAAGTGGCAGTTATTCCTGAGCAAGTACTTGCAAGTTGTGTGGGAAAGGAGACCAATCACAACTCTGTCTTTTAGCTTGTCTCATTACAAGCTATAGAATAGCCAAAGCTGACAGACAGTGGACAACATGGCCTATTGGTCTGATGCACTGCATCTGTTTGTGCATGTGGGGGAAAGGTGCCTCCTGCCAGGTCCCTGAGCTAATATTTCTCTTTACGGTATTCTAAGAACAGATGAGCCAGATCGGAAGGTGTTTGCCAAAGGGCCCTTGGAGGTCAGACTGCTTTTCATAATGATTTACAGCATTTCTGCTTACTCCAGCACTCTTCTAGCTCAGCAAGCCCCATCTGCTATGGCAAACTAGTTTCTCATCTCGCACCAGATGGGATTCGGTACCCTGTCCTTGAGACACTAGGATAGGTCAAAATAGAAGCTCTGACATTTGTGCCAATGACTGAGGAGAAAGAACTAGTTATAAAAAAAAAAACAGAAACTAAGGACAGATTCTATATCCCAATCCTAACGATATTATTATTATAGAATCATAGAATCAAAGAGTTGGAAGAGACCTCATGGGCCATCCAGTCCAACCCCCTGCCAAGAAGCAGGAATATTGCATTCAAATCACCCCTGACAGATGGCCATCCAGCCTCTGTTTAAAAGCTTCCAAAGAAGGAGCCTCCACAACACTCTGGGGCAGAGAGTTCCACTGCTGAACGGCTCTCACAGTCAGGAAGTTCTTCCTCATGTTCAGATGGAATCTCCTCTCTTGTAGTTTGAAGCCATTGTTCCGCGTCCTAGGCTCCAGGGAAGCAGAAGACAAGCTTGCTCCCTCCTCTCTGTGGCTTCCTCTCACATATTTATACATGGCTATCATATCCCCTCTCAGCCTTCTCTTCTACAGGCTAAACATGCCCAGCTCCTTTAGCCGCTCCTCATAGGGCTTGTTCTCCAGACCTTTTATCATTTTAGTTGCTCTCCTCTGGACACATTCCAGCTTGTCAATATCTCTCTTATGCATTATGTTTGTTTATATCCCACTTTTTCTCTCTCAAAGGAAACTCAAAGATAAGATTGAACTTATCATTAAACACAGCAAAGCAGATGTAATTGTGTAATAGACACATCTAATCCACCACCAAATAAACCGCCAATCCTTTGCTGTAGTTCCTAATGTAACTGAAGGGAAATTGCATCTAGCCACAATGTATAATGATCTATCTCTGTTATAATCAACATATGTTGGAGTAGCTTGGTCATGAGAAGGCAAGAGGCATTAGCTTTACAAAAGAGCTGCTCTTGGCAGAGAGGAAAAGTGCTAGCCATTGATAATTTGAAAGAAGATCAATATAATTGCATGCATTTTTGGACTATTCTTAGCACTGTGGCTCATGGGGACTGTCACAATGAGAGCCAACACTTTGGAATCACACAACTGTGCAACTGTCTTAGGTACTAGATACTGCAGATGAAAAGCATGGTGTTGGGGATAGAACTTGAGACACTGACCTTGGTGGTCATCCTGGATAAGGGATTCTGGCAATTATAGTCCAAAAGATCCCTTTCCCAAGCAGTGATAAGAAGGCAGGGTTGGATGTGACATGGTTTTCCTGGGCCTAAGTTAAGCCCAAGCAAGAGGCCTGAGGTGTATCATGAATAGAGTGTTTCTCCTGCAGATTCACAGGGTCACATTCCTGGGAGAGGCCCTCAACAGTCTTTCTCTGAGAAACTGTCTCCTGGAGATGAATTGTCAGGTGCAAAATTTAATAACAGTGAAGATAGAAGGCAAGGCTTCTGTAAACAGAGGCATAGCTTTCAGGCACATTGAAGGTCAATTCGTTTGCAAGAAAAGAGACATATGAAACCCTTATCTGGTTGTAAGGGCAAGAGAAATGGTTTCCTTTTGGTTCTGGGATCAGGAGAAGCTTTATATTGATACAAGGGATAGAGTTAACTCAGTCTTGTCAATGTTGGAATTTTATGAAGGTCTTGTTTCCAAGTGTTCCTAGTTTCATGTTCCAAGTTTTGCCAGACTCCTGATCTGTGTATTGGATTTTCATACTTCCTTGTTCTGTGGATTTTGTATCTTTGGATCTTATGCTTTACCTTTGTGCCTTGTAGCTCATGGACTATACTGTTTTTACCATTATTACTGCGTTACTTACATATATTCTTCAATAAACTACTTGCTGATAATTCCAAACTAGTGTGGTAAGAGGTAAGAGGTGTTCCTTCTCTGGAGTACAACACAATGTATGTGAACTTCGCCAGAAAAATGGCATGGAAAGCAAGGTTTAAGATTGTACATGCTCTCCTGCAGTCCTTTCCAAAATTGTGCCACCTGTGCCACTACTTCTGAAAAGCTTTCTGAAGCCACGCATGTTGACAATGAAGTAAATAGGCTCTGTGTTCCATTGGGCTTACTCCCTACTAACTGTGTCTAGATACTTAAGTTTATTTTATTCTAGAATAAGCATGGTGTAGTGCTTTGAGCGTTGGACTATGATTCTGGAGAAAAGGGGTTTAAATCCCTACTTGGTCATTGAAACCCAGTGGGTGACCTTGGACAAGTCACATACTCTCAGAGGGAGGCAAAGGCAAATTCTCAATGTTTTGAACTATGTTCCCCATAACTCCCCCCCCCCTCTTTTTCTATCAGTACTTGTGGTCTTTCCATGCAAAAGTTAATTTCCAACAGCGGCACTTTCAGTTAACTCCAGCTGTAAGCAAATGTCCTATCAAATATTATATATAGAACATTTATGACTGAATTTATTGCAACAATCTCTGTTTGACTTTCTCTTAGCCTTAGCATGATAGTCAATCATCAGAACTGTTACCATCTATGGTTTCTTCTCATGCAAAGTTTGGCATATTACAACTAACTGACTACCAAGCTTGGCCAAGTGATTGGCTATAAACCTGGTGATGTTTATTAAAACCCTCCTAAAATGCAATTAGATGGTTTTATTAAGAATTACTTTTATTGCACTTAAGAAAGAAGACCGAATGAAAAGACTCAATCCCTCGTTGCACTGGCAGAAAAACAACAATGTTGCATTGTGAAATAGGTGGGGTATTTTATGACCCTGGGTGAGAATTTCATTGTATTTAGAGTGAGAATTTAATGCAGTGGTTCCCATTTTATGGTCCTCCAGATGTTTTTGACCTTACTTTCCAAAATGTCCGATTGTTCAGTAAACTGTTTAGAGCGTCTACATCTACAACAAGTTAAAGTCCAAAATACTCAAGGGACCAAAGTTTGGATTCATATCATTTGCTTTCTGTCTCCAGTGATAATGCCAGTATTGCTGCTGAGAAAAATTCTGATTTACCTACAATTGAACTCACTCTCTTATGATCAAAGCACAACCAACAACAATTAGTCATTCCATTTACAGTCCTTTTTTTGCTTCAATTTTCTTATATCATAGTTCACCAAGAACAGCTGCAGACATTTTTGGTTCCTGTTTGTGACACTATTCAGAAGCAAAAAAATACCCAGAAAGCAAAGATCCATCAATTTTTGAGATTTTGGGGAGGGTTTTTTTTATCAATTGTTCTTTATTATTATTTTTTAATTTCTTGGGAAGGTGTATGTGATAAGAAGCTAGTAACTGGGGAAATTATTTATAACTGATCAGGTGACACTGCTCCAGAATGCCTGCATTGTAGATTTGCTATTGTGTGCATTTGGCAAAGAAATGTGACCCTGAGGAAATAAAAGGCTCCATTGTTAGACATGAGGGATAATGCATTTTACAAAAAAAATCTCCTTATTCATAAACCTTCAAGCTTAGGGAGTCGACATAAATCAGCCACAGTGACTGATGGGATCAAGATGTCAAGAACAGATTTTGCATGGGGCAGCATTCCTAAAATTGCTTGAGAGCAACTTAACTGAAACTAGGACTGATCAATGTGAAATTTAAAGAAGTATTCTCTTCAAACAAACTGCAAAATATCTACAAGATAAAGGTCACTTGAGCTGTTGGGGGAAGACAAGGGAAAGGGAGGAGAAACACACTACTGTGTTATTATTATGACTGATTCCATTGGTTTCTCGTGATTTTTTTTCCATGTCAGGAGTGACTTGAGAAACTGTAAGTCGCTTCTGGTGTGGGAGAATTGGCCATCTGCAAGGACGTTGCCCAGGGGATGCCAGGATGTTTTGATGTTTTACCATCATTGTGGGAGGCTTCTTTCATGGTCCCACATGGGGAGCCGGAGCTGACAGAGGAAGCTCATCCCCACTCTCCCCGGATTTGAACCTGCTACCTTCAGTCCTGCCGGCACAAGGGTTTAACCCACTGTGCCACCGAGGGTGCCGGTTTGTCATGATGGCAGCCAGAAATATAGTAAAGTAGCTAGAATATTATATTGACGGAACTAACCTATATCCTACTTTTGACCTTGATTCCTGAAAGGTACTAAAACATTCTTTAAAATAAATACATTCATAAAATGCTTTATCCTAAAGGAAAGGGAATGCTGCTCTGGGAACATCAATCATGATGCCAGAAGGTTAAGCAAATATCCTGCTTCTTCTTTTCATCTTGGATCTGAACCTTATTTCTAGCTGAACAAAGAAAGCTGAGCCCTACCTTGATATTAGACTGAATATTGTAACAAGTAGTTTGCTTTGCAAATAACAGGAAAACCATACTTCCTTCCTAACTGATGAATGTTACACTCCAGGCCTGGAAACACCTATGACCACTGCACCACATCAGAGTCCAGGAATAAAAGCAAAATTATAATATAATTCATTATAAAACATATAAAACATCAGAAATAAGAAAGGAAGATATGTAATCCAAAAGGTTTAGTAACAGGTGATAACCAAGCAATAATCTAAATGTCTCATAAAGCTCCAGAGGTGAAAAAGTCCAGGAACAGCCAGAAATCATAGATACAGCATAAGTCCATAATCAAGAAAGCATAACTAATAAAACTTGAACAGGAGCACATGAACAAGAACAAGAATAGAATATCTCCAGGATATTAAATCCAAAATCAAAGCTTGACTTGAACCATGAACAAGAGAGTTCATGCTTAGCTTCTCACTCTAATGCAGTGTTGCCTGAACTGACTTTAAGGTAAACAACTTGTTGTAAATAGACACCCATGAAATCATTACATTTCCCATGAATTTCCTTCACAACTTTCCCATGTAAACTCTCTAAACAACGCAATCTATTTTCAGCTCTAATTTATAAACAAAGACTTGTGTTGATCTCTGTAGCTACAGATAGATTCTCATGGGAACCCTCCTTATCACTCAGCTCTTCACTCAATTCCTTATTTACTGTTGCTACTTCTGACTCTCCTGAATGCCCTTGATGCCATGCACTTTCTGAGCCAGTTTTCTCACAGAAAGAACCATCATTTCCCAGACTTGAATTTCCCAGACTTGAGAGTCCATCACTTTGTGCCATAGGAAAGATTACAATCCTTTCTAAATTACCAGTTAAACCATCGGCCTCTGGCTGATCTACAGCAGTGAATCCATAGAATGAATGGTTTGTGAACTTCAGAAAACTTTTTAATTAAGTAGCACACTGCCAACTGATTTTTTTTAAAAAAAAAGAGAGAATGAGAGAGAGATTAGCAGAAAGGGACATTTATTATTTCTGGTTTGACTTTGCTTACAAAAGCTCGAGCTGGTTTGTGTCAATGCCCACTTTGCTTCACAACAGTTTCTTCATTGCATTTGGTGATCATCTCTTCTTTTTGCACATTTTGTCCAAGCAGTTTTATACTTCAATCTTAGAATTGCCTTCCTGAGGTGTCTGGTAGCACGGCCTAAGAATTTTGTTAACCTCCCAGGAAATCTCACTTCATTCAACTCAATGAACTACTGAAATGCACAAGGCAGGTGGAAATGTAATACACTCTTCTTTGGTGCTCAGTGAGCTCTGAACAGCCAGAACCAGCAAGTCTTTGATTGAAAGCAGTGCCAAAAATTGGGTTGATTTTCTTAAGTCCCAGTGAGATTGAAGAGTGAGCAGAGTACAATGAAGGAGAACAACGGCTTATGAAGTGTGAAGAAGTATGTAAGAGCCCAAGGTTATTGAAACAAGGAGCAAGATGAATTTCAATGGAATAAATGTACAGTTCTGCATTTGGGGCAGGGGCACACCAAGATAAAGTGGGCCAAACTTAGCTTAACAGAAATATGTGTGAAAGTGCTTTTGGGGAGTCAGAGGGCTCATATGCACAAAGAGAGTGCAACTGCAATGGCCAGGCAATCTCCCAAAGCTCTGTAGCTGCTTGCAGACCAATCCATCTATTTCTCTATGCTGATGAGCATAGAGGAGGAGGAAAAGGAGGATGAATGGGCATAGGTATCAGGCTGCATATCCTGTAAATATCAAAATCTGTAGCTGCTTCAGACCCACTATAGAGTCTTATGACTTCATGAACTGTCTACTTCAACTCTGAAGGCCAGATTTTTAAGAAACATTTTAAAAATAGGAGCGATCTATTTAAGAAATTGATGGCTGCCTCACAGTGTGGTGTTTGAATTGTTGGAAATAGCAACCTTCTACAAGCCTCCTATACTAGTTATTTATTAAGACAGGCAGACAAACATCAGCATGCTAGAAGAAGCAAAGACCGCCAGCATTGAAGTGATGGCTCTCTGCCATCAACTCCGCTGGACCAGCCACATTGTCCAGATGCCCGACCACTGTCTCCCAAAGCAGTTGCTCTACTCTGAACTCAAGAACAGAAAATGGAATATTGGTGGACAGGAAATGAGATTTAAAGATGGGCTCAAAGCCAACCTTAAAAACTCTGGCATAGACACTGAGAACTGGGAAGCCCTGGCCCATGAGCGCTCCAGCTGGAGGTCAGCTGTGACCAGCAGTGTTGCAGAATTTGAAGAGGCATGAATGGAAGGTGAAAGAGAGAAATGTGCCAAGAAGAAGGCGTGTCAAGCCAACCCCGACTGAGACCGCCTTCCACCTGGAAACCAATGCCCTCACTGCGGAAGAAGATGCAGATCAAGAATAGGGCTCCATAGTCACCTACAGATTCACAGGAATTCTGATCCTGGAAGACTATCCTACTCGGCCAACAAGGGATCGCCTAAGTACTAAAGTATGTATATAATTCAGATTTCTTACTATATTGTATGTGTATATTGGTATGCAGTTTTCTCTTAACTCTGTGTTATTTGAGGTTGTGGGAGGGACTGCAAATCATGTGACCAGATCTGGGATTATTCAGACTGAGACACCATTTTAAAAGTCAGTGTTCAGTCAGTATTTGTGCTGTGTTGTATTGTATAAGTGTTTGTTATGCATTAGACATAAGACAGAGAACAGGCTGAAACAGAATACCTGAAAGAGAACTTACTGTTTAAAATTTTGACTGATAAGCAATGTACCTGTGTGCAGAATACATGAAGTTTGTAACTAAACCAATTATGTTACTTTTAATGAAGACTACTTGTTTTTGTCTCATGAGAGCATGATTTAAAACCAAATATATTTTATGAAAGAGTAGATGTTTTGGGGCAACTAAAATAACACTTCTGAAAATCTGCTATATATTTTGTGCATTGGCATAATTTTTGTTTTTAACAGTTCAAAGAGATGACCAGGTATATCAGTCTAACAACTGAGAAACCTAATTGCCTTGCATGAATACTCATGGATATATAATGAGTTTTTAGCTATTCTCAGGAAGATCATACTTTACAAAGTATCAGATCCTGAGCAGTGCCCATAGCCCTGCCTTTATTCTACAAATAGGTTTACAAATCCTGAGTAACTTGTGACCAATTGGCTGGCTGAATTCTACTGTTAAGACAGTATTAATCTCCAAAAGCTCACGCTTCCAAAAGGCTTTGGAAAGTCTGATTTTCCCAAAGGTTATGATCTCAAAAGTCAATCCTTTCCCCAAATGAATGGCTTTTCTGTTCAGGGTTTTCCTGCTTCATTTTCCAGAAGAAAATGGTAACACGGGATTATTTTAGACTTAGACATTTATACACAGCTCTCTGCAAGAACCCTTTCCATCAGCAGCTTCCCTTATATAGTGTTAGATTCCAGTTCACTTGTTGCTGTGTTAAAAAAATATAATAGTAAACTTGCTATTTTATTTTCTAGGCCACCGTGATAACTAAATGCAGGCAGTTGGCAAATTTAGCGGTCATGAAAGGCTCTCAGAATGAACCAGAAAGGGGCAATAAATAAGTTTTGTGTTTCCAAGGCAAGTTAACATTCTTTCCATTCAGCAAGACTCCAGAATTTAGGGATATGTTTGAAGAACAGCATTTACATCTCTAGTATTTATAGCATATATCCAGCATCACATTCTGGCACACTTCTGAAGTTACTATACATAGTGTGAACCTCCTTGATTATCAGTTGTCACAAGTTACTCAGTTGTCACAAGTTACACAAGTTTACAAATAGATTTGTAAACCTATTTGTAGAATAAAGGCTGGTCTATGGGCCCTATGACTGGACTGACCTTGAAGGAGCTGGGGATGGTGACGGCCAACAGGGAGCTCTGGCGTGGGCTAGTCCATGAGGTCACGAAGAGTCGGAGATGACTGAACGAATGAACAACAACATGGGCCCTTCCACGCTGCCCTTTATCCCTGGATTTCATCCCAGATTATCTATTTTAAACTGGAATATATGACTTCCCACTGCCAAATAACCTGAGATAAACAGATAATCTGGGATCAGATCCTGGAATATACAGGTAGTGTGGAGGAGCCCTAAGTGAATCCCATTTTCACAACACTCGCTTTCCCTTCTCATCCTCTGCCTAGCTAAATGATTTTTTAGCAGCATCAGCATTACCATGGTAATTACTTTCATTTTTTTATACAAAGGTTATGTGCCTCAGTTTTTTTATTGTGCACATGAATATTGTCAGTTTTGAATGAAAAGTTTGCTGAAACCTGTAGCACTGCCCTTGTTTCCCGAAGCTATCCGTGTTATTTCTGCCTCTGGTTATACATTTTCTGTCTGAAAAGTAATGTGCAGAATTGTATTAAAGTCACGCCACTGTTTCACATTTATATAAAGCTATTAATTCAAACAGGGCACATCCCAGTGAGCTAAATCTAATCAGTAGCTCCAACTAAAGTAAACCCACTGAATTGATGGGTAAGTCTTTACCTACATGATGTTAATCCATTCAAGAAATACAATCTAGTGGAGGAATCAAACCACTTTTGATTTATGCAGTTAATGTAATAACTTTTCTACAGGGTTGTACCTATCTCATCTCTTCTCTTAGGCGAACCCTCATTGTCCAAGTATGATGGTCTTCCAAGTCTTGGTGGTGGAAACGTAGGTGAGTGTGGAGTCCTATTCTTGACCTGCATGTTCTTCCACAGTGAGGGCATCACTTTCCAAGTGGAAGGCAGTCCTGGTCAGAGTTGGCTTGGTGTACCTTCTTGGCACAGTTCTTCCTTTTGCCCTCTATTTGTGCCTCTTGAAATTCCACAGCACTGCTGGTCACAGCTGACCTCCAGTTAGAGTGCTCAAGGGCCAGGCTTCCTAGTTCTCCATGTCTATGCCACAGTTTTAAAGATTAGCTTGAGCCACTCTTTAAATCTCTTTTCCTGTCCACCAATATTATGTTTCCCATTCTTGAGTTGGGAATATAGTAACTGCTTTGGGAGATGGTGATCGACATTTGGACAACGTGGCCAGTCCAGTGGAGTCGATAGCATGGGAGCATTGCTTTAATGCTGATGATCTTTGCTTCTTCCAGCATGCTGATATTTGTCCATCTGTCTTCCCAAGAGATTTGCAGGATGTTTTGGAGGCAATGCTGATGGAATCGTTCCAGGACTTGAGTGTGACGTCTGTAGACAGTCCACATTTCGCAGGCTTATAACAGGGTTGGGAGGGCAATAGCTTTATAAATGAGCACCTGGGTATCCCTATGGATGGCCTGATCCTCAAACACTCTCTGCTTCAATGTATTGTCGAAGGCTTTCATGGCTGAATTCATTGAGTTGTTGTAGGTTTTTAGGGCTGTATGGCCATATTCTAGAAGCATTCTCCCCTGACATTTTGCCTGCATTTGTGGCAGGCTTCCTCAGAGGATGCCTGCCATAGATACAGGTGAAAGATCAGCCATGTTCTAGAAGCATTATCTCCTGATCGTTCACCTGTATCTATGGCAGGCATCCTCTGAGGAAGCCTGCCACAAATGCAGGCGAAATGTCAGGGGAGAATGCTTCTAGAATATGGCCATACAGCCCTAAAAACCTACAACAATACACTTTCTGCTTCATTTGGAAAAATGCTGCACTCGCAGAGCTCAGGCGGTGTTGTATTTCAGTGTCAATGTTGACTTCTGTGGAGAGGTGGCTGCCAAGGTAGCGGAAATGGTCAACATTTTCTAATGTTACACCATTAAGCTGTATTTCTGGCATTGGAGAGGGATTGGCTGGTGACTGCTGGAAGAGCACTTTGGTTTTCTCAATGGTCAATGAGAGACCGAGCTTCTCATATGCTTCTGCAGAGAGGCTTGCAGGTCTTCTGAATATGCATAGACTACATTATCATTGGCATATTAGAGTTCTATAACCAGGGCCGGCCCTAGGTAATTTTCAATGGTAAGCAAACATTATTTTGGCGCCCCCTCCCCCCAACCAATCACTGAAAAATAAAACGTAGAAGGTAGAGGTGAATAAAAGAGTTACCTTACAAACCAGAAATTTACTTACAACATTATGTTTATATAGTTACATTACACAAATTAACTTTTTTAAGAATGCAAATATTTTACTAAACTTAGCAACAATTTTAAGTTTTTGTTGTTATTTTTGGTCTACAAGTACTACACAAAGGTTTTCTGGTCATGCTGTCTCTTCAGAGAAGATTTTTCAGACTAGGGGTTTGCTAATAACAGAGAACTCAATCCCATGCTTGTTGGGTCTGTCAATCAGATTTGTTTTGGAGAACGCAGCCCCAGGAGAATAGACACCTCCTTTTGAAGAAAGTGAACTCTTGTCCTTCAAAAGTGCCATGCCAGCCTGGACCATTACAATGGGTGTGGCAACGTAGCCAGCCTCTGGCCCCTTCACTTTAGTGGATACTTTGACATCCAGTTTTCCTTAACACAAATAAACTTGAACACTTTTAAAATTAAAAAGAGATTTTTCTGGCTTTCAATTTTGAAAACTCGTGTACTATTATATCTGTTTCCATTTCAACCAACAAGCCATTTTCAATGGCCAAGGTTGCTAGTCCACTCAAGCGCTCTTGACTCAAAGTTGATCTTAAATACGTTTTTATAAGTTTTCTAAGATCTACAGAGACACTCGCTGGAACACCTCAGCAAGCGAGAGTCCAAAAGTGGCAGTCTCAACCCAGAACCTCAAGCCATGGCTGATACCAGATGAGAGACTCCCCCCTGGGCACACAGAGGACTGGGCGACTTGGAAATGGAAAGGAATCACACAGGATCATATTTTTGCAGTCCATTAAGTGTGTTGATGACAAATCAGATAAAGGAATACTGGGGAAATTAATATAAAGCAGTGTGTATAAAGGGACATTACATTTGGTAATCTAATGCAGGCTTTAAAAGGTTTTAAAGATCAAGTCAGGGTCTGCTGCAGTTTTTAGTTTTGGATATGTTTTTTATGGATTTTAACTGAATTTTTAAAATACCAATGATATTTAATTCCATTTTAATGTTTGCATATTTGTGGATTTTAAACTGTACTGAAATGTTTTTAATCTAAGCCAACTTGAGTCTTCTTGGGGAGAGAAAAAGCAGGGTATAAATAAACATAATAATGTGTTGTGGAAGGCTTTCATGGCCAGAATCACTGAGTTGCTGTGAGTTTTCTGGGCTGTATGGCCATGTTCCAGAAGCATTCTCTCCTGACATTTTCCCCACATCTATGGCAGGCAACCTCAGAGGAACAAAATCTGGCTACCAGTACCCTCTAAAATAACCCTCTAAAATCAGAACAATAAATAAAGAGCAACACTAAAAAAGGGGGGGAATTCCTGACATGAAGAAATCAGGGCCAGTTAACCGCTCCCAACAAAGGATTCCTGGTTAGCAACTAGCTCGGCTTCGAAGCTGCAAGGCCATTAAATACTCATCAAGATGACCAATTGCAACATTCACACTTACCTCAAGCAGACATGAGTTCTTTTTCCCACCCTGGACATTCCACAGATATACAAACCCCACTTGCCTAGTTACAAACAGACCTCACAGCCTCTTGAGGATGCCTGCCATAGATGTGGGTGAAACATCAGGTGAGAATGCTTCACCAAGCACCAAAGAGCATTCTGAACTCCACCAATAATAGAACTGAACCAAACTTGGCATACAGGACTTCCATGACTAACAGAAAATACTGGAGAGGGGGTTGGGAAAAATAGACCCTGACATTTGGGAATTGCAGTTTACCAAGCACCAAAGGACATTCTGAGCTCCACCAACAATAGAATTGAACCAAACTTGGCATACAGGACTTCCATGACTAACAGAAAATACTGGAGAGGGGGTTGGGAAAAATAGACCCTGACATTTGGGAATTGCAGTTTACCAAGCACCAAAGAACTTCTGAGCTCCACCAACAATAGAATTGAACCAAACTTGGCATACAGGACTTCCATGACTAACAGAAAATACTGGAGAGGGGGTTGGGAAAAATAGACCCTGACATTTGGGAATTGCAGTTTACCAAGCACCAAAGAACATTCTGAGCTCCACCAACAATAGAACTGAACCAAACCTGGCATACAGGACTTCCATGACTAACAGAAAATACTGGAGAGGGGGTTGGGAAAAATAGACCCTGACATTTGGGAATTGCAGTTTACCAAGCACCAAAGAACATTCTGAGCTCCACCAACAATAGAATTGAACCAAACTTGGCATACAGGACTTCCATGACTAACAGAAAATACTGGAGAGGGGGTTGGGAAAAATAGACCCTGACATTTGGGAATTGCAGTTTACCAAGCACCAAAGAACATTCTGAGCTCCACCAACAATAGAACTGAACCAAACTTGGCATACAGGACTTCCATGACTAACAGAAAATACTGGAGAGGGGGTTGGGAAAAATAGACCCTGACATTTGGGAATTGCAGTTTACCAAGCACCAAAGGACATTCTGAGCTCCACCAACAATAGAATTGAACCAAACTTGGCATACAGGACTTCCATGACTAACAGAAAATACTGGAGAGGGGGTTAGGAAAAATAGACCCTGACATTTGGGAATTGCAGTTTACCAAGCACCAAAGGACATTCTGAGCTCCACCAACAATAGAACTGAACCAAACTTGGCATACAGGACTTCCATGACTAACAGAAAATACTGGAGAGGGGGTTGGGAAAAATAGACCCTGACATTTGGGAATTGCAGTTTACCAAGCACCAAAGGACATTCTGAGCTCCACCAACAATAGAATTGAACCAAACTTGCCATACAGGACTTCCATGACTAACAGAAAATACTGGAGAGGGGGTTGGGAAAAATAGACCCTGACATTTGGGAATTGCAGTTTACCAAGCACCAAAGGACATTCTGAGCTCCACCAACAATAGAACTGAACCAAACTTGGCATACAGGACTTCCATGACTAACAGAAAATACTGGAGAGGGGGTTGGGAAAAATAGACCCTGACATTTGGGAATTGCAGTTTACCAAGCACCAAAGGACATTCTGAGCTCCACCAACAATAGAATTGAACCAAACTTGGCATACAGGACTTCCATGACTAACAGAAAATACTGGAGAGGGGGTTGGGAAAAATAGATCCTGACATTTGGGAATTGCAGTTTACCAAGCACCAAAGGACATTCTGAGCTCCACCAACAATAGAATTGAACCAAACTTGGCATACAGGACTTCCATGACTAACAGAAAATACTGGAGAGGGGGTTGGGAAAAATAGACCCTGACATTTGGGAATTGCAGTTTTACCAAGCACCAAAGACATTCTGAGCTCCACCAACAATAGAATTGAACCAAACTTGGCATACAGGACTTCCATAGAAAATACTGGAGAGGGGGTTGGGAAAATAGACCCTGACATTTGGGAATTGCAGTTTACCAAGCACCAAAGAGCATTCTGAACTCCACCAACAATAGAATTGAACCAAACTTGGCATACAGGACTTCCATGACTAACAGAAAATCTGGAGGGGGGTTGGGAAAAATAGACCCTGACATTTGGGAATTGCAGTTTACCAAGCACCAAAGACCATTCTGAGCTCCACCAACAATAGAATTGAACCAAACTTGGCATACAGGACTTCCATGACTAACAGAAAATACTGGAGAGGGGGTTGGGAAAAATAGACCCTGACATTTGGGAATTGCAGTTTACCAAGCACCAAAGGACATTCTGAGCTCCACCAACAATAGAATTGAACCAAACTTGGCATACAGGACTTCCATGACTAACAGAAAATACTGGAGAGGGGGTTGGGAAAAATAGACCCTGACATTTGGGAATTGCAGTTTACCAAGCACCAAAGACATTCTGAGCTCCACCAACAATAGAATTGAACCAAACTTGGCATACAGGACTTCCATGACTAACAGAAAATACTGGAGAGGGGGTTGGGAAAAATAGATCCTGACATTTGGGAATTGCAGTTTACCAAGCACCAAAGGACATTCTGAGCTCCACCAACAATAGAACTGAACCAAACTTGGCATACAGGACTTCCATGACTAACAGAAAATACTGGAGAGGGGGTTGGGAAAAATAGACCCTGACATTTGGGAATTGCAGTTTACCAAGCACCAAAGAACATTCTGAGCTCCACCAACAATAGAAATGAACCAAACTTGGCATACAGGACTTCCATGACTAACAGAAAATACTGGAGAGGGGGTTGGGAAAAATAGACCCTGACATTTGGGAATTGCAGTTTACCAAGCACCAAAGGACATTCTGAGCTCCACCAACAATAGAACTGAACCAAACTTGGCATACAGGACTTTCATGACTAACAGAAAATACTGGAGAGGGGGTTGGGAAAAATAGACCCTGACATTTGGGAATTGCAGTTTACCAAGCACCAAAGGACATTCTGAGCTCCACCAACAATAGAACTGAACCAAACTTGGCATACAGGACTTCCATGACTAACAGAAAATACTGGAGAGGGGGTTGGGAAAAATAGACCCTGACATTTGGGAATTGCAGTTTACCAAGCACCAAAGGACATTCTAGCTCCACCAACAATAGAATTGAACCAAACTTGGCATACAGGACTTCCATGACTAACAGAAAATACTGGAGAGGGGGTTGGGAAAAATAGACCCTGACATTTGGGAATTGCAGTTTACCAAGCACCAAAGAACATTCTGATCTCCACCAACAATAGAACTGAACCAAACTTGGCATACAGGACTTCCATGACTAACAGAAAATACTGGAGAGGGGGTTGGGAAAAATAGACCCTGACATTTGGGAATTGCAGTTTACCAAGCACCAAAGGACATTCTGAGCTCCACCAACAATAGAATTGAACCAAACTTGGCATATAGGACTTCCATTACCAAATACTAGAGAGGTTTGGGGGAGGCATGTACAAAAGATGACATTTGCAGTACCTTTTGACGAGGCCTCCTTGCTGCCCTGAGAGGGGTCCAGGCTCAGCTGCAGGGAAGGGAAAGTGAAAGCGAAAGAGCCTGGCTGGCTGCCTCCTGGCAGCACGTGGAGGGAGGACTTCCCTCTCGCGTAGTGGGCGGGCCTGCGCTTCTCCATTAGAAGGCTGTTGAGGGCGCATGGGGCCTCCAGGAGGAGGCGTGGCCTAAGGACAAAACAGCGCCCCCTGGCAAAAAAAGTATTCCGCCACCGCTTACTTCGAGTAATGGACGGGCCGGCCCTGTCTATAACAAATGTTCTTGTGACCTTGTTTTTTGGCTTTCAGCTGCTAAGGTTAAATAGCTTGACATCTGTCCGATAGATATTTACACTCCGGTGGGATGTTTCCCATCAACAAGATAAAGTATCATAGTGATGAAGATGGAAAATAAGGTTGGGACAATAATACATCCCTGTTTGAGACCTGATTCCACATTAAATGGGTCACTTTGGGAGCAATTGCTGTCCTAGACTGTTGCCATCATTTCATCGTGAAGGTGCCGATAAAGTAGGAGTTACAAGCAACATAGTTACCTGCGATTTTACTTTCGGGGAAAGGATGGTGGGATGAGGATTACATTGTAATGAGTGGGGAGATGTAAACAATCACATTTTCTAGTTACTTTGGGGGGCCAACTGTAGTCATTAATAGAAACATTTTGGGAGTAAGTTTTTATCATTTTCCTATCAACCTTAACATCCCCACAAAAAAAATTCAGGTTTGGTCCTGAGGATGTATCCACATGTTAGAATTAATACAGTTGTAGGCCTACAAGATCTTTAACCTTCTCTGCCTCATCAAACTATAAATCCCAGGATTCTATGACATTAATAATTAGTAATAACCAACTGCTATTCTAAACATTGAAATTAGTAACAGGAATTAATTACTTTAATTAACTTTTCATACTCTGCTCATTCCTTCAGAAAACAGAATATAATTCAAAATATGGGCTGCTGTAAAAAAAAATCTAATCCAGTTGTGTTTAAGGTTATTCTTATTTGAAACAAATACTGCCATCTTGTGTTGGGTTTCAGAGGTGTTAAAATATTGAATTTCATTCTGCATTTTGCCTATTTTGAAATAAATTTTCTCCCATTCAACAGATGCAACTCTTTTTTGGTCTTTAGACGTGTTTGCTTACATCACTTTGGTCACCTGCCCATTTGGCTTATGTTTGTCTCATAGGCTAAAGGCAACGAAAGACATACATAGGCCTCTGTCTACACTGCATTTGAACTGCATTCTATGAGTCTACACTGCCCATGTGATGTGGTTTCAAACTACATTATATGGCAGTGTAAATGTGGCCATAGTCACAATAAATTCTCCACTTGCTTCTAATGATCCAATTATCTTATACCTTTCAACTGGAACCAGAATATGCTACTGTAAACTTCCCAGTAAAGGCAATCTATCCAAAGTGAAACTTTTTTTTTTACATACATTGATTTCAATGTGCAGTTTTAGCATGAATTTAAATAAGTGGTCAATGCAACAGAAAAGAGCTTCAGTTTAAATTGGCTTGTAATATTGGTGAGGAATCTAAAGTAGAGTTTTGGGGTTTTTTTCCATGTCAGGAGCGACTTGGGAAACTGCAAGTCGCTTCTGGTGTGAGAGAATTGGCCATCTGCAAGGACATTCCCCAAGGGATCCCCAGATGTTTTGATGTTTTACCATCCTTGTGGGAGGCTTCTCTCATGTGCCTGCATGGGGAGCTGGAGCTGACAGAGGGAGCTCATCCAGGCTCTTCCCAGATTCGAACCTCTGACCTGTCAGTCTTCAGTCTTGCTGGCAACGTAGAGATAAGAAAGGGAAGAAAATTAACTCTTCAATTAGGTAGTGCTGGGGGGAAATTACATCTAGAATAATCATGTGAAATAATCCAAATAGGAAGAGGTCACTATGGCTGGATCTACATTGCCCTATATCCCAGGATCTGATCCAAGATTATCTTCTTATCCCACAATATCTGGCAGTGTAGACTCATATAATCCAGTTCAAAGCATATAATCTGGGATCAGATCCTGGGATAAAGGACAGTGTAGATCCAGCCTTTATGGGGAAGAATCCCACTGCATTAATTGGAAATATTTCTAAACTAATGTTTTTTTTTTTAAACAAAAATCAGGGCTATCATCTATGGATGGGGAACATGTAATTTTCTTGACAGTTGGACTGCAACTCCTCAAATCCCCAACCTGGGAAGCCAAGGTTGGAGACTTAGTGGTGTTGCACTCCAATTCAATAGCAAGATCTCAATCCAGAATCATCTCTCCTACATCAAAACAATGCAAGAAGTGTTCATAAAGTATAGCTGGGGAAGCCATGATATTCCAGATGTTTTGGGACTAGAGTTTCCATCACACTTGACCACTGGCCATGCTGGCTGGGGATGAGAAATGCTCAAGTTCAACTATGTTTGGAGAACAGAAACACACCATTTTGCTATAATTCAAAACCCTTCCAGACAGGCCCTATATCCCAGGATCTGATCCCAGGTTTTCTGTTTATCCCAGATTATCTGGCAGTGCGGACTCATATAATTCAATTTAAGGCAGAAAACCTGGGTTCAGATCTGTCTGGAAGGGCCCTCAGTTGCCTTGAAACCTGTTTTGAGAAAAGTGGCATGCACATCTAATACTTTGTGATAAATAAATATATTCCCTTGGAAGATCTCAAAGTCTGCTGGATTCTTGCTTTGTATTGTATGGGGATGGATACAGAAATTTAAGCAATATTTTTTTTTTCCTATTGTTTCTACCTTTTTCTGCCAAGTCTTCTACAGTGCTTTGTCCTTAGACAGCCTTTTATGAATGCATAGTAATGCTGTCAGCTCTCAGCATTTATCTCTCCTCATAATATAGTTCCTCTTCAGTAGTTTAATCATAATGAAAATAAGGCTCCGCTGAGATGGACTGCCCTGACTGCCTATTCATAAAGCTCATAATTATTCCCACCGGGGGTTTGGCAAGACTAAACTGTTTCACAGGATATTTGTTAAAAGCTCTTTATATTTTTTTGATTCAACCTGACATGGTTTCTATATTCCTGCCAGCAAAATGTCATGAAGTTATACCAGTTTGCAGTGCAGCTGGTACTGTGCTCACCTATGTTGCAAGCATACCATATATATGTGTATGTGTTTACACACACACACACACAGCCCTACTTGGGCTGTGAGTGCATCTACATTGTAGATTTAACGCAGTTTGACACCACTTTAATTTTGTTTATGTGATTTATATGGTTTGTATTTTATTGACTGTTTTATTAATGTTGTGATATTGATATTTTATTTGATGTACTTTGGGCTTGGCCTCATGTAAGCCGCACCGAGTCTCTTGGGGAAATGGTAGTGGGGTACAAATAAAGTATTATTACTACTACTACTACTACTACTACTATGGGATCCAGGAGTTCGTAATTGAATGAAGCACCAGCTCTCTTTGGCACAGAAGTCTAAAGACCTTGGGAAACTACAACTCCCAGGATTCCATGGCAATGAGCCATAGCAATTAAAGTGGTGTCAAACTGTATTAATTCTACAGTGTAGATGCAGCCAGTATCTTTACACAAGCAAAGCAAGGAGACTAGTCATGTCAAACAAGATGTTAAAAAAAATTATTTAAACAGAACCCTCTGCAGAAGCCTCACTAAGACCCCTTCTACACTGCCTTATATCCCCAGATCTGATCCCAGATTATCTGCTTAAATGTGAATTTTATGAATTTAATGGATTCATTTCAATTGGTGCAGTCTGAGATGTAAACAGGATCCTTGCAGAAGCGAGACCCACCGCATGTATTTTCAACCCTTGCCCTTCTTGGCTAATCAGACAAGCCAGAGGAGGTTTGGTAGACTGGGCGAAAAGGGTGGCAAATGCCTCCCTAAGTCAAGGCAAATTTCCATCCAGCCTGAAAATGGCTGTGGTAAGATCTTTATTAAAGAAATCATTGTTGGATCCAACTGAAATGGGTAACAACTGCCCAGTTTTTAAGCTCATGTTCTTGGGCAAAGGTTCTGGAACACGTGGTGGCCTCGCAGCTCCAGGAATTTCTGGATAGAACGTATTATCCAGATCAGTGTTTCTCAATCTGGGAGTTGGGACCCCTGGAGGGGGGTCGCGAGGGGGTGTCAGAGGAGTCGCCAAAGACAATTAGAAAACACAGTATTTTCTGTTGGTCATGGTTCAGAATGCTCTTTGAGTGTAGGTGAACTATAAATCTTAGCAACTACAACTCACAAATGTCAAGGACTATCTTCCCCAAACCACATGTCCACATTTGGGCATATTGAGCAATTGTGCCGAATTTGGTCTAGATGCATCATTGTTTTGAGTGCACAGTGCTGTCTGGATGGAGGTGAACTATAACTCCAAAACACAAAGTCAATGCCCACCAAACCCTTCTAGTATTTTCTGTTGATCATGGGAGCTCTGTGTGCCAAGTTTGGTTCAATTCCATTGTTGGTGGAGTTCGGAATGCTCTTTAATATTATAGGTGAACTATAAATCCCAGCAACCATAACTCCCAAATGACAAACTCAATCCTTCCCTCAACCCCACCAGTATTTAAATTTGGGTGTATCGAGTATTTGTGTCAAATGAACGAAAATACATCTTGCATATCGGATATTTACAATGAAAATAATGTTATGATTGGGGGTCACCACAACATAAGGAACTGTATTAAGGGGTCACTGCATTTGGAAGGTTGAGAACCACTGATCTAGATCCGTTTCAATTTAGTTTCAGGCCTGGCTATGGGACTGAGACAGCTTTGGTCACCTTGGTAGATTTTTTTCATGTCAGGAATGACTTGAGAAACTGCAAGTCACTTCTGGTGTGAGAGAACTGGCTGTCTGCAAGGACGTTGCCCAGGGGATGCCCAGATATTGGATGTTTTTTACCATCCTTGTGGAAGGGTTGTCTCATGTCCCCAAATAGGGAGCTGGAGCTGACAGAGGGAGCTCATCCGTGCTCTCCCTGTATTGGAACCGCTGACCTGCCGTTCAGCAGTCCTACCAGCACAAATATTTAACCCATTGTATCACCAGGGGCTTCTGCCTTGATAGATGATCTACGCAGAGAACTAGACAGAAGGAGTGCACGAAACCACTGGGAGAGATCATCTGGAGTTTTGGAGTTTGATGCCAGACCTTCCATGGTCGTCCATGTTTTGGTTACATCCCACCTAGACTACTGTAATGTGCTCTATGTGAGGCTGCCCCTGAAGAGTGTGTGGGAAATACAACTAGTCCAAAGAGCTGCAGAAAAGCTATTTACACGGGGAGCATACCACCCACTTTCTATTGCACTGGCTATGGATACATTTCCGAGCCCAATTCAAGGTGCTGGTTCTGACCTTTAAAGTCCTAAACAGTTCAGGTCTGACTTACTTATCCAACTGCATCTCTTCATACCAACCAGCATGACTTAGGTGATCCCTCGTTGGACGAGTAGGATAGTCTTCCAGGATCAGTATTCTTGTGGATCCGTAGGTGACCTGCATCTTATACCGCAGTGAGGGTATTAGTTTCCAAGTGGAAGGCGGTCTCGGTTGGGGTTGGCTTGACGCGCCTTCCTCTTAGCACATTTCTCTCTTTCACCCACCATTCGTGCCTCTTCAAATTCTGCAGCACTGCTGGTCACGGCTGACCGCCAGCTGGAGCGCTCAAGGACCTTTGCTTCTTCCAGCACGCCGACGTTTGTCTTCCCATAAGATTTGCAGGATTTTCCGGAGGCAGCTCTGATGGAATCATTCCAGGAGTTGCATAAGACAACTGTAGACAGTCCACGTTTCGCAGGCATATAGCAGGGTTGAGAGGACAATAGTTTTATAAACAAGCACTTTGGTATCCCTACGGATGTCCCGGTCCTCAAACACTCTCTGCTTCATTCGGAAAAATGCTGCACTCGCAGAGCTCAGGCAGTGTTGCATTTCGGTGTCAATGTTGACTTTGGTTGAGAGGTGGCTGCCAAGGTAGTGGAAATGGTCAACATTTTCTAATGTTACACCATTAAGCTGTATTTCTGGCACTGGAGAGGGATTGGCTGGTGACTGCTGGAACAGCACTTTGGTTTTCTTTGGCACCCCTTATACACATTTTAGTGCCTCAAATATTAAGACCTGTTTCTGGGTATATTTGATTCCAAAAATGTCACCACTTTTCCCCTATCAGCTCTAATATTTAAGATATAGAACATATGTGATCTGCCAGTTGCCATCAGGCTCGCCCATAGAAAACCGTAACAGTGTCTAAGAAACTAGTGTGGATGCAATCAATACAATGCAATTTTCTGATTCAGTGACCCAAATAACCCCAGAAAGAGAACTAAAAACCAAGGCACCAATATTTTTGTTGTTGGGCTTTGTGGTTTGCTTTCATTCTAAGCAACTGAAAAAGGCAGATTATGAAGATTTCCTAATTTATTTAAAACATTCTATTTCTTAACCTCTCTATATACTTTAAATGCAGCCTCTGAGTTTTCAAAAGCACTATTTGTTTTCAAATCACCCAGGGAACAAGCAGCGCAAACCATCCTAAGGCAATGTACACAAAAGCCTGCGCATGCGCAGAAAGCCGTCTCCTCCCTGACCGAGTTGGCTTGAATTGAGGGAGACGTTGATTTCCGTGCTTGGCCAGTAGGTGGCACTGTCTGCGAGCTAACGAGGATTAAGGGTGCATTTACACTGTAGAATTAATGCACTTTGGCATCAATTTAATTTGCATGGCAAATACTATAGAATCAGGAGACTTGTAGCTTGATTATTTACATGTGCTATTTAACAACAACAACAACAACAACACTTTATTTATATATCCTTCTATCTCCCCTGGGGGACTCAGGGCAGTTTCCAAATTGTTAAAACACAAAACCATACAGAGTAAGCAAAACAAAAACAAAAACAAAACAGAAAAACAAAACAAAACAATACATAAGCATAAAATAGTCAAACAACACAATAAAAACCAATCGACCTTATTTGGAAGACAAGGCTAATGATCTTGGAGAACTATAAGTCCCACAATTCCATAGCATTGAGCCATGATGTCAAACTGCATTAATTCAACCTTGTAGGTACATCCTATGGACCACCTACAGGGTGATGTCCAAATGATACAGGTGGTCTGGGGTCTTGGGATCAATTTAATTTAATTTGCATGGCTCAATACTACAGAATTAGGAGGCTTATAGCTTGATTATTTACATCTGCTATTTGGCAGAGAAGGCTAATCTTGTAGAACTATAAGTCCCACGATTAGGAAATGTGGGAGTTGAAAACACTGGAGAGCCAAAGTATGCCCTTTTTTTTTTCATGTCAGGAGCGACTTGAGAAACTGCAAGTCACTTCTGGTGTGAGAGAATTGGCCATCTGCAAGGATGTTGTCCAGGGGGTGCCGGGATGTTTGATGTTTTAACATCCTTGTGGGAGACTTCTCTCACGTCCCTACATGGGGAGCTGGAGCTGACAGAGGGAGTTTAACTCGCTCTTCCCAAAGTCAAACTGCTAACCTGTTGGTCAACAGTCCTGCCAGCCCAAGGGTTTAACCCATTGCACCACTGGGGGCTCCATGCCTGCCCATGCCTGGTGTAGGCTCATATAATGCAGTAAACTGCATTGAACTGCGTTACATTAGTCTCTATACTAACCATATAATGCAGTTTCAAATAACATTATATGGCAGTGTAGGTGGGGTCCCAGTGTCCGTAGTATTTTGAAGACGTGGGAGCAAATGGACCTTAGGAATTGAAACAAAATGATGCTATAATGTTGTTTGAACTACAGGCCTCCTTGTTGTTTCTGTACTGGGGTGCCAAAATAACTACACATCTATCTATCTATCTATCTATCTATCTATCTATCTATCTATCTATGTAACTGAATTTTAGATAGTGAGGTGCAGTCTGCTGAAGCAATGACTTGTGTGCTCATAGACCAAATGTAGCATGTACTCTGGTTTAATTTGCGTAAAAGCACATCAAGATTAAGAGGAAAACAATTCTTTGCAGTGGATGGGAAAGTACATTAAGGGATTAGTGGGAGAGCAGATCATATAACTAGCATCACCCACCCTGGCCTTGCTGTGGTTGCATTAGAGCTCACACAGCCACAAACAAGTTTGTGGCTGTGTGAGCTCTCTAGTAATGTATTTTTTTTTGGTGGGAGCTGTGCTGTTGTAATTTTAGAGTTTTTTAATACTGGTAGCCAGATTTTGTTCATTTTCATAGTTTCCTCTTTTCTGTTGAAATTGTCCACATGCTTCTGGATTTCAGTGGCTTCTCTGTGAAGCCTGACATGGTGGTTGTGAGAGTGGTCCAGCATTTGTGTTCTCAAATAATATGCTGTGTCCAGGCTGGTTCATCAGGTGCTCTGCTATGGCTGACTTCTCTGGTTGAGTTAGTCTGCAGTGCCTTTCATGTTCTTTGATTCGTGTTTGGGCAATGCTGCTGCGTTTGGTGGTCCCTCTGTAGACTTGTCCACAGCTGCATGGTACACAGTAGACTCCTGCAGAAGTGAGAGGATCCCTCTTGTCCTTTGCTGAACGTAGCATTTGTGGGATTTTCTTGGTGGGTCTGTAGATAGTTTGTATGTTAAAAAAAACTCTAAAATTACAACAGCACAATAACAGAGAGGAAACAAACAAGGACATCTAATCACCTCTCAACAAAAGTTTGTCCAGGCACTGTCAGGCCATTATATGCTAATCAAGGTGGAGCCCCCGGTGGCGTAGTGGGTTAAACCCCTGTGCCGGCAGGACTGAAGACCGACAGGTCGCAGGTTCGAATCCGGGGAAAGGCAGATGAGCTCCCTCTATCAGCTCCAGCTCCTCATGCGGGGACATGAGAGAAGCCTCCCACAAGGATTATAAAAACATCAAATCATCTGGGCATCCCCTGGACAACGTCCTTGCAGACGGCCAATTCTCTCACACCAGAAGCGACTTGAGGTTTCTCAAGTTGCTCCTAACACGACCATGCTAATCAAGGAAGTCAGTTCAAACATGCACACCTAGCTCCAGCAGACAAAAGTCCTTTGTCCCACCCTGGTCATTCCACAGATATATAAACCCTTTTTCCTAGTCCCAACAGACCTCACTACCTCTGAGGATGCTTGCCATAGATGCAGGCGAAACGTCAGGAGAGAATGCCTCTAGAACAGGGGTCCACAAACTTTTCAAACTGAGGGCCAGGTCACAGTCCCTCAAAATGTTGGAGGGCCGGATTATAATTTGAAAAACACATGAATGAATTCCTGTGCACACTGCACATATCATATCTTATAGTGCAAAAAACACTTAAATGCAATACAATAATTAAAATGAAGAACAATTTTAACAAATATTATTATTTAGACTACTGCAACGCTCTCTATGTGGGGTTGCCCTTGAAGACGGCCTGGAAGCTCCAACTGGTCCAACGTGCGGCATCCATGATACTAACAGGAACAGGACGCAGGGAGCACACAACTCCCTTGCTGTACCAGCTCCACTGGCTGCCGATCTGCTACCGGGCTCAATTCAAGGTGCTGGCATTGGCCTATAAAGCCCTAAACGGTTCCAGCCCAAGATACCTAACTGACCGCCTCTCGGCCTATGAGCCCACGAGGATTTTGAGATCTTCCGGGGAGGCCCTGCTCTCGATCCTGCCTGTGTCACAGGCACGGCTGGACGAGAGATAGGGCCTTCTCGGTGGTGGCTCCTCGGCTGTGGAACACCCTTCCCATAGACATCAGGCTAGCCCCCTCCCTGTTGATATTCTGCAGGAAGCTAAAGACCTGGCTGTTTAAGAAGGCATTTGAATAGAAGTGCAATGACTGGTAACTTGACCATAGGAATGGAACAATGGAAATGGTATCGGATTGTGAACTTGACGATGAGACGACTCGGAATGGCTTTGTAATAATGTTGATGTTTTTGATGAGCTATTTTGATAATGATGTACTGCGGATTATTTTTCACTATGTTTGTATTTTGCACCTGTTTTTCTATGTTGTACACCGCAATGAGTCGCCATTAGGCTGAGAATTGCGGTATATAAGCGTAGTAAATAAATAAATAAATAGTATTTCAATGGGAAATGTGGGCATGCTTTTGGCTGATGAGATAGGATGGTTGTTGTTGTCACCCCTTTGAGTCGCCTGAGGGCTGAGAAAAGCGGTATATAAATAAAAGTAAATACATTGTTTTGTGCTTTAAAGTCGTTTCAGACTTAGGTTGACCCTGAGCGAGGGCCGGGTAAATGACCTTGGAAGGCCGTATCTGGCCCTCGGGCCTTAGTTTGAGGACCCCTGCTCTAGAACATGGCCATATAGCCCGAAAAAACCCACAACAACCCACTCTTCAGACTGTCAACATTCTCCCTGAATTGTGGTATCCAGAACTGGAGAGAGGATTCCAGGTGAGGTACCATCACACTAGGGAAAAATCCACTGAAAATCCGGTTTCTGCCTCCTGCAGAATTCTGGGGTTTGTAGTTTAGGGAGGAGCCTTTAACAGCCTTACTAACCTACAAACCTCAGAGCTCTGTAGGAGGCAGAAACCGGATTTGAAGTGGATTCATTCTCTCGTGTGAAGAGGCAGACAGCCAAACATAAGGCGCAGAGCTTAGCTTTCCTGGGCAGAGGCAGGAGCGCCCCTTGTGCAAAAGGTGGGGAGAAAGCTCTCCAAGGGAAGCCAGCCTCCTCGCCTGAAATCCCGGGAACTTCCCGTAAAAGATGCGGATGAGTTTCCGAGTGCGGAGCCATGTGACTCCCCGAGGCTGCCAATGCCCGGCGCCTGGCTCGGATTTCAGTCCCAGCGCCTTGCCTCCTTCAGCCATGTGTCTCCGGAGCAGCGCGGAGGAGCGTTGGGCGCGGAGGGGCGCTTGGTAAAGCGAGTGGGGGGCCCGCAGGAGGACCAAGCAGCCCCAGCAGCCTCGCATGCTCCCATTCCCTCGCCATTACTTCTGCCAGACCCTTGGGGAAGGATGGGAGCCGGCGCCTTAGCCATCTGTGTGAGTACAAGCTGCCTCTTGTCTGTAGCGATTAGTGCGTGAAAAAGTAGCTGCTGGTGTGTGGTCCCGATGCGGGCAGGGAAAACAGGGAATTACACCCAGTATATTTCTGTAGCACTGCTCTATATGTTTTGGCTCAGAAGAAGAAACTCGCCTCAGTCCAGACCAGCCCCAATTCCCTTTTGACTGTAGTTTTCTTTACAGAGATCAGACTCAGAAAGTAATTCAGCTTTCATAGCCGGAATCACTGGGTTGCTGTGAGTTTTCCGGGCTGTATGACCATGTTCCAGAAGCATTCTCTCCTGATGTTTTGCCCACATCTATGGTAGGCATCCTTGGAGGTTGTGAGGTCTGTTGGAAACCAGGCAAGTGAGGTTTATATATTTGTAAAATGTCCAGGGTGGGAGAAAGAACTCTTGTCTCTTTGAGGCAAGTGTGAATGTTGCAATTGGCCAGCTTGATTAGCATTTAATGGCCTTGCAGTTCCAAGGCCTGGCTCGTTGCTGCCAAAGAAATCAGGGCCAGCTAACACCTCCCAACAAAGGATTCCCCCAGGCAGCAACGAGTCAGGTTTTGAAACTGCAAGGCAATTGAATGCTAATCAATTATTATTTGGGTTGTTGTAGGTTTTTTCGGGCTATATGTCCATGTTCTAAAGGCATTCTCTCCTGACGTTTCGCCTGCATTTATGGCAAGCATCCTCAGAGGTAGTGAGGTCTGTTACAAAGGACATCTAATCACCTCTCAACAAAAGTTTGCTCCAGGCATTGTCAGGCCGTTATATGCTAATCAAGGTAGTCAGTTGAAACATGCACACCTAGCTCCAGCAGACAAGAGTCCTTTGTCCCACCCTGGTCATTCCACAGATATATAAACCCTTTGTCCTAGTTCTAACAGACCTCACTACCTCTGAGGATGCTTGCCATAGATGCAGGTGAAACGTCAGGAGAGAATGCCTTTAGAACATGGCCATATAGCCCGAAAAAACCTACAACAACCCAGTGATTCCGGCCATGAAAGCCTTCGACAATAAATTATTATTATTTATTTCCAATATTTCTACCCCGTCTCTTCTCTGTCCCTGAAGGGGGACTCAGGATGACTTACACCTGGCAACGATTCGATTCGATGCTGCTACATATACACAATTACAAAAAATACAATAATACAAATGCAAAAATACAATAACCACTAAAATACATAAGGCATTAATTTAAAACTGAACATAAAGCATTAATTGAAGCAATAAGAGTCCTCAGCTGTATTGCCTTACCAGTCTATTTCCAACCAAAGTGCTAATTTAAGTCTGCTGTCCAAAAGCCTGGTCCCAGAACCACAATTTCAATTTCTTCCTGAAAGTCAGGAGGAATGGAGCTCATCGTATCTCATTTGGAAGTGCATTCCACAGGTGGGGGGCCACAGCCGAAAAGGCCCTGTCTCATCCCTGCCAGACGTATTTGCGATGTTGGCGGGAGCAAGAGCAGGGCCTCCCCAAATGTTCTTAAATTATGAGGTGGGATGTAGAGGCAGATGTGTTCGGACAAGTAAGCTGGGCCAGAACCGTATAGAGCTTTATAGGTCAAAACCAGCACTTTGAATTTGGCTCGGAAGTGGACTGGCAGCCAGTGGAGCTGACACAACAAGGGGGTGGTATGCTCCCTGTATGTAGCTCCAGTTAGTAATCTGGATGCCACTCATTGGACTAGCTGAAGTTTCTGAACTGTCTTCAAAGGCAGCCCCATGTAGAGTAATCAAGGTGGCCAATTGCAACATTCACACTTGCCTCAAGCAGACAAGAGTTTTTTCTCCCACCCTGGACATTCCACAGATAGATAAACCTCACTTATTTTCCAACAGACCCCTCGACTTCCTCTAACATCAGGAGAGTATGCTTCTGGAACATGGCCATACAGCCTGGAAAACTCACAACAACCCAGAAACTAGTTGGCTTGAGTTTTGGTATGACTTCCAGTGTTAATCTCCACTTCATTTCATGATGATGCAATGAGTGGATGTTTACTTTCAACAATACATCCTGAAAGTCTGGCCTCTCTCTTAAACATGTACTTGATGTTTTAGATATACTTCTAAAAACACACCCAAAGAAATGGCATCCATAAAAAATGTAGTCTTTTTTTTCCTTTTCTTTAAAATTAAAACTCTGAATTTGATTTACAGTTCATTCCACTTCAGGTTGAACATTCTTTATCCAAAAACGCATGGGACTGGAAGAGTGCCATATTTCAGATTTTGGAATACTTGTATATATCTATAGGTGATAGTAATGTATAACATGTAATGAAATAGTGGCATTCATTGATTAAACATTAATGCAGGGGTCCTCAAACTAAGGCCCGAAGGCTGGATACGGCCCTCCAAGGTCATTTACCCAGCCCTCACTCAGGGTCAACCTAAGTCTGAAGTGACGTGAAAGCACACAACAACAACAATCCTATTTCATCAGCCAAAAGCAGGACACACCTTCCATTGAAATACTAATAAGTTTATATTTGTTAACATTGTTCTTCATTTTAATTATATTGTTTTAGGTGTTTTTTGCACTACAAATAAGGTATGTGCAGTGTGCATAGGAATTCATTCATGTTTTTTTCAAATTATAATCCAGCCCTCCAACAGTTTGGGGGACTGTGACCTGGCTCTCTGTTTAAAAAGTTTGAGGACCCCTATATAATATATATATATAATTAGATAAGGCAACGGTCATACACTCCAGAAACAAAACAGCACCCCAGATAGTGGAATTCATTGATCTTTCATGTACATGTTTCAAGCCTACAGAATCCTAAGAGTAGTAGTTTGGTGAAACAGGGAATTATAAAAGTATTCAGTGCTAATCAAGGTGGCCAATTGCATGACTGCATGGAGTGCTGGCATGGATATCAGCAGAAAGGGCGGTTTATGCATATGATGTGGGAATGCGAACAGGTACAATACTTCTGGCAGACAATAAAAATGTGTCAGATCAAATATTAGGAACTGATTGGCTTATAACAAAAGAGATGGTGGTCTTAGTAAAAAGAGAGGGAATGGGAAATTACAGGGAAATGAAGGAAGCAATAATTGAGTGCACACAAGCGGTGATAGTATTGGGATGGAAAGACAAATCAAAGTGGACAATAAATAAATGGTATCAGTATATGGTGGACCAAATAGAATTGTGTCCAATTCTGGGTTCCACAATTGAAGAGAGATGTTGACAAGCTGGAATGTGTCCAAAGGAGGGCGACTAAAATGATCAGGGTTCTGGAGAACAAGAATTGTAAATGCTGTGTATATGTATAGCTTTCATCACACTAGAGAAAAATCCACTTAAAATCTGTTTTCTGCCTTCTGCACAGTTCTGTAGTTTAGTGAGGCTGTTAAAGGCTCCTCCCTAAACTACAAACTCCAGAATTCTGCAGGAGGAGGAAACCAGATTTTAAGTGGATTTTTTCTCTATAGTGTGATGAGGCTATAGTAGGCTATAGTAGCCTCATCACACTAGAGAAAAATCCATTTAAAATCTAGTCTCCAGGGCAGGAGAAAACAAGCTTGATCCTTCTTCCCTATGACTTCACCTCACATCTTGATACATGGCCCTCATCTTGTCTCCTCTCTGTCTTCCCTTTGTCAGGTTGAATATGCCCAGTGTGTGTCCTAAAATTGTGTGTGTGTGTGTGTGTGTGGTGTCCAATTGCAACATTCACACCTGCTTCAAGGAGATAAGAGTTCTTTCTCCCACCCTGGACATTCCACAAATATAGAAACCCCACTTGCCTAGTTTCAGACCTCACAACCTCTAAGGATGCCTGCCATCGATGTGGGCGAAATATCAGAAGAGAATGCTTCTGGAACATGGCCATACAGCCCAGAAAACTCACAGCAACCCGATTTCATGTACAGCTTCTACATGTAGCCTGAAGGTGTTTTTATATAGTTTTATAGTGTGCATGAAAATAAAGTTACGTACCATCAGAGAGCAGAAGTTTCACTGTCTCAGACACCAATTTGGACATTTTGGGATTTTGGAGGATTTCAGAATTCCAGATCAGGGATGCTCAACCTATATTTCCAATAGCATCTGGACAGAAATTACACCTGCTAGAAGTAGTTTTCTATTATCAATTCTGTTTCTGTGACTGATTGCTACCTATTATTTTATTTATTTATTTATTTACTACATTTATATTTATATTTACTACATTTATATATGTGATTGATTGTTACTTATTCTGAGTCTGTTATTCAAAACAGAGTCCCATTGAGACAGACCTGGGTATAGGGTGGCAACCTGTGCTGGACGGGTTGCACTCCCCCTGAAGTCGCAGGTCCGCAGTTTGGGGGTCCTCCTGGATTCTTCACTTACATTTGAGGCTCAGGCGTCGGTGGTGGCCGGGAGGGCCTTTGCACAATTAAGACTCGTGTGCCAACTGCGACCGTACCTCGGGAAGGCGGATATGGCCAAAGTGGTCCATGCTTTAGTCACCTCTAGACTGGATTACTGCAATGCACACTACATGGGGCTGCCCTTGAAAACGGCCCGGAAATTTCAGATGATCCAACGGGTGGCGGCCAGGTTGTTAACTGGGGCGCCTTACAGGGAGCGGTCAACCCTCCTGTTCAAGGAGCTCCACTGGCTGCCATTCATTTTCCGGACCCAATTCAAGGTACAGGTTCTTACCTACAAAGCCCTGAACGGTTTGGAACTCGCCTACCTGCTTGACCATATCTCTGTATACGAACCCACATGATCCCTTCAATCATCCGGGGAGACCCTGCTCTCGATCCCACCAGTATCGCAGACGTGGTTGGTGGGGACGAAGGAGAGGGCCTTTTTGGTGGTGGCCCCTCGACTCTGGAACTCACTCCCTAAAGACATCAGACAGGCCCCAACTTTGGCAGTCTTTAGGAGGAGCTTGAAGATGTGGTTGTTCCAGTGTGCCTTCCCGGAATAATGATCCCATAGCACTTTGTCCTCCAAAGCACTTTACATTTTTTAGGTCTGCTCGTATGCCCTTCTACAAATGCCACTATCACCTTTTCGTCCATGTCCCAGCATTATTTCCATTTTAACTTTACATTTGGCCTTCCCACTGTTTTAATTGCTTGTTATCTTACTGATAATGTTGTATATTTTATTGTCTGTGTTTTTATTTTAATTGCTTGTACTGTTGTTGTTATTGCTTGTATTGTTGTATTCGGCCTCGGCCTCATGTAAACCGCACCGAGTCCCTTGGGGAGATGGTAGCGGGGTACAAATAAAGTGTTATTATTATTATTATTATTATTATTATTATTAAATAGGATTCAGTCTCAAACAGTGGGGTGTAAGGTTGATACTATAGGAATTTTAGGCTCCAATTGTATACATTTTTTTTTACGTCTGAGCAAACATACACTGAATATTGCTCTGAAAATCAGTTCCTTCCCACTCACCCAGTCTTGCACCCAAAAGTATCATATTTTTACAGTTCTGCCTTTCTATATTTTAGCGCCCCAACATTGTTTCCAAAAGCTTTTCAGAGAATGCTTTTACAACTCAGAGTTGTATAAGTGGTAGGCCCTGTGTCTTGTTTTCAAGGGGAGAAAAAAAAGAAAGCCTCACATTAGATAAACCCAATTTGTTTTTCAAAGCAGGATTCTCACCCACCCCCATACTCTGGTTTCTTTTCTTTTGGTTCTCTTTCTGTCAGACTTCCTAAGTGACAATGGCTGCTGTTAATCCTCTGTGCAGCTGATCTCCAAAGGGGCTTACTCCTAAGCAGGCCTGTGCATGTTTGCTGCAGATATGGGTATGTTTGAAAGCAAGGTTCTTAAAAAAAAAAACAAATAGAAGAGTCACACACATACACCACCTTCTTTTAGTCTAGCACTGCAAGCAGGCTGATTTTTTAAATGGCGTTTGAGAAAGGAAGCTTATTTTTAAGTCTATGCATGCATAATTGTGTGTGAAAAATCTAATCTTCAAATTGACTCTACACATTGGATATAGTGTGCGGTTTAGCCCATGTCACAGAGAGCAAGCATACAATCATGGTTTGAGAATTAAACTTTGGTTGGCCCTGAGACCAGGGTTTAAAATGTTCACAAAGCCATTAAACCTGCTGCGTGATCTTGGGTACATCACACTCTCTCAACCTCACAGAATGGGAAAAGCCACCCCTCACTGCACAGATCTTGCCAAGGAAACCTATGACAGGTATGCCTTAGGGTTGCCACAAGTCAGAAATGGCTTGAAGTCACACAACAGAATAAAAAGTCAGACTTGGCCATGGTGGTCCATGCTCTTATTACATCTTGTATAGACTACTGCAACACACTCTACGTGGGGGTTGCCTTTGAAGACTGTTCAGAAGCTTCAAGTAGTCCAAAGGGTGGCAACCAGGTTTCTAATTGGAGCAACACATAGGGAGCATACAACCCTCCTGCTGAGCCAGCTCCATTGGCTGCCGGTTTGCTACTGAGCACAATTCAAAGTTCTGGCTTTAGCCTATAAATCCTTAAATGGTTCCGGTTCAGCTTACCTATCCAAACATATCTCCCTTTATGAGCCAGGTAAAGCATTAAGATTGACTGAGAAGGTCCTGCTCTTGGTTCCGCCACTTTCACAGGTGCAACTGGTGGGAACAAAAGACGGCCTTCTCAGTGGTGGCCCCTTGGCTATGGCACTCCTCCCCAGAGAGATCAGATTGGCCCCCTCCCTCCTGACATTTAGGAAACTACTGAAGAGGTGGCTTTTAAATCAAGCATTCGGGGAGTGAGATGAAGCAGTCAAGATAACTTTGGTATTGGTGCAATGTCAAATGTTTTATGTTTGCCTATGTCCAGTGTTTATAGTTCAGTGGTTTTAATTCATTATTGTATGCTATTTTAGTGATGTGATGTATTTTATATTTTGTGAGGCATTGGATTTTGCCAATTACTTGTTGTGAACCACTTTGAGTCCCCCTAGGACAGTGGTTCCTCAGGTATTTTGGCCTGGGGAAATCCTTTGTTGAGAGGTGATTAGCTGTCCCTGATTGTTTCTTGTCTGAAATTCCTGTGTTTCTGAGTGTTCTCTATTTACTGTTATTATTTTAGATTTGTTTAATAGTGCTAGCCAGATTTTGTTCATTTTCATGGTTTCCTCCTTTCTGTTGAAATTGTCCACATGCTTGTGGATTTCAATGGCTTCTCTGTTTAGTCTGACATGGTAGTTATTAGAGTAATCCAGCATTTCTGTGTTCTCAAAGATTTCGTTTGTCCTCTTGACATCTGAGGTTGCTTGAGTTGTATGTTTTTAAAATGTAAGCTGACAACTTCCATGATTGATATTTTGGCTTCAAAGACTTTCCTCTTTCATTACACAGGGAGATTTGGCACCTTGCCTCAAAAGGCCCAGGTTTGGTGCAGATCTACAGAAAGTAATGGTCCATAGACTGGCACCAGTCCACAAACTATTAGATGTTGGCTCACAAAATGTTTCCAGGAAAGAAGAAATAGTTGCAGTCAGTGGGCACAAATGTGATGCCACTCCTTAGCACATTGTGGGGAAAATTCTGCCAGTCTGACATGTAAACAGATTAAGAGGCAATGATTTCTTTTCTTTTCTTTTCACTATTATTTTTGGTGTTTTATCCATTTATGTGGATACTCCGAGATCCGGGTGTGTTTATAATGGCTTCCTTTCATGTTCTCAGATAACATAAATAATATTTTAAAAGCATTATCTTGCAGTTCCTGTTCTTTCCATCTCTTGTCTCTTTCCCTTTGGATCTTTTTGGCATGGTTTTGTGTATATCTGTGCAGAAGTTACACCATAGTGTTCAATGAGACTTACTCCCTGAAAAGCGTGCCAAGTGTTGCTGCCTTCATTCTTGAATGCTGTTGAGCAGGAATTAATGTTGCCAAGTTATCAAAACAATAACAAAGGACAATCAAAATTCATCATGTGCAAAGTTAAAGAAACAACCGTCAACAAGATGTGTTCTATGTAAATACCAAATGAAAATGATTCAGTTAGTTTAGACTTGTCACTCTCTGTAAAATGTAAAATGAAAAATTATACGATGCACATATTTCTGTCTTTATGAAAGGTCCTCACTCCAAAATATGAGATTTTTGGGGTGTCTTGTTAAGCTTATATAAAAAGGAAAGCTTTCCAACACACAAATATAGGACATCCCATGTAATAAATAATACCTACCAGTCCTATAAGAGACAAACTTTATGTCTCTCAAATAAGGGACATTGCTTATAATAAGGGATACATGGCAACCTTATCAAAATGGACACTCTGTTCAGTCTTATTTGCTCTGTCAGATAATTTGAATGAATTTAGAATAGTTGTTCAGAACTAGTTTCCCTTCATTTACTTCAGAATTAAGATGTTTACATCATTGAGGATTATAAAACATACATGCAAATCTGACCCAACAAGGTGGATGAAGCCTACCAACTTGTATTGCGGTTCAACATCTTTGTTTCTTCTTTACCAGGTTGCTAGAGACTGTGGAATTAAGCTTATTAAACATCTGTCTGGTCACAGATAATGTAATATTGGGATGCTTACAAATTGGCAGCTCACATGGTGTCTGTATTTGGTTTAGTATTTGTAAATGCCTGCAAAAATGAATGCAACGAATGCAAACAGAGTTAGGTAATCCCTTTATTTAGATCACACAAAATCCCACACAAGTGTGCAAGCTCTGGGGTTCAAAATGTAAGGAGTGTAGAAAGGAGAAAAACTTGATTTATAGTATCCTGAACACAGTGTTTGTGTGTTTAGAAAAGCAAACATCACAATCTTGTGGATTACGCAATGGGCTAAATGGTTCAGTCCCTACTCTATGCCTTATCCTATATAATTTTCCTTCTAAATAGTTATTTGTTTTGGCCAGTCACTAGGGAAAAAAGGAGTAAATAAAATATACCATTAAAATAACATTAAATATAAAGCATTTTACCATTTGGCTATGGCTCTGGAGACTAGGGTTCAATTCTCCAGTGAGCCATGGAAATCCACAGGGTGAGTCACACTCTCTCAGCCTCAGAAAACCTTATGAAAAGTCCATCTCAAGGGTCACCATAAGTCAGAAACAATTTGAAAGTGCACAAGAACAATATGAAGATACTGTAAAATTACAACTCCCACTATTCCACAGCAGTTGAAGACATGTCAGACTGCATTAATTCCACAGTGTAGACACATCCATGAATGTGTGGAAAACAGCTTATAGAATAGTGTATAGCTGAAACTGCTGCATAAGAACTCAGTTGTTTTCCATTGCCTTGCAAGACTTACTTAGCTCTTTCTTTTTATCTGTACTTCTCCTTATGCTGGTGTTTCGGTGGAGAAGGTTGCCATTCACCGACAGTCCTTTTCTTTCCGCTCCACCCACAGTTGCTCTGGTGATGCAGTTTGAGTGCTTAGAAGTTATCCACTCATGTTGCTTGGCTACCCATTGAGAAACTCCTCCTTGGGAGTGTCCTTTTCCCTCTTTTCCATCCTATATGGGTGTGTGCATGTTTTTATCCCAGATTTTTTTCTGGGGTGAACTTTGCCGTGAATATATGTCTCCAAGAGCCATGCAGCCCCCTGTTGTAACACTGACGGACTGTTCTGCCTTTCTCTGCTCTTTCAAGCAAAGTAAATCAGCAGTGAAGCTGAAAGAAGACATGAAAAAGATTGCCTGCGCACCATTGAAAGGGCAGAGGGGCAACCCTGGTCGGAGAGTGTTTGGCACAAACCTTCTGGAGCTTCAGCAGCAGGGACTAAGCAAGAAAGGCATTCCAGATGTGGTCTGGGATATTGTTGAATACCTGACTCAGCACGGTAAGATCCTACTTCATTCCTTGTATTTTAAAAACAATAGCAGAAAGGTATCATATTAAGGGTATAGCTGTTCTACTAGCATATACTTATTAAATGTCATTATAATTATAGAGTTGGAAGAGGCCCCAAAGATCATCCAATTCAAACCTGACATGCAGGAAAATGCAACCAAGGCACTCCTGACAGATGGCCATCCACCCCCTTTTTAAAACCTCTAGAGGAGGAAATTCTATCACACTCCAAGGCAGCATATTCCACTGTTGAACAACTCTTATACTCAGGATGATCTTCCTAATATTTAGTTGTAATTCTTTTCCTGCAGTTTGAAACCATTGCTGTATCCAGACAGGCCTTTATCCCAGGAGAATCTGCGTTTTAAAAAAGGGCGCGCTTTCTGGGTTGGTTGTATAGACGTTCTTTCAGGACTAGCCCAAGAGAACGCCTGAAAGCCATCCCCCCCCCAAGCCCCCAGACCCCTTAGAAAAGAAATAAAAACTTACGTGGCCTCCATTACAAGCCTCAGCCAGCTCTCCCAGTGCATAGAAATGATGCACAAGGGGAACGGGGGGAGGGGATTTTCCTCCCTCCTCCCCCCCCCCTCCGCTCTCCTGGTGCGTCATTTCTACATGCTGGGGGAGGCCACATAAGTTTTTATTACTTTTCTAAGAGGTCTGGGGGCTTGGGGTGAGGGGCAGGTGGGTATTCTCACAGTTTACTGGGCTTATTTAGCCTGGTAAACTGTGGGAATACTGTCCGGACTTCAGTATTCTGCAATCCTGAATTGGAAATAGTGGGTTTATCCCGTGCCTTCCAAGAAGGTTCAGAATAAACCAACTAACTAATTAATTCACTACAAACCAGAGTTTTCCTGGTTTGTAGCAAATTAATTCGGGACTGTCCAGAACAAACCAGGGTTTTCCTGGTTTTTAGCAAATTAATTCGGGACTGTACAGAATGTTGTCTGGACAGCCCCTCTGTTATTGAGGTAGATACCACAATAAAGGTCCTATCTGGATAGGCCCCTAGTCTTCAAAGCAGCAGGAGAAAAAAAGCTTGCCGCTTCCTCAGTATAACATCTTTTCAAATATTTGAATGTGGCTGTCATGTCCCCTCTTAACCTTCTTTTCTCCAAGTTAAACATTCCCAACGCCATTCCTCATGGCTTCCAGACATTTTCTGAAATTCAAAAATCCAAAAGTGTCCACTTGGGTGGCTGAGATAGTGACACCTTTGCTTTTTAATGGTTCAGCCAAAACCTTGTTGCATGCACATAACCTTTAGTCTATGTGTATAAGACATCAATGAATGTCATGTTTAGATTTGGTTCCCATCTCCAAGATATCTCATTATGTATGGGTATGCAAATACCAAAAGTGCTTGGGATGTTGTTGTTTTTTCTTTATGCAAATACTATGAAAACATACAAATTCCCAAACACTTCTGGTATTTGCATATGCATACATAACATATACAGTTATTTGCATATATGAAAACATAGGAAATCCCAAACATTACTGGTTCCAGGCATTTCAAATTCTTGTTTACAAAGCACGTAAAAGTTGCTTTTGGGGAAAATGCTGGGAGTCTGAAATTTATGGATGCTCACTATGCTCTCTATTAGGGCCGTGGTGGCACAGCGGGTTAAACCGCTAAGCTGCAGAACTTGCTGAATGAAAGGTCACCATTTCAAATCCATGGACTGGGTGAGCTCCTGTTATTAGCTCAATGTGTCAATCAATGTGAATAGATCAATAGGTACCGCTCCCGTGAGAAGGTAACGGCACTCCTTGCAGTCATGCTGGCCACATGACCTTGTAAGTGTCTATGGACAACGCCAACTCTTCGGCTTCAAAATGGAGATGAGCACAAACCCCCAGTCGAACATGACTAGACAATGTCAAATGGAAACCTTTGCCACTGTGATGTGGAATTATGTTTAATCCTCCTGTCAGAATAACACTTTCCAGGGACTATTAACGTAGGATACATTGATATTGCAGAGGTGTGTATATTTATTTTATCTTTGCATCTCACCTCTTTTATTTTCTTGGAATTCCAGGCTTGCTTAGCTTCAGCAAGTTACTTGCATTATTTGCCTTTGTCCAGGTTTTTATACCAATTTTGCTTTTCAGAAGTGGAAGGAAAACATTTCCTTCCCCACTATCCTCGGGACCTCCTATATTTGACTTAGCTAAAAAGAAGACAAGCAAGTTCATGAACAATGTCTTTTCTTTAACTCAAACTGCTGTGGCTCGATGCTAAGATGTTTTTAGTGAGGCAGCACCACTCTTTGGCAGAGAAGCATGAAAACCTTGTAAAACTACAACTCCCATTGATTCCATAGCATTGAGCCATGTAGTTGGACCCCAAGTGAAGTCCTGGTTTTGTATGGTTAGTATTAGTTTTTCTTATCCTAGTTTGAAATCTTATTGCAACAACACTTCTACATTTGACATCAGTCAGATTATCCTGTCCATACTTTGAGATCATTTTTGGTGGTCCTACTTGAGAGAAAAAGGAAGGAGAGAGAGAGAGAGAGTCAGAGAGAGAGACTTATTTAATCTGACATGAATATGGATTAAATCCTCTGCTTGTTTTGTTTTTGAAACTTTGAGCTACAGCTTTGCTCTTTGATGCTAAGGTGCTGTCTTCTAGAAATAAATTCATTTGTCAAGGCCATGGACCTGAAAGCTGGGCAATGAAATAGTCAGGTAAATAGATAGATTTCATAAAACATAGAAACTTTTATAAAGAACCAAGTCTAGGTGTAACACCAAACAAAGTTTTAGCAAACAACTAGTTTGCACATGGGAGGTGCAGTGTCCTTTTTACAGAATGTGCATTTTCTTTGCTCTTCTTGTTTCTCATGCGATTTGATGATAACAAAGTAACAAGCTAAATATTTTTGGGTTAAACATAAGTAACACTTTGTGAAGTTGTGTTGCATTTCAAGATGCCCCATGTCCTCCTCTCCCCCCCCCCCCTCATTTTTTATGTCTTTTTGTTTTGAAAGTGGCCTTTTGTCTGCAGGATGTAATGGTTACCCAGCTTTTTGGCTTTTTAGCCTACAGTTATTAGCTGGATGGTCTTGGCACTTGTAATGCAAAAAATGACTTCTCAGAGCTCAATCTGTGGGTTTCTGCAGACAGGACAAATGTATTGGAAAGCTGCATATTAGTTACTATAGGTGTCATGATATGCAGAAACTTCCGCAATAAAAAGGGGGCTGAACAGATGACATTCTGGGCAGTCCCACATTAATTTGGCACAAACCAGGAAAACCCTTGTTTGTGCCGAATTAATTTGTTAGTGATTTATTCCAGTGCTTCCAGGTCTGGACTGCAGAATACCATTCCCACAATTTACTGGGCCAAGTAAGCCCGGTAAACTGTGGGAATACCCACCGCTCCCCCCAAGACCCCTTAGAAAAGTAGTAAAAACTTACCAATCATCCATCAGAAACCTCAGCAAGTACTCCCTGTGCATAGAAATGACATGCCAGGACAGTGGGGAGGAGGAGGGAAAATCACTCCTTCCCCCTCCTGCTCTCCTGGCACATCATTTCTACACACTGGGAGAGTTTGCCAAGGGTTCTAATGGACGATAGGTATGTTTTTACTACTTTTCTAAGGGGCCTGGGGGCTTGGGGGAGAGGGGTAGCGCCTCTGGACATTATCTCGGGCTAGTCCCAAGAGAACGTCTGGACACCCCCACCAGAAAGTGCGCGTTGCTGATGGAACCACCTGGATAGATAGATAGATAGATAGATAGATAGATAGATAGATAGATAGGCAAGCAGGCATGCAAACATAAGCATGCATACAGACATATGCATACATACATGTACGTACCGAAACGAATACATACATGCAAGTGCCCTAGAAATAGCTACAAACTACCACTGTACCACCCCACTGTGCAACAAGAATAAAGGTGGTAAGAACTGGAAAAGCTCAGCAAAACCCAAGGGGCTGTTCTGCAAGAAGTCAAACTTCTTTGAATCAATTTGGAGGATCAGTGTGATTTGATTTGGATCAGTGTGATTTGATTTGGATCAGTGTGATTTGATCTAAGCCCAGGGTTCAAGTTTGCATATGACTGAGGAAACCCACTGGTGACCTTGGGCAAGTCACACTCTCTAAGTCGCAGAGAAAGGCAAAGGCAATTGGAAACAACTTAATGCCAAACACTAACAACAGCTATGGAAGCATTTATAGTAAAGGTAAAGGTTTCCCTTGACATTAAGTCTAGTTGTGCCTGACTTGGAAAAGTGAAACTCATCTCCATTTTAAGCCAAGGAGCCAGCATTGTCCATAGATGCCTCCTAGGTCATGTGACTGGCATGAATGAATGGAGTGCCGTTAACCTTCCCGCCGGGGCAGTATCTATTGTTCTACTCACATTTGCATGTTTTTGAACTGCTAGGTTAGCAGGATCTGGGGCTGACAGTGGGAGCTCACTCCATCCCACGGATTTGAACCACTAACCTTCAGGTCAGCAAGTTAAGCAGCTCAGCGGTTTAACCCGTTGCACCACCACAACCCATGGAAATATTTATACTAGTTCTGATTTAAGTACTTACTGTCTGCAATGTCTCATCATGGCCAGCAGGTGTCAGTATTGGATTTCTCCAATTCAGCCTCAAAAGTTCCAACACTGCAGGATATTCAAAACTTTTTGCATATATTATACCAATCCTTATTATAACCGCTTTGCCAGGCAGGCCAATATGGCTGTCTCTGTATGGTGGATACTCTTGGAGATTAAGTGACTTGCATACAGCAATTTTGTGATTTTTGTGAAAGAAAGACAATTGAATACAGTACTCTCTTTTTCAACATTGTGTGTTACTCTCTTCTCTCTCTAGTAGTAGTTGCATTTATAAAATATATAAGCTGTCATTCCTCTGCAAGGATCCTAACTAGGTCCCTGTATCCACTGCCATTACATTTCTGACAGGACCAAGGTTATCTGAAACTACAAATATGACCAAATACAGTACCATTAAATTTCCTAACTTCCAATCCCAGCATACTATAAAGTTGTACTGGAGGATCTAGCAATTTCTGGAGATATATATATATATATATTTAAATATTTGTTAAGTACCCTATGGTAACTTCTGGGGGAGACACATGATAAAAGTGCCTGAAATATCTTACAAATTCCTAAAGAGACCGTTTTCCCCAGGTTCGGGTAAGTGAAACTGGATATGAGTGCCATGGTTATGGGAGTCTCAGGCTATTATTATGATCCTTTTCTAAAATAAGCATTAAGTAAAAAATAAAACCTTATACACACTAGAAAAGTATGTCCAGCTCATTCCTGCTTATGCTCATTTGAGATGAAACACAGTTGCACAGAGTATGCAAGTCTAACATATGAAGAAATTACACAAATATTTCTACAATGCTTTTGAAGGTACTCCTCTTGCCCTGAAATTTCATCCTCTTGGTAGATTGGAGAGGAATGGCCAGGCTTGGAGATATGAGAGCCCTGTTTGAAGTTGTTCGGTCCCTGTCTGCACATGTGGCTTTTCCTACTTTATGCTTGACTGTGACTCTGCCCTATTTGTTTACAGTTCTTTTTGGAAGTTGTTAAGTGCCCATTCTATTTACAATGTATGCATTTTACTTCAAATTTTATGGCATATGTTGTATAAACCGATTGGAGATTTTATTATATTATGTCAGGGGTGAGGAACCTTAGACCCACCAGATGGCTTGGGATGGCAACACTCACAATCCCTTTCACTTTCTGGAAGACCAAAAGCCTTGTCTTAAGCATTATAGATAAATGGATGTGCAGACTTCATTTTTTGCCTCTTGTTCACTGTTTTAGGTGGGGAAAAACTGACTGAGGAATCGGCTATATTTAGCATTGGCCATCCGTTGGTTTCTTGGCAGTGTATTTGTAATGCAGGGTAATGGGTGCGCTGGTTATTTTGACTCCTTTCGAATATGTAATTACAGGTCTAAAACAAGAAGGGCTGTTCAGGGTGAATGGCAGTCTGAAAACAGTGGAACAGTTGCGCCTGAAGTACGAGAGCGGAGAGGAAGTGGACCTGGTGGCCGACGGAGACGTCAGCTCAGCTGCCAGTTTGCTGAAACTATTTCTCAGGGAGCTGCCAGACCGCGTGATCACTTCTGCGGCACACCCCAAATTCATGCAGCTGTACCAAGGTGACAATTTTTCATCATTCCTACACATAGTATTCATATAATCAAAGTTGGGAGAAACTCCAAGGGGCCATCTAGTCCAACCCCATTCTGCCATGTAGGAATACACAATCAAAGCACTTCTGACAGATGGCCATCCAGTCGCTGCGTAAAAGAAATCCCATCTCACTCTAACTTCCACTGTCTGGAAGGTCTTCCTAATGTTTAAGTGGAATCTTTTCCCCTATAGTTTGAATCCATTGCTCTGTGCCCCAGTCTCCAGAGCAATAGAAAACAATGCAACGCCCTTTCAAATATTTAAACATGGCTATTATGTCCCCTCTCTGCCTTCTTTTCTTCGAACATTGAATCAATTGTAGTATTGTGGTTGGAGTGTGATACTAAGACTCCAGAAGAACAGGGTCCAAATCCTCCCTCCTGTATGGAAAGCCACTACAGTAAGTGACCTTGTGAAAGTCACTTTCTCAGCCACAGAGAAAAGTAATGGCAAACAACCACCATCCTGAACAAAACCTTGCAAAGAAAATCCTATCATAAGATTACCTCAGTGTTGCCAAAAGTCAGAACCAACTTGAAGTGCACATGACATAGAAATCTAAGATATATCCTATACACATTCCTTGGTTGATCCACTAGGCCAGTGGTTCCCAACCTTTTTTGGCCAGGGACCACTTGACCAGAGACCACTTTGACCAGGGACCATTCTCCAATATTAGTATCAATTAGATTCAGTTTGGTTATTTGGGGTGCTGATCCAGAAAATTGCATTGAATAGACCACATCAGTTCTAGTTTCAGAAACAGAGCATATGCCATCCAGTGGTCACCATCTCACCCACAGAAAACCATATTCAATAAGCCTTGACAATGTTAGAGGATTTCACAAGAACAGTCGCTGTTGTTGCAACAGTGTAGAAATGGTGAGGCCGCGGACTATATTTTAGTTCTTGCAAACCACTGGTGGACCATGGACCACAGGTTGGGAACCACTGCACTAGACACAAAGATGCGTTTAGAGTATTTAATCATTATCTCCATTGCAGCAGTTTCATTTTCATTTTGGGAAGCCTGAAACAAAAGTGCTGAAAGTTTACACTTCAAAGAATCCATATACCCAGTTGTTGTTTATTCGTTCAGTCACTTCCGACTCTTCATGGACCAGCCCACGCCAGAGCTCCCTGTCAGCCATGGCCACCCCCAGCTCCTTCAAGACCAAGCCAGTCACTTCAAGGAGACCATCCATCCATCTTACTCTTGGTCGACCCCTCTTCCTTTTTCCCTTCCATTTTCCCCAGAATCATTATTTTCTCTAAGCTTTCGTGTCTTCTCATTATGTGGCAAAAGTACTTCATCTTTGCTTCTAATATACTTCCCTCCAGTTAGCAGTCAGGCATTATTTCCTGGAGTATGGACTGGTTGGATCTTCTGGAGGTCCAAGGCACTCTCAGAATTTTCCTCCAACACTACAGTTCAAAAGCGTCTCTCTTCCTTCTCTCAGCCTTCCTTATGGTCCAGCTCTCACATCCATAGGTTACTAAGGGGAATACCATTGCTTTAACTATGTGGATCTTCATCGCCAGTGTGATATCTCTACTCTTCACTATTTTATCATATACTAGCTGTGCCCTGCCACGCGTTGCTGTGGCCTATAGTAAAACTTATCAAAGTTGAGGTAGATATCTGGACTATTATGAAAGAGAGGTACCTACCTATTCCTTCCCCCTTTTCCTCCCCATTTCTCTCCTTTCTTCCTTCTCTACCTCTTTCTTTCTTTCACTACTTGGTTTCATCCTTCTCTCTTTCCTTCATTCCCTCCCCCTTTCTTCCTTTGCCTTTCTTCCCTCCCTGTTTGCTTCCTTCTTTCACTTTTTATTTCCTTTTATTTTACCACCATCATAACAATAACAATAATGCAATGCATTGCCTCTGGGACCTGACACCTCTCCCATTCCCCCAGGGTCTCATAGGAACAATAGCATAATAATAATAATAATAATAATAATAATAATAATAAAATAATAATAATAATAATAGAAATAACAACTTTTACCCGCCACGTGTTGCTGTGGCCGATCTTCCCTCTTTCTCTCCTTCTTTCCCTCCTTCCTTCCTTCCTTCCCTCCCATCTTTCCTTCTCCTCTTCTTTCTCTATCTCTTTCCTTCCTTCCCCCTTTTTCTTTCTTTTCTGCTGTCTCTCTTTCTTTCCTTCCATCTTTCCTCTTTCCTTTTCTTCTTCCCTCTCCTCTTCCTCCTTCCCCTTTTTCTTTACTCCCTCTTCTTTCTCTCTTTCCTTCCTTCCTGTCTTTCCTAGATTTTGACAGGGCGGGGGAAGGGGCGGGGTGGGGTTTGGTGGTGGCGTGAAGTAAAAGGAGGTAAGATTGGGGGGGGAGTGATGGAGCGTGGGGTTGTGTGTGTGTGTGCGGCGGTGGGGGGGAGTGATGGAGCGTGGGGTTGCGTGTGTGTGTGCGGCGGCGGGGGAGGGGGGTTGCGTGTGTGTGTGCGGCGGCGGGGGGAGTGGGGTTGCATGTGTGCGTGCGGCAGCGGGGGAAGTGATGGAGTGTGGGGTTGCGTGTGTGTGTGCGGCGGCGGGGGGAGTGGGGTTGCGTGTGTGTGTGCGGCGGCGGGGGGAGTGATGGAGTGTGGGGTTGTGTGTGTATGTGCGGCAGGGGGTGTGTGTGTGCGGGAAGCGGCGCGGCGGGGCTTGGAGTGGGCATGGTTTCCGCAGAGGGAACGTTGGCCGGAAGGGCATGTGCGCGCGCCAGGGAACTTGCGGCTGGGCGCCAATGCGCATGCTCAGTTGTTTTGCCATTTTGTGAGTGTGTTGTTGTGTTGTTTTTCATTTAGAGTAGATACGTTTGTACCTTGTGGGTTGTGTTATGGGCATGGGAATTTTGGTTAAGTTTCGTTGGGGTTTTTTTGAGTTTTGTTTTTTTGCCGTTTTGAGTGTGTTGTTGTGTTGTTTTTCATTTTGAGTAATATGTTTGTACCTTGTGGGTTGTGTTATGAGCATGGGAATTTTGGTTAAGTTTCGTTGGGGGATTTTTTGAGTTTTATCCTTTTGCCATTTTGTGAGTGTGTTGTTGTGTTGTTTTTCATTTTGAGTAGATATGTTTGTACCTTGTGGGTTGTGTTATGGGCATGGGAATTTTGGTTAAGTTTCGTTGGGGGAGTTTTGAGTTTTGTTGTTTTGCCGTTTTGTGAGTGTGTTGTTGTGTTGTTTTTCATTTTGAGTAGATATGTTTGTACCTTGTGGGTTGTGTTATGGGCATGGGAATTTTGGTTAAGTTTCGTTGGGGTTTTTGAGTTTTGTTTCCTCGTTGGATGCCCCTAACAAATTTATATATATAGATGCCCAGTTACAGAAATGCAAATTCTGTCATTAAAAATAAAGTGTGTGAGTGAATGTCAGGGCCAGCCTTACCGTTAGGTAAAGCAAGATAGTGGCCTGCGGTGTCATATGCAGTGGTGAGATGGTACCAGGATATTTCACCTTCTCAATTTTAATAAACTACACTGCCCCAAATGCCTTATGTGACTGCTGGAAAGAGTAAAATTCAGACAACTAAATGGTTAGTCTTGATAAACAAATAAATGCAAGGAAATGTATTTTCTTGAATTTGATTACTTCACTTCTTCTGATTGCAAAATATCTGGAAACAAAATACAACAAAGGAGAGCACATGTGTTACAAGTGAAAGATTGATTTCCCTTACATCACCAGCTAGGGGTGGGGAAATTTATTTTTTGGAACCAGAGAGAGCCATTACCAGGCAGTATGAGCAATAGTGACTAGATGTACAGACTGCGCATAAGCTAACTTCTTGGGTTCATACTGATCAGGAGAGGTTCATGACTCAGTAGCAGACCAACTATCTTGCATGCAGAAGTTTTGCAAGTATGAGGAGGAGGATAATAAGCTTTCCATATGTATAATGTGCATAATATATGCCAGTCTCCAGATTCAGCTTTTTGGTAAATGCATTGAGAACATTTTACTGCCTTCAGGTATAAGTATAAAAGGGATAATGGCCATAATCTAGCACAGGGGTCCTCAAACTAAGGCCCAGGGGCCGAATACGGCCCTCCAAGGTCATTTACCTGGCCCTCAGTCAGGGAAAAGCAAACAACAACAATCCTATCTCATCAGCCAAAAGCAGGCCCACACTTCCCACTGAAATACTAATAAGTTTATATTTGTTAAAATTGTTCTTCATTTTAATTATTGTAATATTTTAAAGTGTTTTTGCACTAAAAGTAAGATATGTGCAGTGTGTATAGGAATTCATTCATATATATTTTTTGCAATTGTAATCCGGCCCTCCAACAGTTTGAGGGACTGTGACCTGGTCCTCTGTTTAAAAAGTTTGAGGACCCCTGATCTAGCATATCCATGGGCAAAAGTCAAAGGTTCAAATTTGGGGAGAAGGGGTGAGCTCCTGCTATTAGCCCCAGCTTCTGCCAACCTATCAGTTTGAACACATGCAAATGTGAGTAGATCAATAGGTACTGCTTTGGTGGGAAGGTAACGATGCTCCATGCACTCATGGACCCACATGCCGGCTCTTTGGCTTAGAAATGGAGATGAGCACCACCATCCAGAGTTGGACATGACTAGACTTAATGTTAAGGAGAAACCTTTACCTTTTTTAACAGTCTTTCTTCTAGCTGTGTTGCTTTTCTGTCTACATAAAATAAATGTCAGCCCTCCATATCCATGGATTCTGCATCTACATGTCATCCATGGCTTGAAAATGTTCAAAACAATATAGAAAACAAACATTGATTTGGCCCTTTTATATAAGGGAAACTACACAATTGCATATGATGGGTCTAGCTTCTACTGATTTTGGTATCCAGGGGCATCCTAGAACCAAGCCCCAACAGCTACCAAAATCCCACTAAATTTTGAATGGAGGAGCATTCAGATGTGTGGTTGAAGATGACGGAGTCCAGATATAGATTTATCAGCTCAATGTCAACCACATATCCTCAAGGTCTGTCTGTCTATCTATCTAATCTTCCTTCCTTGGGAGATTTAAGATACAAAGGCAACTATTGTATTTTAATTTTGAAAATGTTGAAAGCTTACTGGTTCCTGTTGCTGTTACCACAGAGCTTAGCAGTAAAAATGTCCTCCAACAGCCTGCTGTTTTTTGTGGTGAGTTTCTTTCTTTCTTTTCTCAAGGCCACTTGTCCCTTGTTCCCGAACTTACGTTTTTGATAAGATCAAGGTCGTCTGGGAAGACTAAGAATGGTCTACTTGTTTGTGGTCATAAAGGTGCCAGTTATGTATCACTCAGCAAAACACATAAAGCCTTGTTTTGGAAATAATGTCGACCCATGGAATAATAACAACAAGGGACGTGTGTTCACGGACTGTTTAGAGATAAAACAAATGGTAAATTCGGGAAGTGAGCTAAAGAGCCAGGCAATGTCTCTGTCACATTATGGAGCTGGAGTTTTTAAAGGTGTTATTGGAGCTTGTGGACATTTTGACAAAACCATTCCAAATACCACTCCAAACTTTCTTTGCTATGTGTTTGCCATAATGTCTTTAGAGGAAAGATGTGCTGGTGATTTTACAAATTAGTTCAAATTCTTCTTGAGCCAAGATACAGCAGGATTCTTGCAATGCTTGGTCTTGTTATCTTATAAAGCTTAAAATACTTCCTCTGGTTCAGATGTTATTGGACTACAGCACCTTGAGTCTTACTCGTCAAAGACAGTAAGAAGCTATGCCATCTGCTGGTTATATGCAGTTATATTTGAATGGCCTAGAACAGTGTTTCTCAATCTTCCTAATACCACGACCCATACATACAGTTCCTCATGTTGTGGTGACCCCCAACCATAAAATTATTTTTGTTCTATTTCATAACTGTACTTTTGTTACTGTTATGAATCATAAGGTAAATATCTGATATACAGGATGTGTTTTCATTCACTGGACCCAATTAAGCACAAATATCCGATATGCCCACATTTGAATACTGGTGGGGTTGGTCGGGTTTTGTTTTTGTAATTTGATTTTGTAATTTGGAAGTTGCAGTTGCTGGGATTTATGGTTAACCTACAATCAAAGAACATTCTGAACCCCACCAACGATGGAATTGAACCAAATTTGGTACACATAACTCACATGACCAACAGGAAATACTGGAAGGGTTTGGTGAGCATTGACCTTGAGTTTTGGAGTTGTAGTTCACCTACATCCAGAGAGCATTGTGGACTCAAACAATGATGGATCTGGGCCAAACTTAGCATGAATACTCAATATGCCCGAATGTGAACACTGGTGGAATTTGGAGAAAATAGACCTTGACATTTGGGAGTTGTAGTTCTGGGATTTATAGTTCACCTGCAATCAAAGAGAATTCTGAACTGCACCAACAGTAGAATTGGAATCCTCAGTTCTCTGTTATTATCTAAAGCTTTTTAAGTATCAGTGATGAAGTGGTGAGGTATAAACAAGTGTCCACTCAAAGTTGAGCAGCATTTCAGCAAGATTATTGTCCACATTGAGATGATGGTACAGGTGGAGCATCTCTCACAGTTGTGGCTGCTCTACAATTTCTAATCTGACTACCCAAGCTGGCTGGAAATATTGTCCTGCATCTTGTTGTTTGGTGTCAGCTAGAGTAGACCAGTTGAATCAATTAGTGAGTCAACGCATAAATTAATTTAGTGGAACTCCACCACTCAAGGTGCACAGTAGGATCAAAGCCATTGGGAGTTGTAGTCCAACACATCTACAGGGCTTCTAGTTTGGGAAGGCTATATTAAATTAAAAGGATATTTGGGCAGAGGTGTCTGTCGTGCAAACTTTTTAACTTACTTAGATAATCTTGAGCTAGATCAGTGGTTCTTAACCTGTAGGCCGTGGATCACCAGTGGACCGCAAAGACAAAAATCTGGTCAGTGAGCCTCTTTTCTCTTTATTTTATTTTATTTATTTTTATTTCTGCTCCTTTTGCACCACCTGCTACTTTTTTCCTGTTGCTGACCATGGCATATGTTCTGTATCGGAAACTAGAGCTGATGTGGTCTATGCAATGCAGTTTTCTGAATCAGCAGCCCAAACCAAATCTAAAGTTGATCAGAAACTGATTCATAACCCTTTTGGTACTAATGTGGGAGAGTGGTCCCTGGTCAAGTGGTCCTTGGTCAAAAAAAGATTGGGAACCACTGAGCTAGATGGATCAGTGGCCTAACTCACTGTAATGCCATTTATGTATTCATAATCTACCATGTGTCTATTCATCACTAACAAGCTGCCAGAACACAATAGTGTGCTTGTCTTGATATTTCTTTGTCATATGCCTAGCCAGATTAAAGTGGTACACCTATTACTAATGTATGAATATGTAGTGAGCATTCAGCCATAGTGAAATTCATGCTGAGAATGTCCTGGATCATGCTGTTGACCAGCATGCTACATCATCTCTCCATTGATAAGCAGTATTAGCGATAGATACTAGAAAGGCTTTGTAAAATAAATGGTAAGATCCAAGCTGTTTTATAAGAGAAGTCTCTTTTTCACCTGTTCAGGAAAACATATTGGAGAGCTAATTGCTTCTCACCATCTCCTGCTGACATTTGAGCTCATTTGGTACTTTTCTATGTTAAGAAAGATCTCTTTTATCCCCCTGGAAACCCAGCAAGATTTTAGTCTTCAAGATAGAAATACGTAGTAGTCAAGACCACTGTAATTAAAATCTTCAGTCTTTTGGGATAAAGAGAAGTCTCAGAAAGACCTGGTGTCGTCTTTTCTTTAAATATTTGATACTCTGAAAGTTTTGAACAATATAAGTCATACCCAAACTCCAGTTCAATGATACCTTCCCAATAATGTACTGGAATCTCATGAATATATTGTGAACTCACAGACTACAATCATTTGTACAGTTTTCATCCTTTGCTTTCTGTTTGTTCCCTGTAATCTTTCATTATATTGGATTTGGCAAACAACAGTTAGCTTTTCACCACCAAGTCACAGTGTGAGCTTATTTGAAAACAGAGTTGAAACCACATTGGGAGTCAAGGTGCTAAACACAATTTACCAATTCAGATGCCACAGCTAATAGCTATTAGAGGAAACCATAAACGAAGCAGGGAAACCATGGGGGGCACACAAACCTTTGGTGTGTTTCCAAACCTCTTGCCAGTTATTAAGTCAGAAGTCAACTGCACACAGGCAGACTCCGAATTACAAACATCCGACTTACAAACAACTCATAATTAAGACGGAGGTGAGATAACAGGAAGTGAGTGAAACCTACCCCCAGGAAAGAAAATTCACTCCTGAAAGAGTTATTGTGGAGAAAAGGTGTCTTGACTGAAGCTTTATTACTAATCCTTGTGTCTACAACAAGCCACATTTTTCACAGTGTTCTCTGGATGTCGGTGAACTACATGCCATGCAATTACAATGTCATTCCACTTTAAACAATGATAGATCTGGACCAAAGTTGTCATGAATACTCAGTATGCTCAAATGTGAAGACTGGTGGAGTTTGGGGAAAATAGACCTTGACATTTGGAAGCTGTAGTTGCTGGGATTTATAGATCACCTACAATCAAAGAGAATTCGGAACCGCTCCAACGATAGAATTGGGCCAAACTTCCCACACAGAACCCCCTCCCCCCGCATTGAAGGGACTTTCTGTTGCAAGCCTCCCTCCAGACTCGCACACTCTCCCTCACCTGCACGTGTGCACCACACTGCCATGTGCCAAGCACGCCTGCTCTCCCCACTTGGAGTCTCAGAAACAGCCCTCCCTTTGGGTGAGAGGCCGGCTGAGAGGCCAGCCAATCACAGTGGAGGAGGACTTTTGGTGGGATGATTCGCGGTCTGTTTCCAAAAAGGAAGGGAAGGATAGGCAGAGAGATCTTCAGCCTTCTCTTGCAAAGGGGTACCTAAGACCATCAGAAATATATGTTTTCTGGAGGTCTTTGGTGATCCCCCTGAAACCCCCTCATGACCCCCCCCCCCCAGGAGTCCTGACCCCCAGGTTGAGAAACGGCACTCTCGTCCCTCCATGTGACCATGCAGTATGATGGAAATATTTTGTGCAGAAAGGGAGGAAGGACGCCCTTGGTTGGAGGGCTTTGCATTCAGAAGGTCCCAGACTTGATCTGTGGCATCGCTAGTCACAGTGACCTGATAGTAAGGTGATATGGAAGAACTGTCTGAGAACCTGAAGAACTGCTACCAGTCAAAGAAAAGAGTACTAGATAGAGTAATAGTCTGAGTTTGTATGTGTCCTAATTTTTATGTATTACATTGTGATGGCCTTGGGCTGTAAACAATAATTTTACGGTTATAACTCATTTCACTGAGTTAAAGAGGGCATATAATAGCATCAGCAGGAAGCCAACAAAAGAGCATCCTTGTAATGTAATGTTCTGCCACATAATTTGATAAGATCTCATAGCATTCAGAATTAGGCTTACTGTAAAATGTCTCATGCTTTAGCATGAACTGTCTCAGCTTCTCTAGCTGGGTTGGTTTGGCCATATTTTTGTGCTTAGGTTTAATCTTGTTTGGTTGTATTATCTCATTGCTGCTGCTCATTTACTTGCCCAATTCCTGTGTGCCAAATGTGAGCTGCTGCCCATAAAGAGAAATGATGAATTCTTTTTTCCATTCCAAGAGAGGGAGGGGAAAAGGTACTTACAGCATGGAAAAGTGCTGAGGACCTCCAGGGGTCAATGGTGGGACTCTTGTTGAGTTGCAAGCTTTTGTAATTGCCTGAAGATACTAAAGTTGTGCTAACCAAGATGTTTGTTAGAAGAATGATCCCCTGAGCTTGAAAGGGTTACTTGTTTAGGACAACAACTCCCAGTCTTTGAACATGTTCTTCATACTGGTAACCTTTTCAAACTCTACTGTTTCCATAGATATTTTTTTTCTAGTCAAGGCTTTCATTAGGAAAATACCCTGAACGTTAAATGGGATTTGGTGAGGAATCAAAACATTGTCATCTTCCTCTTGGGAGTTTCTAATATCTCATGATTTTTCGCCCATTAAGGAGAGTTAAATAATTGGTACTCAATATGATCTATCTCTTTTTAAAAGGCCCTCGGTAATTTTAAATTGTAGAACTGGCCAAGATATTGAGACTGTGACTGTAAGATTAATATGATCAAATTAGTGTGGTAGATAAGGGTCTGGGTTTATAGGAACCTGTGCTTGTGATGATTTGGTTACATGAGTTCCATCCATACCATGTAATTATAATGTCATTCCACTTTAAAGGAGCCCCCAGTAGTGCAGTGGGTTAAACCCTTGTACCGGCAGGAGTGCTGACCAAAAGGTTGGTGGTTCGAATCCTAGGAGCGGGGTGAGCTCCCATCTGTCAGCTCCAGCTTCCTTTGCAGGGAGCCTCCCATAAGATGGTAAAACATCTGGGTGTCCACCGGACAACATCCTTGCAGACAACCAATTCTTTCACACCAGAAGTAACTTGCAGTTTCTCAAGTCACTCCTGACACACACACAAAAAAAAAAACTTTAAAGATTAGATTTCCATTCCTTAAGTTCCTGGGAGTTGCAGTTTAGGAATATATAGTTTTCAGCTAGAGAGCTGCAATGCCTCACCAAACTTGACACTCCAGCATTCTATAGCATTGCCCACTGTTATTCTTCTGTGCTTTGTAATCACTTCCAACTTATGACAACTCTAAGGTAATGTTTTATTGACCAGCTTTATTCAGAGAGGGTTTGTCTTGACTTCCCTCTGAGGCTGAAAGAGTGCAACTTGTCCAAGATCATGGAAGATATTTTCCTTGGCTGATTTGGGATTTGAACCCTGGCCTCCAGATTTGTAGTCCAGCTCTGAAATCACTGCTTCATACTGCCCAGTGTAGTTGTCTGTAATCCTCACAACACCAAAAACACCTACGGCTGAGTGCACAAATTCACTGTTTGGATAACATCTTTGTTTTTCCTCTTTTTTCCCTCCTCCAGACACCAGGCATCATGGTCTGAATGTGAACTCTTTAAGAGAACTCTTGAGACAGCTGCCTGATGTCCACTATTGCCTACTCAAGTACCTTTGCCACTTCCTGAGAAGAGTTGCTGAGCATCACTCAGAGAACAAAATGAACATTTCCAACCTTGCAACAGTGTTTGGACCAAACTGTTTTCAGTAAGTTTCTTATTTGAAAGAAATTCCCCCCAAAAAAGGTAGGGTGCAGAGTTACGTGCTAACAAAACAATACATTGATTAAAAAAGTAGGGTGGTTGGATTCCAATTGATGTCATGCCATTTGGGCAAACCATTAGAATCAAGAAAAAGCTTTGTGTTTCATTTTTGATGAAAATAAAATACCAGGCCTCATTAGTCTTTTTGCTCATTAGAAAAACATGCAAAATTAAGTCCTTAATTTTATTGCTATATAATCATAATAGTTTGGATCTGATCACAACAATGTGAAGCAAGAGGGTTCTTTGTAGTCGCTCTCTTTGTATGTTTTCATGACAAGGGTTGGTGGTGGGAGAGAACAAGATCTCAACTGAATCCTGATCCTGATTCAGGGCACAAGGCACACATGTGAAACAAAGCTTGCAGATTAAAAAATATTTTTAAAACATTGCATGAAAGCACTCAAGTGTTTAAAAAATGTGTTTTCACTGCAAAACTGGAGGAACATTGTGTTTTGAACCAAGGTCAAGATTGAGATAAGGACAAATTATTTTGTAGGTGTGGGTTCAGCCCTTATTATATCACTTGCTCTTTTTCTCATGCTGAAATTCCTTTCATAATGTTGGCTTACTATTTGTTCTGTAGGACAACAATGTTTTTCATTGAGTTTGTTTTGCTATTAAACTCTTTGAGTCCGTTTTGGTGACTTTGCCTTAATTCTTCCAACTTGCTTGTTTTGGGTAATGTGGAATCTCAAAAGCTTCAGCCCGTGGGCAGAGTGAAAGGATTTCTGAGAAACTTTATTTGGACTGCATGTAAATAGTAGTGTTGATAAACACGCTTGTGTTTTGATATTTCCTAGCACCAACTACATGTGTTGGTCCTAACATGAAGCAGAGGGTAACTGGGCAGGACAACCTGGTGCAAGAAGGGGTCACCTCAACTTCTGAGTGATATTTTGGCTTTGAGGGCTTGGTTGGAAAATGTTTTGCAGTGGTCAACTGGTGATTCCTGATTTCTCTAGGAACCTCCATAGCTCATGAAGTTTGGAAGTTTTCACTTAGATAAAAGTAACATTGCTTTTTTGGGTAAAATTAAGTTATAGTCAGTTGCACAGTGTTCAGTAATTAATTCACTTTATTTGGTATTAACAAGACACGGGTAGTTTTCAAACATTGCTTTTACAAGGGAATTTGAGGCTTTTAAACAGGTGCAATGCTAAGAGTTGTTATACTTCGTTTCATATTAGTCTTTTGGGGGAATTCTCTCCCACATCAGTACAGGTGTTGTTGCACATATCTCAGCTTTTAGCAGTAATACCAAATGAGTATTGACAGGTTTTCAAAACAGCAAAAAGGGACAATAGAAATCCATGACCTATCAGATTGACAACCAGGAAGTAGGTGTTAATAAGTGTGTTCTATGTAGATAAACATGGAAGTATTGATCTTAGTTAACCTGGCCATCTGTTTCTCTGTAAAAGTAGCACTCAAATATAAAAGGCAAAGGTTTCCCCTTGACATTACGTGTAGTCATGTCTGACTCTGTGGGGTGGTGCTCATCTCCATTTCTAAACTGAAGAGCCAGCGTTGTCCGTAGACGCCTCCAAGGTCATGTGGCCGACATGACTGCATGGAGTGTCGTCACCTGCCCACCAAAGTGCTACCTATTGATTTACTCACATTTGCATGTTTTCAAACTTTTAGGTTGGCAGAAGCTGGGGCTAACTGTGGGAGCTCACCCCATCCCACAGATTCAAACCACCAACCTTCTGGTCAGAAAGTTCTGCAGCTTATTTATTTATTTATTTATTTATTTATTTATTTCACACACTTCTATCCTGCCCTTCTCCCCACAAGGGGACTCAGGGCAGCCTCACATAGGCATCAGCGATGCTTACAAAATATACTTCATAAAAATAACAGTTAAAACAGTAAAAACGTTTTAAAACATTGTACAAATCAACCAATAAATTCATTTAAAAATAATATTAGTATGCCAGTAAAACCAAAAATCAAGTCGGGAATCCAATACCGCAACCCCAAAGTTCCTTTTCCTATTGTCACTATCATCTAGTCAAATTCCTGGCCCCATAGCCAGATCTTCAGTTGTCTTCTAAAGGACAGGAGGGAGGTGACCAGCCTGATGTTCTTAAGGAGAGACTTCCACAGATGGCCACTGCCAAGAAGGCCCTATCTCTCATCCCCACCAACCGCGTTTGCAAGAGTGGGGGGATCGAGAGCAGGGCCTCTCCTGACGATCTTAAGGTTCATGATGGTTCATAGCAGGAGATACGTTCAGACAAGTAATCTGGGCCAGAACCGTTCGGGCCTTTAAAGGTTAAAACCAGCACTTTGAATTGTGCCCGGAAGCTAATCGGCAGCCAGTGGAGCTGGCGCAACAAAGGAGTAGTACGCTCCCTGTACGCCGCTCCAGTTAACAACATGGCTGCCGACCATTGGACTAATTGAAGCTTCCGAGAAGTTTTCAAAGGCAGCCCCATGTAGAGAGTGTTGCAGTAGTCTACTCGGGATGTAACCAGAGTGTGGACCACCATGGCCAAGTGAAACTTCCCAAGGAACGGAAGCAGCTGGCACACAAGTTTTAATTGTGCAAAAGCTCTCCTGGCCACCGCCGAGACCTTCACCACCACAGCCCCTCTGCATATATTTATGAAAGGCCTGTACTTAAAAATAAGGGATTTTTCGAAGTCTTGTTCAGTATATATAAAAGGAAAATCTATCCAGCCTTCAAATTGGGGACATTTCTTATAATACCTCCTGCATTGAACTGGATTATACGAGTCTACAATGCCATAGAAGCCAGTTCAATGCAGTTAATCTTTATTCTGAAACTGCATTATATGGCAGTGCAGATAGGACCTCTGTGTTATTTCTACATTGGGACTGTAGCTGAAGAAATTAAGAAGAACCATTTGTACAGCATATATTGGAAGAAAATACAGATGCCCAGATTGGGGATGAGAAATTAATAATTTTTGATGACATACTCTTAGACTAGACTGAACGGGATTGCAGTCCAAATTCGCAGGATCAATCTTGCTTGCAAGGTCAGCTTTTTGTGTACTAAAATGCTGAACTTTTGTAAAACAATTCTACTAAAAGAGAAGGCTCTGCTGGAACGGAAAGTTTGCACAGTATCAATGAGATAAAAACAACCCAGTAAAAGCTTTACCTTAATCCGCTTTGTCCTTGTCCTTCTGTCTCTTTCTCGCCTCAGCAGAAGCTAAAGTATGTGGAACTTTTTTAAAAAGCTGCTAACATTTAATCTGTGTAACCATAGGAATGTAAATAATATGGTGGGATATCTTTTTCTTACCAGAAAAAGAAATGTTTAACTGTTATGATATCCTGACTGCATTGTACATTGAGTCATTGACATTTCCAGGTTTAACTTTGAATATAGAATCATAGAATCATATTTCTGGATTTGATCAATATATTTTCTTTTGGAATCACCAGGCTCTCTGAGATGACTCTTACGATCAGTTTTTGCCAGAAGTTGTCCAGAGAACTGTCTTGGAAGGTCTAGATATTTTTTAGAGAGAACAGTTCTCTAGCAATCTTTAGTTCCTCCAACATGATTCCATGGTAAATTTCCAACAGAGGTTGAACATAGTGTCCTAGGGGAATCTAGAGAAGAATAGAAAGGTATATTCTAAGTTTTTAAAGATGTGTTTTCTGGGTTGTTGTGTGTTTTCCAGGCTGTATGGCCATTTTTCAGAACCATGAAATGTGTTTTCATTTGTAGCTTTTCCACTTTCATGAGGATCCTGAACCCTTAACTCTATAAAAGTGGAGGGTCTACTGTATTTTGTTGTTTATTCATTCAGTCAGTCCTGACTCTTTGTAACCTCATGGACCAGCCACGCCAGAGCTCCCTGTCAGCCGTGGCCACCTGCAGCTCCTTCAAGGTCAAGCCAGTCACTCCATCTTACCCTTGGACAACCCCTCTTCTTTTTTCCCTTCCATTTTCCCCAGCATCATTATCTTCTCCAAGTTTTCCTGTCTTCTCATTATGGGGCTAAAGTGCTTCATCTTTGCCTCTAATAGACTTCCCTCCAGTGAACAGTCAGGGTTTATTTCCTGGATAATGGACTGGTTTGATCTCGCAGTCCAAGGCACTCTCAGAATTTTCCTCCAGCACTACAGTTCAAAAGTGTCTATCTTCTTTCACTCAGCCTTCCTTATGGTCCGGTTCTCACACCCATAGGTTACTACAGGGAATACCATTGCTTTAACTATGCGGATCTTCGTTGCCATTGTGATGTCTCTACTCATCACTATTTTATCGAGATTGGTCATTGCTCTCCTCCAAAGAAGTAAACGTCTTCTGATTTCCTGACTGTAGTCTGCATCTACAGTAATCTTTGCACTTAGAAATAGAAAGTCTGTCACTGCCTCCATGTTTTCTCCCTCTATTTGCCAGTTATCAATCAGTCCGGTTGCCATAATCTTGGCGGGGGAGAGAGGGGTTGTCTACTGTATACTCAACTATCAATGGTGATTTTATTGAATTAATACAGTGTTCCATCGTTTTATCACTGTTGTGCTGTAATTTTATTGTGTTTTCTAGCTTTAACACTGTTCTCTGTTGTTATTTTTAAAAGAAGTGATTGAAAATGTTAAATAAGTAAATATAGTACAATCCCAAATGAAAGGTAGTCACTTGCTTCTGACTCAGCTTTCTAATAGAGCAGAAGAGATTTCAGAGACAGTCTGTTTCATAGTTAAGAAGAACGAAGGTTTTGCAACTCCCTGGGAAGTACGTAAGGTTAAATACTTTATAAAGACAGGATATTGGAATATGAATATCAGAGGACTACATTCGTCATCCTTCCACCTGCGGTTTCCCACTTAGTCATCCTGCCACGTGTTTGGGCAGCTGGTACAAAAAAAAGTGTGTGTTTATGTACCTTCTTCTGTGCACTTTGTCTCTTCTCTTCCATTCTTCCATTGCTTATTCTTTCTAATCCTATTTTGTCTATACATGTATTGCAAAAAGTCAGCATGAAATAAAACAGGCAGTAATTTCTTTTTTGTTTGGGCTGTGCTGGCTGTGTTGGCAGGATATTCTGGCAACTGTAGATCCCAAACGTAACCTTTCTAGACATTTGCCATATCCTTTCATCCTGAATGATAATTTTATGCATACTACATTTTTAGCTCTGATTTTGGAGAAAGTTTAACTATTAAATATCACCACTTATACTCTCTGCATGATACTCAGTTTGATAACAAGTTGCATCTTGGGGCAGTTCTACATAGATGCCTTATCCCAAGGTCAATCCAGAGTAGCAACTGCCAGATTGGCTCCATAATGGTTTTGATCACCAGCCTCCACCCATCCCTGGCTTCTGCGGAGAGGGAGTGCTGACCATTTGGTGGTTCCAAACCCAGTTTGACACCTTTACCATCCCCTCCTGTCCTTACAGTCACAATGGCCAGCAGGTGCAACATGGCTAGTTTCTGATGCTCATCACAAGAAATATATGAACAAGGCTAAAATGCTGTAATGGTCTGAGTGTTGGATTATGACTCTGGAAACAAGGGTTCAAATCTCCACTCAGTTATGAAAACCTACTGGGTGACCCAGGGCAAATCGCACACTCCAGCCCTAGAAAACTCTTTTGGGCCCTCCTACACTGCCAGATAATGCAGTGTAGAGGGGACTGTCCAAACAATTTAACCTAAATTGGTTAACTATGAGATTAAAAAACACCACCAAAGGTCAGTATCTTCTAGGAAAATTGACATGTGCAATCCACCGATTGCAGTCTCCAGAGCCTTCCCATGCTTCCTAGACTCAGGCTAACCCCGGAAGGTGGGATGACAGTGTCTTCCTCCCCATATCCCCCCCCCCATGCCTGCCCATACCAAGAATGCATCAAAATGGGTGGGTGTATGGCAACCCCCTATTAGCAAGGGGCTGTGTGGCTGAAAAATGCAACATTAACTGGCATAGTGTAGAAGGGCCAGTGTAGTTAGGGTCAACATAAGTTAGAAACTACTGGAAGGCACATTACAACAAAACAGGTGAATACAGCCAAGTTACAAGCATCCAACTTACAAACAACTCATATTTAATAACAGAGGTGAGACATCAGGAAGTGAGAGAAATCTACCCCTAGAGAGGGAAATTCACTCCTGAAAGAATTATCATGGGGAAAGGTGTATCCACTGAAGCATGATCACCAATCCTTATTTCAATAATAAGCCACATTTTTCGAAATCCAATTATCACAGGGACAGGAAGTGAAGTGGAATCTTCTGAATGGGGCACAGCAGGGAAACAAACACCACAGGAGTGTTTACCCTTCAAAACTTATATATATATGCTTTGAAGCTTTGATATATATACTTTAAAATGTACCTGTTCTGATTTACAAATAAATTAATCTTTAGAACAAACCTATAGGACCTATCTTGCTTGTAACTTGAACTACCTGTATATTGGGTTGTTGTAGGTTTTTTGGGGCTATATGGCCATGGTCTAGAGGCATATAGCCTGAAAAAACCTACAACAACCCAGTGATTCTGGCCATGAAAGCCTTTGACAATACCTGTATATTGCTTTAAATATTTTGTGCATCATTCTAAAATAAAGTATTACAATAGTTTTGTCAATTTTTTGGTTTTTCTGGGGGGGGGGGATACTTTAAAATAGGGTGGGGAAACTATCCCCCCCCCCAAGTCCATACTGCCGCCACCACCTTGGATATTCCCACATCTCCTTAAACATAATAAAACTGTCTCAATTTGGCACAGACAGTCCTTTTTAGCTGCTTTTAAAATGCCTCCCCTTTCTACTTTTCCCCTTGGTCTTCAGGATACTTCAGTTATAGTAATTTTAATTCATCTTACAAAAGGTTTACACTCAGCTAAGTCTATTTTGTGGGGAAGAGGAGAGAAGGGGTGCAGGACCTTGGCCTTCCCAATAGGCTCAGCAAAAGCAAACCGCTGCATCCTTTCCAGAGTTGTGTGCACATCTTCATTAATAATTTTTACCATGTTGACCAAATTTTGATGTTGCCTAGCCATGTGGGTCTCAGTTTTAATCTGTGAAATATTGGGAGTGTATGTAACTGCAAGGCCATAGAGCAAACCCAGGTTGTTGCAAAGAAACAAGACCTGGCATGTATTATGGAAGGAACCACAATCAGAATTCAGCGGAAGATACAATTGAAATGACAGCATTCATTCTGTTCAGGACTGTGGGTTTTGTTTTGTTTGTGTTTGTTTTGTTTTTTCCTTTTTGGGCTGCCTATCAGATCTATCAAATGATGGACCTCTGTTGCTGACACTCCTTTGCCAATACACTTAGATGTAAGGCATGCATTCATTGCCAGAGCCAGTCTATTTAAATGTGGAATGTAGTTGTTTCTGTGGCCCAGATACATTTTATAATATGAAATGATGAAAAGTGCATGAACTGCATTTTCTTCCGTGACTCTTCCCAGCCTCCTTGACTCTCCTTGCATTTCCACTCTTTCTGCAGACTAGAGGGAGAGGATTTAAACTTCGAGATTCCTCCTTCCATTTCTTGGAAAACTGTGTGAGACGCTGGGTTTAAAATAGATTGACAAGGCCAGTGCCAGCAATATTTATGGTCTCTAGTTTTGATTGGAATTGCTCCCATAGAAGCAGAGAGCTTTTAGCCTGTTTTTTACTAAGTGGACCAGAGCCGTTCTTTGTTCTCCGCATTTTTCTGTCTTGCAAAATGATTTTTTACTTAACCATAGTTTTTGCCCATGATGAAAAATAGGAGATTTTTTGTGGAGATGTTTGGAGGTACAAAGTAGTGAAAGTCTCCATGGGATGTTTAAGGTAGCAACCTCAGAGCATCTGGGATTTGTGAAAAATTTCCTGTAAAACAATGTTTTTATAGTGTCTTGAGAAGGGTGCAACAAAAACTTCAGCATGATCATGAAGGTATGCAGAACTGCTATGTAGCCATCCTATAAAACCTTGGCAGTTTGAAGAAATGTACAATGGTGCTCCAAATTTGTGGGTTTTGACTTTTGCAAATTAGGTTATTTTCAGATTTGATTAAAATGTTCTCTCTGGGAATTGCTAGGTCCTCCACTGCAACTTCCTCAAGAAGTCCACCATAGATAACCTAGTAATTCCTAAAGAGAACATCTATTCAGGAATCTCTAGGTCCCTTGGTAGGATTTTATGATCGTTTCCAGTAGAAGTTGACCAAAGAGTTGTGCTGGAGGACCTACAAATTTCTAGAGGACTGTTTTCTCATAGTGAATTTAGTGGCTGACCGTAATTGGAATTTCCAGTCAGAGAGCTCTGGTGCCACCTGAAATTCTAAACCTTAGGATTCTCTGTGATGCCTCCATAGAAATAAATGTGGAATCACAACACTATCTGGGTAGGCATAGTGTAATGATTAAATGATAGGGAAAAAAATCAATATTTTTGGCAACTCAAAGCATGGCAACACAATCTCTCCAACCAGCGTAATGTGGCTATGCTAGCTTGGGGAACTCTGGGAGTTTTAGTCCAAGAAAATGAGTGTGCACTGACTCTGTGCCCATGGGGCTTGCCACTAGAGCAGGCGCCTGGTGCAACTGTTCCTCATTTCAAACAGAAGGCAAATGATGTCACTAAAATGGTGTTAATTAAGAAAATTGCCTTTATGAGCAAGGAAATTGTTAGACTGTGATTGAGACCCATTTGAGATTAGATTTTTAGCCACTTCTGTTAACTAAAAGGCTGAAAGGGATAAAATATTCGTTGAAAGAATTTTTTTAGAAAAAAACTAGTTGATTGGAGGGTGTGAGTGAACAGATGGGCTGGGATCCAAAGTACTATGCAACATGTTAATGCAATGTTTTAACTTTGTTCGTGGCTTTTAACCTTGTTTTATTGTTTTAATGTGTTTTGTGTAATTGTACTTTGTTTATTATTCCATGTTGCTAGTTGCCCTGAGTCCTCAAAGGGAGAGGTGGCAAGAAATAAATAAAGTTTTTGATTGATTGAGATTTGTAATGTATCTAAAGCAGGTATTTATTCTCTGATCTGAGTCTTCAGCTTTGGGGAAAAGCTAAACCATAGTTTAAACCTAGAATTTGATGCACACTTGCATTGGGATTTTTCTTCTCAATTTACAGGTATAAGGCAGTACTCTAGGTTTCCTCAGTGCAATTCAAGCATCTTGCTAAACATTGTTCAAAATTGTAGCCATGGCTGGAGTTTCCAAATATACAGGAAAATTATTGCTTCGATTTGTTTGCCTACTTTAGTTTTCCATTTCATCTAGAGCAGGCGCCTTTGGAGTTTTAATACAGTAGTAAACTTTTACAATGATTTGTCCATACAGAACCCATAAACCATAGTTGGAGCAAGTCATCTTCACCAGTCTCTCTTTACACTATATTTTTCAGCCAGCCACAAACCAGGCTGATTATCAAATCAGATCACTTCACCATAGTTTTTACTCCATCTCTTTGAATCCAGGGAGCGGTGTGAGCTTCCACTGTCAGCTTCTGTCAACCTAGCAGTTTGAAAACATGCAAATGTGAGTAGATCAATAGGTACTGCTCCGGCAGGAAGGTAAGGGCGCTCCATGCAGTCATGCCGGCCACCTGACCTTAGAGGTGTCTTACGGACAACACTGGCTCTTCGGCTTAGAAATGGAGATGAGCACCAACCCCTAGAATCGGACACGACTGGACTTAATGTCAGGGGAAAACCTTTACATTTTATACTTCTATTTTTTAAAATTCATACAAAATTTAATGCTTGAGGTAGACATAACATAGAAATAACAGGGGTTGAACAGTTCAGCTAGTTTCGGTTTTAGCCAAAATTAATAATATGTGAAATGTAACAGGAAGTAAGCTTTACATAAATAAAGTTTTTGAACCTTCTAGAGACCATTTGAAGGCCCACCCCAAAATACATCTAGGGATGACTCTAGTTTTCTGATTCCATTTTGATGGTCAGATATATACCAAATAGGGGGGAAAGAGAGATCTGTGATTAAGAGGTGAGGCAAATTTATGAGCTCTCCTACTTTTCCCTTTGTTTTGCTGTTTATGTGCTGTAAAGGATTGCTGTTCCTTTCTTTGCTTGTTGTATACAGGCACACATGGCTACAGTAGCATCGTCTAGTCTAGTCAGTGCTAAATTGCAGTTAGTATTTTTAACATTCAATAAAACCAGAGGAAAGAATAAGAGATGCATTGAAAGAGAGAATAACATCTCAGAACTTCAGAAGTTCCTTTTCTGCAGTGTCCAGTATTCTCTAGCCAGTAACTTCTCCAAGATCTGTATATTCCTTATAATGCTGCCTTCAGGTGTATTTGAGGATGTCCCCAAGCCTATTATTGGTCACTACTTCTCATGCAAATTGAAAAGTAACGTCAACCAAAGCCCTGTGATACAATCCACAGTGTGCTTCCCAGGGCACTTTCTATTCCCTGGTGACCTATTTGGCTAGCACACAGTCATCTCATTACAGCTCATTAAGAGTTATGTGTGTCTTTTTTTCTAATGCCCTCAACTTTTGACTTTTTTTTTGTATAGTGTATCTCCTGGCTTTGAAGGTATGAAGGAGCAAGAGACCTGCAACAAAATTATGGCTCACATGCTGGAAAACTACAGTGCCTTGTTCGAGTGGGAACACACGAAGAAGGAAAATGAAGTGCACCCATGTGAGGAATTGTCAAAGATTATATTGGTGAAAGTGAGTGCTAGAAAGATCATTCCTTTTTCTTCTTTTGAGATTTCCTTTCTGATGTAGTTGCATGCAGCAGATAAGGTACAATGGATAGTAGGGAGGAATTAATAATTTGCTTCTCACTATGAGAAGATCTACAAAAATGATATAAAAAAGCCATACTTTTGTATCTATAGATTCTGCATCCATGGATTCAACCATCCTAAGCATGAAAATATATGGAACACAATTTTATTACATCGTTGTTATGTAACGGGATGTGGGCATCCATGTGGACAGTTTTGGTTTTTGGAATTCTGGATGAGAGATGTTCAGCCTGTACAAAGGAAGTTATCGGTTGGTTTGACTTCAAGAAACTCAGCTGGGGTTTTGTTTCAGACCACCACTGTCTCCCATGGATAACAAAATCTGACATAGTGACACCTCTGCTTTCTCTGGTGTTTTATTGTACACAGCCTTTGTTAGATACCTTCAAAATTTGTACATAAATTATATACAAAACTTAAATGATTTTTTTTGTTTAGACTTGGGTCCCATCTCCAGGCTATCTCTTTATGTACATATATTAAAATACAAGTATTTTTTTTAAAAAAACAACAACCCCAAAATCCCAGAGACTTCTAGTCCCAAGTGTTTCAGATGGTAGATACTCAACCTTTAACTCTATTTTTGGTGGCAGGGAATCAGATGGGGCAGATTTGTTGAACAGAATAACTACATGAGGGGAAGAGTTTGTGCAGTTTTTTCTAATCCAATCTTCCTACACAAAACAATCTTCCTTCATCCCTATCACTCCCTCTTTTTTTCATTAATGTGAAAATATCAGGGAAGTATTATTGTATGAAACTTAGTTCAAGCATATGAAGTTGATACGTTTTGGGGCTTTACATCTTTCCTGGCACGAGAAACAGGAATAGCATGGAAAATATAGATAGGTTCCTGCATCCTAAAAAAAGAGGAGGAGTTCAGCGTGTTTCCCCAATGTTTTAAAACTTAAAACTATCAACACATACATGTGGAATGAAACAGCCAAGGCAGATAAAACTTGCATAAGTAAATAGAAATATTTTGAACCGACTGGACACCATTTGAAAGCTTCTTCCAATATGCATCTACGATTTTCTTTGCTGCCACCCCAAATTTCTTCTGATTTCTATTTTGATGCCAAAACTGATAGATCTACTTTTTAAATATGTTCCAGATAGCTGCTAAGTCTGGCTTGTCAGCTTTCCCCCACCTCTTTGTTTTGCTGTGCATGCCATCTCATATTCTAGAAACAGCTGCTGTTTACCTTGCCTATTATAGGCAGGCACAAGGGGTCAGCTAGGCTAGAATCACAGTCTTGCCTAACATAGTATTTACTTACTGCACTATTTACTACAGACACACAGCTGCAATCTGACACATCTGCTGTGCATTTCTCCAGCCCTTCCTCCCTATCCTGTCAGTGCTGATAGTTCTTCCATCTAAATAGAGGATAAGTAAGAAACTCGAATAAATGGACAATAGAAGTCACTGTCAGAGTTTGTTAAATGTCCTACTTTTGAAGTAGTGGGGCTTTTTAAAATGCTGATCTGTTTGCTTTTGGATCTTGAAGTCTCAAGTAAAAGTCAAAAGCAAAATAAGTACTATAACGGGTCATCACTAAATATTCTGCTCTGTCCTTAGGCTGTGTGTAAGGCAGCTATTTAAATATCAATCAATCAAAATAATTTATTGTACGGGCCCAAGGCCATGACAAAAAGCACCACATGTGCACAATAGTACCCTCGGAGTAACAGGTACCCAAGATGCTGATTTTATTTATTTATTTATTTATTTATTTGATGCACTTATTAACCGCCATTCTCAGCCCATACGGGCGACTCATGGCGGTGTACAGTACACATAAAAGACAATTACAAAAAGGCCAGTGGTTCTCAACCTGTGGGTCCCCAGGTTTTGGCCTACAAGAAATCCCAGTTACTTTACCAGCTGTTAGGATTTCTGGAAGTGGAAGTCCAAAACGTCTGGGGACCCACAGATTGAGAACTACTGTGATAGACTAAGCAAGATGGACAATGCTATCCACTAGATGTTCCGGATTCTAGATAACCTGCATCCTGACTGTTAGCTATTCTGACTGAAAATTAGGGGAATTCTCATTCAAACCACCTGAAGCTCATCAGGTTGCCTAAATGTACCTTATTTTATTTATTTATTTATTTATTTCGCGCATTTCTACCCCGCCCTTCTCAACCCCCAAGGGGGGACTCAGGGCGGCTTACAAAAGGCACAATTTGATGCCAGCAAAACAGATAATAAGATAAAACATATATCAACAACAATTATAAAACAATTCAAACATTCCAGTTATACATCAACATTAATAAAAACCAATCAACGGTCGCCAAGCTCAGAATCCGTAAGTTCATTCTGCATTGTCAAATCCTATCCAATTCTAGTCGTCATTGTCCTTTGTCTGTCTGCCAGATTACCCAAAGGCCTGGTCCTCATATCCATGTTTTTAGTTTCCTTCTAAAAGAGAGGAGGGATGTTGATGACCTAATTTCCCCGGGAAGTGAATTCCACAGGCGAGGGGCCACCACCGAGAAGGCCCTGCTCCTTGTCCCCACCAATCTCACTTGTGATAGAGGTGGGGCTGAGAGCAGGGCCTCCCCAGAAGATCTTAAACTACCTTAGGATGTACTCATTTTCTGCTGGGCCAAAGTTCATGCCAGCAGTGTTAAGATTGTAAGCATAGGTGGTGTGAGTGACATGGGGCATGTGAAATGAAATCAGTTGTTTCTCTGAACCATGCTTCCTCTTCAAGAGAACTTTTTCTTCTTACAGATCATTTTGCAGTTAGTTGAGCAGATTAAAAATTACAGGAAGGAAAAATAAAACAAGATAGAGAGAGACTGGAGACAGTTGAGTCTCCTGTGCGGAGAGAAAAAAGTGTGGTATAAAGAACCATGATGATGATGATGATGATAATGTTGATGATGATGTGGCCAGGGATTAAGTGAGCAATTGTAGGTGAAAGGTTGCCAGCCTTGTCACTCTTTACCTTTGGAATCTTTTTTGATTGCCAGGAATGGGCTTGTAATTTTGAACTTGGCCAAGTCAGACTCATCGCTTTGAAATCTGTTTTCAATGATATGCAGCTATGAATATCTTTTCTCTCTGCCTGAAATGCATTCCTGGTTGTGTTTAGATGGAACAGCCAGTGAGAAGGGCTAAAAATTCTTGGTATTCACAAATGTGCTGATGCCCATTGCCTGACAGCTCCTGTTGCAAATAGAAGCTGAAACATGGATGGGCTGTATTTTAAGCCCCTGGATCTGCAAGAAAACCTCTAGCCAGAAGTGACCATATGTTACTTCTGGATTTGAAAAACTGGTAATTTGTATGCCAGGTAGGAAAGTTGAAGCCCTGTGACTTAAATAAATTGTGAATTTACTTTTCCAGAGAGTTTTTCGGAAGAGTAAAATCACCCTTGCTTTGGGCCATCAAATTGTGATTTGGGAAATCTGGGGATGGGGGGAAGGGGATTATAGGCTGCAAAAATAGCTTTATGGGTCCACATGTGGCTCCAAAGCAATACCTTGCCTACTAGGAACTTACCAGGATAGAAGAGCTTAATGTAGCTTCCAACCTTCCACCCTGTAAACTAGGACCTGTAAATGAACATCAAGCCCCAGCTTGTTAGAGCTAAAAAGAGCCAGGATTCTGGGTCTGAAACAACACTTAAGTTTGCAGAAGGGATCAATCAGGATCAGTTAGATGGCATGTGCTAACATGTTGCCAAAAAGCCAGAATTATTTGCATTTCTGGCTTAGAACTTTATGGAACACAGTGTAATATTTCTTGCTAGGTATGTGTATTGACAGGCAGCAAATATATATTGATATATATTCCAACATGTTACAAAACTGGTACAATGTCTAGTCCAGGTGTTGCTCTGGATTTCCAAATATGCAATCAGTACACCATGTTTTATGCTGCAACCACTTGTGTATATAGAGCAACAGACTAAAACAAGAAATATTTTGTAAACTGGCAGAATATTGTATTTTGCTGTTCTGACTTACTTTTGATAGCGAATTGTGTTTTGACCATTCTGGCATTGTACAAAGCCACAGCTATACTTCTTTAACAATGGTTTGACGCCATGATGACAGGCTCTTTGGCAAACACTCCCAGCTCTTTCTTATGACCTCAGACTTGATATAAAATGAACCCCAAAACTAGGAATGTCAATAACTTTTTAATTGCAAAATGTTCCACTGAGCAACCATTGCTTTCTCTGTCTTCAATTCCTGAGACAATCAAAACAGTAAATTACCAAAATAATAAAATGTGTTGTATAAACCCAAGATAAATGTATATATGTTTTGTAGAACATGTCCAAATGGTGGCTGTAAAGACCAGAATTTTTAGTTTTTATTGAATAGACTTACAGTCAAGAAGTCATCCACAACACCAATAGAAGAGAGCGTTTAAGAACTCAGAACACTGATAAAAAACACCATTGTGTATCAAATTAAATGAAGAAAGTTATTTTTTGGAAATGGCATATTGTTTTTATTTTTAAGTACCTATGTAGAAATTATTTTCTTTTGCTTTTAATACATTTTTATTTATAATAACAAAAGACAATTGACAAAGTGACACAAACAGAAAACACAAGGCAACAATGCAGTAAACCTTTTGGGAGTGGTTTTCAGAGCCACACAAAATGATAATGTCTAAGAAGTGTGTGCTTAACTCCTGATACAAAGGATTCCTTTCACCAAAACGAACTTTCCACCATTGTTATCAGATTCTTAGATTTCACCATCGGTATCATGTTCTATAACCAGCACCACCAGTAATGTTAAATTTGGTTGGCAATCCTTCCTTGCTAGAATTAAACTGCAATCCAGGAAAAAAATACCCATACTTTGTGAAGGAACCTTCCATGCTCCTGTTTTTCTTAATAGGCTATCTTCTCTCTTCATAGGAGGCCAGCTGTAAGCAAAATCTGCCTGTCATTCTGACAAGTGTTGAAAGGGAAGCTCCAAAACGAAGTCCAAGAAACAAGGTACAGAAAATGGGTGATGTTTTTTCTTGGTTGTTTTTGTTTCACTTGCTTTTTCTCTCTATCTGCTGTGGGAAACCTTGGACTTTCCTGGCGTTTTGCCCTGTAGTTTGCAAAAGCTACGTTAGGCATAAGCAATGATCCATCAGCAGCAATGTCTGCTGAACTTGTCAGATGAAACTCCCCTCAATGGAGGTGGACCAATCCAACCTGCCTGAGCTGCCTATTAGTGTTAGGGACTGATTTGGGTTTATCTCAGGCCCCATCTAAACCACCATACAATGCAGCTTCATGCAATTTAACTGCATTGAATTGCATTATATGGTAGTGTAGACTTATATAATGCAGTTCAATACAATTTAATTATATAGCAGTGCAAATGAGGTCTCACATGTGGGCATCTTGTGGCCCTCCAGATGTTGCTGGGCCAACATAACCAGTGATGAAACAGTGTGAGCTGGGGTTCAATAACATCTGGAGGATTCATTCCTGGCATTATTTGAACCTTGTTCTTGTGCATCTTTCACATATACTTCCTATGGTGCTGTCCATCCTGAATCCTTGCTTTTCTTTTTGCTTGAGGTTGCTTTAGCTTGCATATTGGGCTTTACCTTGTTTTGTCATACTTCACTTTGTTGACAAAACCTAGATATAGTCTTGCCTGGCTTTGCCAAGACTTGAACTTTAGCACCAAGTCAGGCTGGAACATTCATACAACTATAAAGTTCATTTAGAACCAAGTAGCATAATACCTTTACCTTTCCCAACCTCCCCCACAGCTGTGGACCACATGGGCACTTTGTGGTGAATTGGAAGTGATGTCACATCATTTCTGATCACAATTTGAGGCCAATTTTCCATCATAACAAAGGCATTATTTGCATTTCCAAGTTGTTTTGTTTTGTTTGGGGCAATTTTAAGACAAAATATTTCTAGGATTGTTTTTAATTGTTTGACTTGGAGGACTACCTGAAGGCTACACTAGATGCAGAAGTAGGTTTTCCAGGGAAGTATATACCCCACAAGCTGTACTTTCCCAACCATGATTTAAAACTTAGGTAGACAGTCGAGTTCATTGTTGCTGTTAACTATTGGCAGTGCTACTTTAAAACATCTGAGAAGCAGTAAGTTGCTTACCTTTGGTTTAGGAGTGTCAGGCAAGAATTTACTATTTGTAAACAGAACATTGCACTCTTCCAGAGTATAGCTGCTATAAGTCTCCTTTGTGGAGAGAAAAGGGTGGGGTGATAATGATAATGATAATAACAATAACAATAACAATAATAACATCTTGCTGTTCTTCATTGGTGCTGAGTTGATTACAACATACGGTGATGCTAAAAATGAAAGACTTCCAAGTCAGCATGTTATCAACACGCCTACTCAGATACTGAAAACACAAGGCTGTGGGTATCTTGGCTCAGTCTATCAACCTATAATCAGCTCTTCCACCTTTCCTACAGACTTCCACTTTATCAAGCATTATTATCTTTTCTAATGAGTCATTTCTTATTTATTTATTTATCGTATTAGAAGCGAACCAAGAATACAGTTGTAATGTATTTTTTTAAAAAAACACAAAGTTTAAAAAACTTGGCATCATACTAAATGCCCTTTGAGCAGTAGCTGGCCACTTGGAGTTCCTCTGGTGTTTCTGTAAGAAGGTCCTTCATTGTGCATGTGGCAAGGCTCAGGCTGCATTGTAATAGGTGGTCTGTGGTTTGCTCTTCTCCAAACTCACATGGATTCAGGTTTCAGGTTTTAGCCTGCTGCTTTTGGGCTCTCACTTGTTGAGGTGTTCCTGTGAGTATTTATAGATCTTAGAAAACTATTTTTTGATTTAAGGCATTGATGTGCTGGCTGAGATCCGAATAGAGGATGGGCCAGGTATGTCAATGCCTTGGTACTTTCATTATTGGCTGCTACTTTCCAGTGGATGTCAAGTGGTGCAATACTGGCTCCAGTGGTGTAGGGTGCAGGCAGCCTGTGATAATGCGGCATGTCTCATTAAGAGCCATGTCTACCTGGGCATGCACATTCAGCAGCAGAGTAGCAAAGCGCAAGGGCAAATGTCTTCACTGTATCTGGTTATGATCCCCAGGTTGTGTCAGTCAATTTTTGTATGATATTGTTTCTAGTGCCCACTTTCGTGTAGGTCAGAGAATGGTCCGGGGTAACTCCCAGGTAATTGGGTGTGCTGCTATGCTCCAATATGGATAGCTTTTTCAATCTGGGTAAATCTCACTTGCAACAGCATCTTCAGGGACTGACAATGTGACTCCGTTGCTTCCTCTGTGCCTTAGCAAGCATTGCTCATCTACAGAAACGAAAAATATGTGAACACTAATATATGTAGGGTATCCCTTATCCAAGATATTTGGGACCAGAAGTGTTTAGATTTTGGATTGAGGAGTACGACTGCCACCATCTTGAAAGCAGAAGCAGACAGCAAAAAGTTTTTGGATTATAGATGTCCAGATAAGGAATGTTCAACTTTGTATGTACCTTTTATGTCCGCCTTCCCAGTCACCTCACAGTTGTTTGGAAGCATAAAACCTTGGTGGTGGGGAATGAAGAACAAAAGAATAATGCCTAGAGTGAGAGAATTGTGTGTGTAAAAGAATACAGCCCCATAGAGAGAAAATACATGTGACTGGCTATCACATGTCATTGTCTTTGAGAACTAGGCCAGATACCTTGATTTAAATTCAGGCTTAAGGTGAATGCCTCTTTTAAGATTTAACCATCACACAGATGTTTGATTTGCTTGGGGCCAGAATTATTACCCTCTGCCATTCAATAGCAGAATAAATGTTTTTCATTCCCTGAGTTGGCAAATTCTGCAGAGCTTTAGAAGTTAAGGTACATTGGATTGCCAGATCACGTGTTTCCCACTCAAAATCAAAAATTCCTGCAATCAGGTTAAAAGAGCTATTTTGCAGACAAGATCTCGCTACTTCGCCGGGACCTCCCCGCCACAATTGATACAGTGAGAGAACTTGAGACTCCGTGGCCACTTGCTGGGCCCATCCTCGACTGGTTCATCCCGCTGGATGCAGGGGCTGTCGATAGGTTCATAGCTGCAGCTAGACCGACCACTTGCTCCCTCGATCCGTGTCCCTCTTGGTTGGTGAAATCCTGCTTGGAGGGATTACGTGACCCTCTGTTGAAGATCATAAACAGCTCCCTTGAGCAAGGAGTCTTTCCAGAGGGTTTAAAAGAGGCGGTGGTCTCTCCTTTGCTGAAGAAACCAGATTTAGATCCCTCGGTTCCCTCCAGTTACCGCCCAGTTTCAAATCTCTCGTTCCTGGGCAAGGTGATTGAGAGGGCAGCAGCGGAGCAGTTGCAGCAATTCCTAGACGACACAGCCGGACTAGATCCCTTCCAGTCTGGCTTCCGTGTGGGGCACGGGACAGAGACTGTGCTGGTCTCCATCACGGATCACCTTCGATGCCAGCTTGACCAGGGCGGGTCAGCGCTGCTTGTGCTATTGGATCTCACAGCAGCATTTGACACAGTCGACCACAATCTCTTGACCCACCGCCTTGCTGTTGCTGGAATCAGGGGGACAGCTTTAAACTGGCTGTCCTCCTTTCTTCACAACCGTGGACAGCGAGTGGAGAGGGGAGGCCTGGTCTCTGAGAGGTCCCCTCTATATTGTGGAGTTCCTCAGGGGGCCATTCTCTCCCCTCTGTTGTTTAACATCTATATGCGACCACTTGCTCAGCTGGTTCGAGGTTTTGGGCTTGAGTGTTATCAGTATGCCGATGACACTCAGCTGGTGCTGAAGATGGAAGGCCGACCGGACTCTGCACCCGATTGTTTCCATCAGTGCCTCGAGGCCGTGACTGGATGGCTGCGTGCCAGCAGGTTGAGGGTGAATCCAGCAAAGACGGAGATCCTATGGCTGGGTGGACCGGCAGTGGGGACATCCATCTGCCCACCCTGGATGGTGAGGCGTTACGCCCGTCATCATTGGTAAAGAGTCTGGGAGTCCTTTTGGACCCTCTGCTGACAATGGAGGCCCAGGTCTCCGCCGTGAGCAGAACCGCCTTCTTTCACCTGCGGCAGGCTAGACGGCTGGCCCCCTACCTGTCCAGGGACGACCTAGCTACGGTGATCCAGGCCACGGTCATCTCAAGACTGGACTACTGTAACGCCCTCTACATTGGCCTTCCTCTGTCGGTGATCCGGAAGCTCAAGTTGGTACAAAATGCAGCTGCTCGGCTTCTTGCGGGAATTCCGATGAGATGCCACATAACACCAATCTTACTACAGCTGCATTGGTTACCAATTGAGCACCGGATCACTTTCAAAGGATGGTACTCACCTTTAAGGCCTTGCATGGTCTGGGGCCAATGTATCTGAGGGATCGTCTCACCCCCTACCAACCCCAGAGATCCCTCCGTTCTGAGGACCAAGATCTATTGGAGGTCCCCAGTGTCAAGACCTTGCGTCTAGCGGCAACCAGACGCAGAGCCTTCACAGCAGTGGCGCCATCAGTCTGGAATGCTCTGCCACCTGAAGTTCGTGCCCTGCGGGACTTACCAGCTTTCCGCAGGGCATGTAAGACATATTTGTTTCGACAGGCCTTTGATCTTTGATATTGCTGTTTTTAAATTGTTTTAAATTGTTTTTCAGTTGTGTTAGATTTTAGCCTGTTCTTGTAAGCCGCTCCGAGCCCCAGGGGAGTGGCGGCATATAAGTTTGAAAAATAAGTAAATAAATAAATAAATAAATAAAATGGGCTTCTGTGCTATAGTTCAGTGGAACACTGTTTGCCTTTTGATAAGCAGACCCATTTATGTTTCTTGCTTCCAAATGCATGAACATATTTCACTCTCTCCCTGACTCCCATCTTTTCTTTTCTTTTTTTAATGGGCATAATGTAATTATTGCTTCATAGCACATATAGAAAAAGTCTTAAGGCGTACAGTGTTTTTGCAGCACTTGGGGTGCAATTTTCCAATGAATTTTATACCCCCAAATGGCATCTAGAGGAGAGGGCAATTTTTACTTCAAGTGCTGTCGTTGTTGCCTTGAGCCATTTTACATCTGGGAGAGATCTTGTTCTTCACAGTAACTGCCAAGGAAGTCTGGGAGGAATGTGAAGGAATTTATCCTTCTGTTCCTTTGAGGGTATATGAGGGCAAAAATCCAAAGAAATTTAAGAATGTTTCATTGGTGACATCAGTAGGGTTGGTGTCACCCAGCACAGTAACTCATGCTGTCACTCACATGTGTCTGCTTCCATACCAGACCAGACCACCCTGGAGCTTGTCATCTTTTTCCATGAATTCAATATCCATAGTTTCGCATACCCATGTTCCAAAACATTATCCCATCTGTAAATGTTTGTGAGCTTCTCTAGTTCCTCCAGTTTGATTCTATGGTGTGTTTCAATCCCAAGTTTAGTTTGCTATTATCCAGTTTTACATATCCACGGGGCTGGAGGGATCTTGGAATGTACCCCCCATGGAAACAGAGGTAGTACTATATTGTAGCTACAATACCAGCAATTATTATTTTTGAAACCCAGCAGCAACAACAACAGCAACAACAACAGCAACAAATAAGCTTGTGATGGATACAGATTAAACCCCATGATTTGAAGTATCTTTTTAATTTAATAATAATGGCACCTCTAATCAGAGCACATGTACATGAGAACGTTCAAAAAGTAAATTAGCATAGAGTTTTCACCTGGGCTGATGAAAAATGTTTTTGCAGTTAGTTATATTCACCTACATCACACACAAAAATAATTTAGATACTCCCTAATGTTGTTAACGTATGCAGTTGCACCCCTTGCACCTCTTTGTGTTGCAGTAGGGGTGTGTGAACAGGTCCCTCCCTCTATTTTAAGTATAGACATGCCTACTTTTGAAAAATAAGTTGTTGTAATTTTTTTCCATGTCAGGAGCGACTTTAGAAACTGCAAGTAACTTCTGGTGTGAGAGAATTGGCCATTTGCAAGGACTTTGCCCAGGGGACACCTGGATGTTTTACCATCCTGTGGGAGGATTCCCTCATGTCCCCACATGAGAAGCTGGAGCTGACAAACAGGAGCTCACCATGCTCCCAGAATTCGAATTGCCGACCTTTCGGTCAGCAGTCCTGCCATCACAAGGGTTTAACCCATTGCGCTACCAGGGGCTCCTATTGTTGTAATAATATTAGAGGAAGAGGAGAAAAGTAAATATGATGATTGAATGGAACTTGGCTAAATTGTTCAACTAATGCACATTTAGTGTGTTTTGGTGCATATATGCAGCCTTTTGGTGAATTACCAGAGGATCGGATCTTAGACCTTTGGCTATTAATGTTTGTTTGGAATTTGAATTACTCTTTGACATTGGATGCCTTCTGAGCCTTCCCATTGCAGTATGGACAGAACTGGAGTACTCATTTGTTATGTACACCTTGGTTATATTTATGCTGTTCTTGGCATCTGCTCCCGAAGACACTGTATCTGCAGATGCCCCAGTCTATAAGGATAAGCATGCCAAATCTGGGAGGAAGGAAATATGCTACATATAGATTGTCTCCATTTTTGAACCCAGTTAACTTAAGTCAAGCTAGGCATTTGACACTCCCAGACTGGAAAAAAATGTCTTCCTATAACATTTGTATTGTCAGCAAAGAGGCAGTTGAGAGAAAGTGAGCTGGCCTTGAAATGTTGTTGGTGTGACCTTTTCAAACTCAGAAGTGACAAGCTCAGCATGTGCCAGCCACAGTGTCATTTAAACCCTTCATGGCATCTAATGTTATACAGTTTGCGTATATTACTATCAAATAGCTATAGTTTGTTCCACTATAGGTGGATGGGTAGCTTTTTAAACCTGGATAAATCTCACTTTTTATCTATGTTTGCAAACTTTTTCTTCCCACCCCCATGTCAGTCTTCAATCCTCGTCTGTATACATGTAAGTAGAATGTGCATATGTTAAGTGTTTGCAGATTTAACATTTGCAGATCAGATGAATATGATCTCCATTGGGATCTAGTGCCTACAGTACAAGTCTATGTTCAGTGTCCTCCTGAAGATGAATGTAGAGTTATGCTGGAGGACCTAGCGATTCCTAGAGAAGACACTAGACATTTGTAGGTCCTCCAGCACAATACTGTTGTCACTTTCTGGCAGAAATTGGCCATAGGATTATGCTGGAAGATCTAGATATTATAGAGAAGCTCAGGTTTTATAAATGTATTTTCTATACATAGTTTATCCCACTGTTGCATGGGTCCTGCATGCCTAACTCCTTCAAAAGTGTAGGGAGCTGTGCTAATATTTGATTTTTCCTTGGGACAACCTCTAAAATTGCCCTGGGATATTCTCGCTATGCTGATGCTATGACAGTGCTTCTCAACCTTCCTAATGCCGCAACCCCTTAATAGACGTTCTCATGTTGTGGTGAACCCCCAAGCATAATATTATTTTCGTTGCTGCTTCATAACTGTAACTTTGCTACTGTTATGGACTGTAATGTAAATATCCAATATGCAGGATGTGTTTTCATTCACTGGACCAAATTTGGCACAAATACCCAAAACACCCAAATTTGAATACTACTGGGATTGGGAGAGGAATTCATTATGTCATTTGGGAGTTGTAGTTGATTTCATTTATAGTTCACCTACAATCAAAGAGCATTCTGAACTTCACCAATGATCCTATTGAACCAAACTTGAACCAGAAAATACTCGAAGGATTTGATGGGCATTGACCTTGAGTTTTGGAGTGGTAGTTCACCTATATCCAGAGAGCACTGGGGACTCAAACATTGATGGAACTGGACCAAACTGGGCAAGAATACTCAATATGCCCAGATGTGGACACTGGTGTAGTTTGGGGAAAATAGACCTTGACAGTTGGGAGTTGTAGTTGCTGGGTTTTATAGTTCACCTACAATCAAAGAGCATTCTGAACCCCACAAATGACAGAATTGGGGCAAACTTCCCACACAGAACCCCCATGACCAACAGAAAATACTGTGTTTTCTGGTGATCTTTGGTGACCCCTCTGACACCCCTCGTGACCCCCCCTAGGGGTCCCGACCCCCAGGTTGAGAACCACTGTGCTATGAGTTCACCATGATAACAGTTCTCTTTACTGATAGTATTTGAGTGTTGTCAATAGTTGGTTTCTGGTTGCATCATTTTGTTACCAAATTACCTGCAAGTAGATTTGTGGTTGCAAATCAAGGGCCTTTCCTGGGCTCAAAAGGACTCAGAAAAGCAAAAAATGTGCCAGATTACCCGTCACTGGTGACACTAACCAGTTGATTTCAGCAGAAACCTTTGTGGGATGCTCCTCTCCTCTTCAAGCACAAATGTTTCTTACAGCATATTTTCTGTGTAGCCAAAGTTTACTTCAGTTTTCCTCCTTGCAGTGTCTCCTGAACTATTTGTCAATACATTCCTTTCTTGCTTTGAATTCAAATTGGAATATTTTTTTAAAAAGTAGCCCTAAAACATCTAAGAAAGCTAGGACTTGTACAGAGAGCAAATTGGATATGCAGATCTGAGTTGTGTTTACAAGCAGGGATAAGGACTTTTATTCTGTATGTCTGGGTAAGCTCAGAGTTTAACTCAGCCTTTGATTTCACGCATAAATTTTGCTTTTAAAAATAACAGTTCAAAGATCTCATAAGCAGCCAACACAACCCCCAGTTTGTTCTGCAATATCTTTTTGCCTGTGTCACATGTTTGTTGAATTCTATGCCTTCTGCAGAGTGTCATGTTAAGAAAGCCATTTCTAGAATTCAGTTCTTGTGGGTTTTTTCGGGCTATAGAGCCATGTTCTAGAGGCATTTCTCCTGACGTTTCGCCTGCATCTATGGCAAGCATCCTCAGAGGTTGAGGTCTGTTGGAAGTAGGAAAAATGGGTTTATATATCTGTGGAATGGCTGGGGTGGGGCAAGGAGCTCTTCCCTGCTGCAGTTAGGTGTGAATGTTTAGCTGATCACCTTCATTAGCATTTGAAGGCCTGCCTGAGCCTGGGAAAATCTGTTGCTGGGAGGTGTTAATCTGTGCCTGGTTTTTTCTTCTCTGTTGTTTAGCTGTTATAATTTTAGAGTTTTTAATACTGGTAGCCAGATTTTGTTCATTTTCATGGTCTCTTCCTTTCTGTTGAAATTGTCCACATGCTTGTGGATTTCAATGGCTTCTCTGTGTAGTCTGACATGGTGGTTGTGGTCCAGCATTTCTGTTCTCAAATAATATGCTGTGTCCAGGTTGGTTCATCAGGTGCTCTGCTATGGCTGACTTCTCTGGTTGAAGTCGTCTGCAGTGCCTTTCATGTTCCTTGATTCATGTTTGGCATTTGGTTTGGTGGTCCCTATGTAGACTTGTCCACAGCTGCATGGTATACGGTAGACTCCTGCAGAGGTGAGAGGATCCCTCTTGTCCTTTGCTGAACGTAGCATTTGTTGGATTTTCTTGGTGGGTCTGTAGATTGTTGTATGTTGTGTTTCCTCATCAGCTTCCCTATGCGGTCAGTGGTTCCCTTGATGTATGGCAGGAACACTTTTCCTCTGGGTGGATCTTCATCTTGACTCTCGTGGCTTGTTCTTGGTCTTGCAGCTCTTCTGATGTCTGAGGTGGAGTATCCATTGGCCTGGAGAGCCCAGTTGAGGTGGTTCAGTTCATCTTGGAGGAGGTGGGGTTCGCAGATTCTTTTTGCACGGTCTGCCAAGGCTTTAATGGTGCTTCTTTTTTGGCTTGGGTGATGGTTGGAGTTTTTATGTAGATATCTATCTGTGTGTGTGGGTTTTCTGTAGACGGTGTGACCCAATTGTTGATCTGGTTTGCGGATGACTAGGACATCTAGAAAAGGCAGTCTTCCTTCATTTTCTTTTTCCATGGTGAACTGGATGTTTGGGTGGATGCTGTTAAGATGGTCCAGGAACCTGTTGAGGTCTTCTTCTCCATGGCTCCAAATGGTGAAGGTGTCATCCACATATCTGAACCATATCGTGGGCTTTTTGGTTGCTGTTTCCAGGGCTTGTTCTTCAAAGTGTTCCATGTAGAAGTTAGCTATGACCGGGCTGAGAGGGCTCACCATAGCTACTCCATCTTTCTGTTCGTAGAATTCATTGTCCCACTGAAAGTAACTGGTGGTGAGGCAATGGTGAAACAGAGCCGTGATGTCTTCTGGGAACCTCTGGTTGATGAGTGCCATGGTGTCTGCTACCGGGACCATGGTAAATAGAGATACCACATCGAAGCTGATCAGTTTGTCGTTTGTATTTAGCTTGAGATTGCTGATTTTTTCTATGAAGTGGGCTGAGTCCTTGATGTAGTGTGTAGTGAGCCCAATATGGCTTTGTAACTGTGCAGCAAGAAATTTTGCTAGGTCGTACATGGGGGATCCAATGGCACTCACGATGGGTCTGAGTGGGGTGGAGTCCTTATGGATTTTTGGAAGTCCATAAAGCCTGGGTGGATTTCTAGAATGCTGGGAAGGATGACAGGTTTGCTTTCCTTGACTGAGTCTTCCAGTCATTGATGACCAGCTGATTAAATATTTCTCAGTGCTCAGAAACTAAGCCAGCACAGTTTTAAATTGTGTGATGAATCTCTTAGCTATTCCTTCATGCCCCATTCAGATGTGGGAATTGGTGCAGGATGCATGGAGAGAAGCTAAGGAAATATACTAACTTGAAATGTCTGATGTGACTAAATTATTTTGAAGAGACCCATACAGATATCCCTTTTCATAATGCTCTAAATAGGGGTTCCAGACTGAGAACTGGGAGCTCTTGGTCTCTCTAACAATGTTGTAGAAAAGGGCATTTTAGGAGTTCTTGTTTGCCACAAGACCTAGAGACAAGAAACGCCTGCTAAAACATCCTCTTCTCCGCAACTATTCAAGGGGAGAAGATTCTCCACTTTTCGCTCCAGACTGTCTTCAACCTTTGGTACTCTAGATTTTGGGATTTCAGCTCTCAGAGTCCATGATCAGTGATCATACCGACTGGGACTTTGGGGAGTTAGCATTGAAAACTAAATCTCCCCCCTCCCTGCCCCATTTATTTCATTTCTGCTCTATCTTTCCTCAGCAGAGTTTATGCTGACATACCTGAGTTTCCACCTCATTATTTTGCCCTTGTAACACTGCAAAGTAGATCTGATTGAAAGAGAACGACTAGCCAAGGCCACCAAGTCAATGTTGTGACTCAATAGAGATCCCCTAGTTGCAGTCCAACTTTCTAACACTACAAAACAGTACTTCATACTGGTTTCATAAGCCCCATTGCAGCTCTAGGATTTCTCTGTTGTGTGGGAGGAAGTTTGGACTTACGAACCATGAAATCTCTCATCCTGGACCTCATCACATGATGGAAATTAAGAGTCCCAGGATGCTTCTGCCCCAGTCGACCCACAAAACACCACGGCATCCATCACACGGTGTAGCCTCACTTCTGGTGGGGATCCATGGGTCAGCTGGGACAGCAGCATCGTAGGATGTTGTGCCACCAACACAGGAGCCTTCCTATATTTGGAACAATGGGGTTACCATGAAGGAAGCCATGTAGTGACACTTCCCCATGTGTGATGAAGCATCAGCTGGCAGCGAGGTGGGGTGCAGGGTGCCAGGATTTTCCCATTGCCCCTGATTCATCACAGAGGCTGGTGAATCGTAAAGCTGGACCTCATCAATTTGATGAGGTCCTTAGACATTCTTGATTGTGTGGTGCAGATTTGTGGTATTGCAAGGGCCAAATTGGTACAATGCGCCCTTTTGCCTGATTTGCAAATTTGGCACATAGCAAACCATGTCCCTTTACACTTCTGGTCTTTTCCTTTCCTCTTTGCAAAAGTACAGTACACAAAAGTAAATCTTCTTTTGTTTATCTAAAAAGTACACTCAACTACAATTGCTTTGTATGCAAACATGTTTATTACTTCCTTTAGGCAATCAGTAGAGGTCAATTCCCCATTTAAATGAAAGAAGAACAGGAAGACTGTCAGTACTTGGAAAGGCTTTCTATTGTTTCCACTGCAATATTTGCATATATGGACATGGCTGAACTTTGGTTCAGTTTTTGGAATAAATCACCATTGTTTTCCACCTTAAGCTTTCCCCCCTTAGAGAGTATTTTTTTAAGACTAAACCTTTGTTGGCAATGTTGTGTGGAGGATTATGTATCCAAAAGTAATGTTTCCAAATTCTGCTTTCTCCTTCCCAGCTAATTTCTCCAAATTTCTTATGTTTGGCTGTGATGTTGGCAGTGATGGTTTTAAATTAATATTTTAGTATGATAGCTGGGTCACTTGGGATATTTTAGACCTTTGCACTTTTCATTGATTTAATTGTATTTGTGAACCTTAATTAAAAGTTGGATAAATAAATAATTTGTAACTTTTACTTTGTTTAGCAAAGAAACAATGTAGATATTAGGAAACGACTACTCAATTAATATATTTTGCACTCAAAGAAGAACTAAATAGTATTTCTCTTTGTTGTGGAAATAATAATTTGAAGATTATGTCCGTACAAATATAAGACAGTAGGAGGTACTAGAACTTGCAGAATTTCTATAGCCTACAGCCCCCAGAATAGAAAATAGAGGGACTTTCAAAACAATTTGGCTGAACACTTAAAGTGTCCCTCAATCGCGTGTGTAATTGAAACAATCAGAAAGCCTTGTGCCTTGACCGATCTGGAAGTGAACGAAAGGCCAATGATCCTTCTTTACAATCCAATTCTGTGAAGGTTCACTGTCGTTTTCCTCCTCTAGGAACAGGACAAAGCCATTGAATTGCATTCATAAAACGAAATGCAAACTTCACCCCCAGTATGTGGGCTCACGTTGTTTATCTACCTTTGGAATATACCCTTTTTGAAAAAAATTAACAAAACAAAACATAACTTAGTGGACCTTTATGCAGAATTGCAAGGCACTCCATGTCCTGTGAGGCATCTGCCTTTTGTGGAAATATTTTGAACTGTCAGCATTTCGTGACATAATTTAATTGTTGTGTGCCTTAAAGTCATTTAGAATATATAAAAATACAGATTGGCATATGCTGAACACAAGGATGGGCAAATTACGAGTTGCAAGGCACATGTGGCCCCCAAGGCCATTTTGTGGCCTTTCAAGTACTGACAAATGGGGAAAAACTGGGGGAAAATGTCCCTAAATTTGCTTTGAGAGGTTGTTGTTTATTTGTTCAGTCACTTCTGACTCTCCATGACCTCATGGACTAGCCCACCCCAGAGGTCCCTGTCAGCCTTAGCCACCCCCAGCTCCTTCAAGGTCAAGCCAGTCACTTCAAGGATAACATCCATCCATCTTGCCCTTGGTCGGCCCATCTTCCTTTTTCCTTCATTTTTCCCCAGTATCATTATCTTCTCCATGTTTTCCTATCTTATTACGTGGCCACAGTACTTCATCTTTGCCTCTAATATCGTTCCTTCAAGTGAGCAGCCTTTAGGGGAGGGGGTGCAGGTTATTTTCACCATTTTTAGCCATTTTAAGCTCAAGAGAAAATCCAAAGGCTATTTTTTTTTCTTCCATGGACTGTCCTGGCTCACTTCCTTGATCCCCGCACCAAAAAGTACCAATGTAGCTATTAGTATTTGTAGGAGCTCCCAGTATGTATATTTGTGAGTGCCCTTCCAGACAGGCCCTATATCCCAGGATCAAATCCTGGTCTTCTGCTTTAACTTGGATTATATGAGTCTCCACTGCCAGATAACCTGGGATAAACAGAAAACCTGGGATTAGATCCTGGGATATAGGGCCTGTCTGGAAGGGCCCTGAGAGAGACATCATTTAAAGTCTATTTGAGATTTCCAGGAACTTACTTTAGATCAGAAAAGGCTTTTGTAGGGCAGGATCAGGTGTGAAGAGCTTTTAAATCCTTGCCCAGCACCTTTTCATATACTTGTTTTTCAATATGACAGGATGCCCTTTGCTTTTCAGGATAGGTATGCGAGAAGATCCAACCAGTCCATCCTCCAGGAAATAAAGCCCGACTGCTCACTGGAGGGAAAGATACTAGAGACAAAGTTGAAGTACGTTGGCCACATCATGAGGAGACAGGAAAGCCTAGAGAAGTCAATTATGCTGGGGAAAGTGGAAGGCAAAAGGAAGAGGGGCCGACCAAGGGCAAGATGGATGGATGGCATCCTTGAAGTGACTGGACTGACCTTGAGGGAGCTGGGGGTGGTAACGGCCGACAGGGAGCTCTGGCGTAGGCTGGTCCATGAGGTCACAAAGAGTCGGAGACGACTGAACGAATGAACAACAACATAGCTGAGTTAACAAAGTATTTTTACACAGCAAAAGCATCCACTCTGGTATCAGTAATGGGATTTCATATTCTGAGATTCTCCGCTCAATTTGAGGTGCAAGTTATTACCTATGTTTTGGGTCCAACCTATCTTCAAGACCACATTTCTTTTTATGAACTGGTGAGGGCTCTGAGATCAACAGGAGAGGCCCTTCTCTCAGTCCCACCACTGTCTCAAGTGAGGTTGGTGGGAACAAGAGAGAGGGCCTTCTCTGTGGTGGCCCCCTTGCTCTGGAATACCCTCCCAAAAGAGATTAGATTAGCCTCCACCCTTCAATCCTTCTGTTCCAACCTAAAAACATGGATGTTTAGACAGGCCTTTGACCTTGAGTAGGCTGAGTGGTCCCATATGACGTTGACACTTGGCACCTGTGAATTGATGGCAGTTAGTTTTATCTACTGTTGTTTTAAAATTGAATTGTTTTCATTTTAACATGTATTGATGGGGGTTGTTGTTATATTTTTATGTGACTTGTTTTATACTTTTGTACTGTTTTTTACCGGTTGTATGTTATATGTGCACCCTGGAGTGCTTTGTAAGCTGCCTCGAGTCCCTTGGGGAGATAGTGGCAGGATATAAATAAAGTATTATTATTATTATTATTATTATTATTATTATTATTATTATTAAAGTTGGATGTCCTTTTTGTTGTCAAGGCAATGGTAGGTGAAATATTGACTGCCACAGCGGTGGCTAAGAAAAATTTCCAGTGGTCCTGCAAATACACGTCTTCATGGAATAAAATTATGAACCTTTCCTCTCCCAGCTCCATTGATTTGCACATAGAATTGTCAGCATCCCTGAACGCCCCTGGATTTATTGCTGTGCCGGGAAGGATTATGAAACCTGATCAGAAAAAAGTCACTGACGATGTCAATTTATGTCTAGCCTCAACAAAGCGAGAGTAGGTATTACGTGACAAAGGTTGGTAACCGAGAGATTTGTAGTGCAAGCAATAAAGTGTTTAGAACAACTGACTTCACACCCAGAGACACTTAATCTCAGCAGGTTGTCCAACTTTCACACACCAGTAATTCTAGGGTTAGTTAGAATATTGAATATTTGTTGCCTGGTAACATTGTTTTCAAAGTAAAGCAACCAATCTTCCCCTCTATAGAGTGATAGCATAACAACAGATTTAACATGGAAGCAGCCCAACTTGCTCTCTCATGAAATGGCAGCTCAAAAGTCTTCATTTATCAATCTCAATGTTGGATGGTGGTGGCGCTTTTCTTTCTGTGTTATTTTAATTATAGTTTGAAGTTTAGTGACATTCAAGAGACCAAGAGTAAATATGAAGGGAAAAATTTATTAATGAGATTTATACTTCAGGCTATATAGATTCATAACAGGATTTAAGACTGGATCATGATGGACTTCTTTGATGCTCTAACTAGGAAGGCCTGTCTGATTTGAGCCAGCACGGGGAACAAGTTGTATGGACTGCAACTTCCATCTTTCCCTTCTATTAGCCCATAAAGTAAGTGGCTAGGGATGATGGGAGTTCTATTCCAACAACATCTGGAGGACCAAACATTTTCCAGCACTGCTTTGTTGATTGATAAGCATGAGATAGAAAATATGTTCCTTAAAATGTCATGTTTCTTCATGGGAATTCAAGCCTTTCTAGGAAATCTCCCATCAGATGCTAACTGGTTTGCTCAAAGTTCATTTCAATGGGCTGCACATCTAATCCCTCACCATTAGCCAGGCCAACTGGGGTTTCTTGGAATTGACATAAAACAATATCAGGGGATCAGTTTATCAGATAGGAGTTTTGTGTACATATTTAGTGACTCCATCCTGGAAACCACTATTTAGAAACCTCAGTGATCATGTAGAAATGTCGTTGTGTCCATTCTTTACCAATTATGAAAACTGGTATCGTAACAGCATAAGGTCCCCTTTGCCCCACAGAAGGATGTTTTAAATGAGTTTTGAAGTATAGGGTAAAACTGGCCTAGGACAGACAAGATTTCTTGCCGAATAACAAAAACCTGACTAATCGCCTTCTGGAAACCAGCAGGGTTCAGGGGTGGCCAGGGTCGAGAGGATTGGATTTACAGCAGTGCAATAAGCTGTTAGTCTGGACTCTTACGTAAGGAGTTGACTGCTCAAATCATTGGCAGACATGAACATGCCATTGTCAGTAATGGAGCATAACACATTAAGATTGCAATGGAAAAGTGTTTGGGTGAAGGATTTTTGTAAAATATTCTCAGATGAATCCTTCATGGTTTTAAGCTTTTGATTATTACACATAAATGTCAGGCATTTAACATGTTGGCTATTTCAGTTATGTCGCTGTTGGCATCCAAATAATTTAATACACTACTATCAAACTATACAAGCTCTTAGCTCTGGAGGAAGGAAAGTAATTATTAAATCTTTTTTAATTCTTTCAGCTGCTTCTGTGCAACAGGGTTTCATTTAGATATCCTAGTTAAGAGCAATGGGTTGGCTTCTCTTCCATGAATTTGCCTCATGCTTTATGACATATAAAGTGGGTTCTAATATTTTGGAGTCCCACCATTTGAGAGCTTTGGCCATTTTGGCTAGAGCTAATTGGGCCCAGACTAGGTTAGGTTGTCACCTGACATTAAGTCCAGTCGTGCCTGACTCTGGAGGTTGGTGCTCATCTCCATTTCTAAGCCAGAGAGCCAGAGTTGTCCATAGATGCCTCCAAGGTCACTTGGCCAGCATGACTGCATGGAGCAGTACCTATTGATCTACTCACATTTGCATGTTTTCGAACTGCTAGGTTGGCAGAAGCTGGGGCTGACAGCGGAAGCTCACGCTGCTCCCTGGATTCGAACCTTCGACCTTTTGGTCAACAAGCTCAGCAGGTCAGCGGTTTAACCCACTGCGCCACCAGGGGCACCCACCCAGACTAGACCATCTAATGAGTCCCTATGACGAAATATTTGCACATCTAAGAATTGCAGGGCTCACATATAAGTAATTGTAATAGCCAAAGATGGCAGTGGTTTTGTACTGAAGTTTTATCCCCCTTTTCTAATTTCTAGTCACTTCATGATGACGGGAAGCAGAAGCCGACAGTGTTTATGGGAACTGTCTTGTGGCACTTGAAAATGCTGTGCATTTCTGCATGATTTAGTGGGCAATTTGTAATAATGCCAACAGTGTCAACAAGGTACCTGAATTCTTTCATTAGGCTGTAATTCTGTGTTATGGATGTGAAGTGCGAAAATACCATATATGGAGAGGGACAGGTTTCCTGGCAAAACATTCTGGATCATTTGGGTATACATACATGGACAGTCTTGTATTATGACATAGGCATTAGTTTTGTGAGCACAGTAAACTCCTGAAGGGTTTTTTTTTCCAATATCTGTACCCAGTCTGAAAAGGAATGATGGATATGAGCAATATTTGCCTCTCTTACTAATGCTTGGACAATTTCTATGGCTGTTGGTACTACATTGGCAAAGAAGTATCAAACAAGAGCTGAGATTGTACATCAGGCTTGTGTAGTGCAAATCTACAGACATGCACTTAGGTAGTGGTTGTATGACACCATACTTCTGCTGTATACAGTCATTGTGGTATAGACCAGAGCTTTTTAAACTGTGGGCTCTGACCCCAAATGGTGTCCCCTTAGCTCAGTGTTGAGGTCCCAAAAAGTTGACAACGGTAAAATATTTCTAAATATCACCTAGTGGTTGTTTTAGATATTTACATGAATCTGTTGTGTACTGTTTCCAATGGACGCTGAAGATTTGTCAGCTGTACTTCATGAAAAGGAAAATTAGCCTGTTTAGCAAGCAAAGCAAATGCTGATTTGTTTTCCTTAAATGTCTGATGTTATGCCTATTTTATATACCTATATACCAGGGCTCCTTGACAATTTCTGAAGACATATTTTTGTATCTAAGAGTCACAGAGTTCCCATATGAATAATTATTGTAGACGAAGCTGGCTGTAGTTCAGCACTATGTTTATATTTCTCCTTCTCTTCTAATCTCTAATTCATTCAAGATGGAGGGAAGATGAAGCCAACAGTGTTTATATGAGCTGATCCTGTTGCCTTTGAAACACTTATGCAATATCCCTTTTGACTTCATGTAGGAGGCCACATTTGCTCTCCTTCATCAAATAGCAAAATCTTTGGACTGAACCTGTTCCAGACCCAATTATTTGAATCTAAGTCCACTTTTACTATTTTTTCTAAAGGAAGATAGTTTGTTCCCATGAAACCAGAGGGCCAGCATAGTATAGTGGCTTCAGTATTGAAGCAGGAGTCTAGAGACCTCAGCACATTGAGTTCCTTGTGACAAGTGATAGCAGGGGGATTTGCCATGCAGTGTGATGAATCCGGTGAGCAGCGTGGGAAACCCTTTGTGCCATGCCCCACATTAACTGCATCACCTCTTACCTACCCCACGGGGGAAAGCATTGCCACCCAGCTTCCCCCTGTTCTTCTCAGTGCAAACATGGGAAGACCACCACTTATAACGTTTTCACCACAGGTGAGGGACAGAGCCCTGCTGGAAGTAGATGTATGTCATTTGATGAGATCCGGTGGGCTCTGTCCCTAAACTGCGGTGAAAGTTTCATATGACTGGTAAATTTGCCCATGTGATGAGATCATAAAGAAGAAACAGGGCCTCTGCGAAAGCAGTCCAGACAGTGGGAATTCCTGGATGCCTCTCAGTAGCTGGAGCAGCTAGACAGATGGGTTGGAGCTCATGTGTCTTAGCTTTTCTGTTTCCCAAAATATCCCTTCAAGAATTTGCCAAGTGAGAAGGGTTTGCTTAAGACTAGTTCATGGGTTTGTTTTCTCTCCAGAAACGACCAACATATTAGCACCTTGCGTGAAGCAATTCCTAAAAGCTTGGGGAGGGTTTCACAACTCAGCATTCAGTCATAAACCCTAGATCCTGTAAAATGTCTGCTGTGCCAAAAAAAAAACATAATGGAGAGGCAGTGCTTTTATCTCACTTAGCAGCACTATTATTATTTATACTAAGATAGTCAAGGATTTCTACGTCACTTAGACTAGTAGCTGTAGATCTGACTGCGCTAGAGTCTCAGTCATATGGGTGGAATGCAATATGACTATGCCTGTCTCTTCGTCTGATGTCTATCTTTTGAGGACTTACTTAAGAACCTCTCTCTAGGGTCATCCAAGGAGCAGTTCATGCTGGGACAGCCCACTCAGATTATATAAACTTTACAGGAGGCAGAAGTAACCTGAGCAGACCTTCCTCCATCAAGAAGCAACATGGCTATAGATAAATTTCTCGCTAAAGAGAGAGTCAATTTCTCTACATGTGTCTGCGGGAAAACGTCTTTATCAGTGAGCTTTTCACTGAGTCTGCCAGCAGAGGCCACCATTAGGGATCAGTTGATGGGGCACCTGCTGTTGAGCTTCTGGTGATCTGACTGACAGAATAACAGTTGGAAGGGACTGCAAAGACCATCTAATTCAATCCCCTGCTATGTGGGAATATTCAATTGTACAGCCACAAAGATGGTATCCATCTTGTTTAAAGACTTCCAAAGTTTATTCCACTATCAAATGTCAGAAAGTTATTTCTTATGTCTCTTTCCTTGGAATTTGAATAATTTGGTGTGTGTCCTATTCTTTGAAGTAGCTTGTTCCATCTACATGACTTTTGAGCTTTTGAATATCTCAATTATACTGTTGTCTATGTCACCATTCCTATCCTCAGGAATGACATTAGGAGGTCTTAGAAGAATTTTGGGTTACACAGCTGGGAAAGATCTCTTGAAGAGTCATAGGCAAATTGGAAATTGATCTGATTTCTTATCAGGCACAAGTGAAAATCCTGTACCACTTTGGAATTGACTCTTTTGAATTCTCTCACCACGTGAAATATGATGAATACAGCCTGCAAACAGCCTGCAAATGGATGGTACGTGGTATCCACAATAGGAAAGGCAGTGGACCATAAAAGTATTCCAGATGCGGTTGTAGTATATAGTCAATCCTTCACATTTATGGGTTTGACTTTTATAGATTTAATTATTTGTGGATTTTATTAAAACATTCTCGTTATGAATTTCTAGGTCCTCCAGTGTGACTCTATGGTCAGTTTCTGCCCAAAGTTGACCATAGATTTATACTGAAAGCTCTAGAAATTCCTGAAGAGAACACCTCTCGAAGAATCCCTAGGTCCTCCAGTAAGAGTCTGTGGTCAGCTTCCAACTGAACTTTCGGAGAAACTAGAGATTTCTAAAGAGGTGTTCTCTCTCAAGTAAAAATAGTGGAATTTTTATTCATGGTTTTCCACTTTCGCAGAGGTCCAGTACCCCTAAGCCCAGAGCATGTGAAGGGATAATTGTATGATTTTGGCAATTTTATTTTGGATTCCCTTTCTAATCACGTCTGATACAAAAGGTGCACAATAGGTTGACATTTTCTATACAATTACATTTGCAAAGCAAAAGATGATCTCCTTCATCAAAAAGCAAAATATTTTGGACTTAAAGACTGACAAATTTATTATGTTACTAATTTTCATGGACTATACTCCAATTCAGTGAATATATTCATAAAAGCTTTACCATAATAAAATTGTTAGTTTTTACCTACTACAAGGCTCTTTTGTTTGTTATAAGTTTCAAGCTTCTGCACTAAGCTGTGACATCCTTAACAAGTGAATTTGCATTCAGAGGTTGTGCTGAGTGTTGATTCTTGTAGTTCTGTCAAAACCATAACTTTCCTTTGTGTCCTTCTGAGTAACATTTTGGCATCATTCTTAGTCTGCCTCCAGATATGCCTCTAGGTTGACTTGTTGGATACACAGAAGCTGTTTGTTGAATGCTGGTAGAGCTGCTGTCTGCAAAGACATCATCAAGTGATAGCAGCCAACACCAAACTTATATTTGTTTTCTTTATAGCCTTAAGCTCAAATTCAGAGGTTAGCTATCCAGATAACAAATGCTTCAGTGTGCTTCAGAGTAGCAGTATCTAAACTGAAATCTGTCCAAACTGAACACCCTAGAGAAAAAGCTCATATGAGCAATGTATCACTATAGCCTTTCTTGTGTATAAAGCTAAAATGATAACAACGTCTTGGCTGGGAATGTAAGTCCTGTTGGAAGCTAAGCAGGGCATACCCTGTTTAGTACTTTGAAGGGAAACTGCCAACAAATACTATAGGCTATACTCCTTGTCTCATAAAACCCTATAAAATTCATGGGGTCACTATATGTCAACAGGCAACTTGAAGGCACACACACATGCACCACATACCCAAAAGGTTCAAAGGCCTTCTGAATGATTTATACAGCTATCATTATTCTTTAATGGATTATATTGTTTCAATAATTTTAATATTTGATGCATTTTAGGTTTTAATTGTGTAAACTGCCACAAAAAAGTTTTAAGTTTATATATCCACAGATATATAAACCTCACTTGGCTAGTTTCCAACAGACCCCACAACCTCTGAAGATGCCTGCCAAAGATGTGAGCAAAACATCAGGAAAGAATGCTTCTTCTTTTTTTGCAGTGAAATATTGCAGTGAAATATTGCAGTGAAATAGCAGGACAGAAGTATGTCCAGTTCAACACCATGTCCCACTTCTGTGTGTTGGCTTCCTAAAACTTCCTTCCCCTTCAACAGCCTTCTGTGCTGCCTAAAATAATAGTCCAAAGCTTGGAATGATCAGAGCTTCCAACAAGCATGGGTTTCCTTCTGTTTGCAGGATTAGAAGCAGGTCCATGAGAACAGTAGATATGAACTCTTGTATTTATTGAGAGCCAAGGGAGGTGTAATGGATAGATTGCTACACTAGGACTTAGAGTCATATGACTATAGAGTTGGAAGAGACCACAAGAGCCATCCAGTCCATGCCATGCAGGAACACAAAATCAAAGCATCCCCACTTGGGCTTAAAAACCTCTGTAAAAGGAGACTCCACCACTTGGGTGATCTAGGTTCACATCCCCAGCTGGCCCTATCTTTCTGCCCAATTCGTTTATCTCTTTTTCTAAAATGACTGTAAAGATAAAGCATTGTGAAATTATGAGTGCTGCCTAAACCTCCTTGGAGGAAAACTGGTGTATAAGTGAAATGTGAACATGTGAACTTTGGAATTTACTTGTGTGCACTCATGTGACCTCATGATTCAGTGAGATGCTTCAGCCAGGCTATTGATTGCTGACAGGAATGGGAAAACTTTGTCCCAGGTGGTTTGTATTTCAAAGCCCCAGCCAGTTGTCAGGAATTATAGGGGTTGGAATCCATATTGTCTAGAGCAGTGGTTCTCAACCTGTGGGTCTCCAGATGTTTTGACCTTCAACTCCCAGAAGTCCTAACAGCTGGTAAACTGTCTAGAATTTCTATGAGTTGTAGGCCAAAACACCTGGGGACCCACTGGTCTAGAGGACCAACATTAACCCAGTTGTATTTACTAGTTCTTTCCATTTCTGCACATTAGTTCATTCCAGGTAAAAGCTGTCCATGCATTTTGTTTTGTGTAGCCAAACTTATGTTACTAAAAACCTTGACCAAGATCCTTTATGGGACATGTACCTGCAGTGTTATAGCTACACTCTGTTTCCTATTTTGCCCTTCTCAAACCCATCATAAAAGGCAGGCAGCTGTACCAAGCAAAGCAGTTCTGTGGGAGTTGCAAACAGGACACTCAAGGAGAATGCATACAGCCCTCTCTTGCCAGTGAACCATGGTGTGGCAGACCAAAGCAAGGATCACTGCAGGATCCTTTGCAAATCCTTGTTAAATCCCTGTTCATTGGCAGAAGGGACTTGGATGCATCATCCTTCAGTGCCCTTCTTGCCTGCAGCACAGAACTCCTTCATTTGATACAGTTCCCTGACTTTTAAAACGAGGAGAACTAGAAGTATTAGCAGTCATGAAAATAGTGCCACAATCATAAATGTGGTGACAAAACACTGAGGAAGTCATAAATCTATTTTATGACATTTTAACTGCCTTACAGGACACCAGTTGTTGTTTAAACATGCAAAAAGACTAGTTCAACAATATTACCTGTTGCAGCAGCGTAAGTATAGCTGAGAGGCAATAGATCTACTGTTGGATTCCCCTCTAATTGTGTGCCATGATTTTTGTAAAGGCAATCTGAGCTACATGTTGTTTATCAGCCATATAATGATACTAGTTTCATCTCCAGTTTGGTAGAAAGGTACTCAAATGGTAATTAATGAGGTGTGTGTAGAAAGAGAACGTGCAAAATGTTACCTGCTAGTTAAAATTCTCAGCTTTATTTGTAAAACTTTTGCTTCAATAACACTGCAGGATTCTTGGTTGATGAACTTTTTGGTATTTACAGTTTTCTTGTGGTTTCTGTTCATGTGATAGGAGGAAATTGCTGAATCACCCTTTGCTTTGAATTCTCGGCACTGTATTTAAAAAGAGAGGGGGGAAAGGAGGAAGGAAGGAAGAAACATGCCACCTTGTTGGCTGCAAATGAGCTGGAAAGATTTCCCTGCCCCATTCCAATTTTTATTTTTCTCTTTTCTTTTGTTTCTCTAGATCACAAAGTGCAAACAAGAAGGTTCTTCTCTGGCATTTTCGATGCCGCAACCAAGGCTCTCAGATGGAATTCCCCGGGTTAGCATCCATTTAACAGACAGTTCGTGTCCAGAGGAGATGGATTTAGCAGATGAACTCTCCTTCATGAGCAGCACTGCATTCTTCACCAGGTAGGTGTTGCCTCTTCTTCCATCTCATGCAATATGTAGCATTAGAACTATATTTAGTGATTTTTGCAGGCACACAAAGATCTGCAGCATTGCAGCAGAGCCTGTGAGCCCTGCAAGAAATGTTAAGTGTTGAGCAGCCAGCTGCACCCACATTGAAGTATTTCCTCTGTTTATCATTGATATTGAAAAGGATGTTTGGCTTAAATGCATGTTTAGGACTCTGGAATGCTAGCAGCAGGCTGAAAGAAATATGCTCTCGGATGTCAGTGATTTAAGATGGCTTTCATCCAAGTTAATGGTCTTAGCATGGTAGAATAGTCCCATGCACTCTGAAACCATTTGTACAACAAATTAAATTTTGTGTCCCTTCAGATAAAAGGCAATTCTTTTGAGTGCTTCCATTTGTCAGGAAGCAAGCGGTGATGATTCTCTCTCTTAGCTGGGCTTCTCGTGAAGTGTAATAGGGTTGGCGCTTGCTTTTATCTTGTTTTTATTATAGTGCTTCTAATGCAAGGTTGAAAATATCGATCAATTCCTATTTGGCTGCTTGCACCGCAATAACATAAACACCTGAAAATGCATAGTTTAGTCACTGTGTCCAACTACCCTATGAAACTAGTCATGAGAAAAGCTGTGTTCCTTGTCTAAAAGGTATAGTATTTCAGGAGTGGCAAATAGAAGGGAAATAGATGCAGCAAGATAGAGATAAATAGGCAGGGAAGACCCTCAGTTGGAATGCTACTCAGATAAGGATCTGATGGATGCATTTAGCGATTCCAAGTCAGCAAGAGGCCGTTTGGAGTTGAAGCAGAAGTCAGAATTTCTTTGCCTCACAATCTACTTGGTGGACTTGACAGACTCATCTTAAATGTAGTATCACCTTCTGGACTAGAGGATTGCTAGTTCAAGTCCCAATAACCTTCAAATTATGACTGACCCTGGCAGATAGTACACTGACGCATACTGGAATCCAACCAACTAATGAATTGAAATGACTATATGCTCCCCTGGTTGGGCAAATAGTGAATCAGGGAGCTGTGATATTTGTTGTGTTTGTCCTCACGGTTTTTAGAGATTTCCAAATGATAGTTCTAGGATCCCTTACTACTTTCTGACAATTCCTGGCATCAGCTTCAACGTTTTATTCCCGCCATTTAATGGGCTTTCCTTTTGATTCCTAAACATACCAGATCAAAAAAGTGTTCTTCTTTAATCATTTTTAAAATTGTTATACTGAACCCATGGATCATTGAAATAGCACTTTTGCACTTGCAAACTATACGTTTAAGAAAAAAAATCAAACAAAGAAAATCTTTTCTTTGCACCTTAAAGTTACCTCAACAAATCAAAACTTTGATTTTTTAAAAAAAAAATCTCCAAAAAAAATCTCCAAGAATTCACTATAATCTGCTCCAATACTAATGAAACATGTGAATAGGTGTAAGACAACAACCATCAAAAATCTTGCAAAATTCAAGAAAATATTTTGCAATAACTCAAAAATATAGATCTGTCTGGAAGAGCTTTAATACAGAGTAAATAGGGACTAAATGATAGGAAAAAGCAGGAGGTAATTTGTTTTGCCATAAAGGTGAACAAATTTAACCATAATCCAGTCAAGGTAGAGGTGCTCCTGGACAGTTGAAGAGTGGAGAATAGGAATGCAGCCTGTGTTCAGAGGGATTACATTTCCATTAAAAATGCAGGTGTGCAGCCTGTGTATATTCTGGGACTCAACCATGACCACAGAGGCCCAGGTTTCAGTGGTGGCCAAGAATACATTAATACAATGTTCACCAGCTGTACCATTCCTTGAGATATCAAATCCAGCCATGGTAACATGGGCCTTTATTACATTCCATGTGATTTGTTGTAATGCATTATGTGTGGGGATGCTTTTGAAAAGTGTTTAGAAACTTCAGGAGATCCAAAGAGCTGCAGCCAGAGTGTAACTGATGCTAGCATCAGGAATACACATCGTCCTCCTTGTTCCATTGGCTGCCAGTCGATTTCAAGGCACAATTCAAGGTGCGGGTTGTGATCTACGAAGTTCTGTATGACTCAGATCTAGGTTATCTAAAGGACTGTATCACCCTGTATGATATTTTCTGGGAAACTGTTATCTCTGTCCCACCAATATTCCATGGATGAGAATCTTCTCAATGACTGCTCTCAAACTCTGTAACCCCCACGCTGAAGAACTTAGACAGGTACTCTCTTTACTCTCCTTTCATATGAAAGTGAAGATCAGTTTGTTTTCATAGAATCATAGAATCATAGAGTTGGAAGAGATTTCATGGTCCATCCAGTCTAACCCCCTGCCAAAAAGCAGGAATATTGCATTCAAAGCACCCCTGACAGATGGCCATCCAGCATCTGTTTAAAAGCTTCCAAAGAAGGACCCTCCACCACACTCCGGGGCGGAGAGTTCCACTGCTGAATGGTTCTCACAGGAAGCTCTTCCTCATGTTCAGATGGAATCTCCTTTCTTGTAGTTTGAAGCCATTGTTCCGTGTCCTAGTCTCCAGGGAAGCAGAAAACAAGCTTGCTCCCTCCTCCCTGTGACTTCCTCTCACATATTTATACATGGCTATCATATCTCCTCTCAGCCTTCTCTTCTTCAGGCTAAACATGCCCAGCTCCTTAAGCCGCTCCTCATAGGGCTTGTTCTCCAGACTCTTGATCATTTTAGTCGCCCTCCTCTGGACACATTCCAGCTTGTCAATATCTCTCTTCAAATGTGGTGCCCAGAATTGGACAACTTCGGTAAGCCTTTGAGGGCCAGTGACTAGGGCGAAAGGGTTTTTTCATATGCTATGCTGCTTATATTTGGTGTTTTTCTTTTAAATTAATTTCTTTTAATTTCTTTCAGTATTATTGCTAGTTAAAATATATTCTTAACTATGTAAGTTTTAGCTGCATATCTTTTAAATTTTGTTCAGCCACTTGAGTGTTAGACTGGGGAAAATAAATAAATAAACATAGCAACAATTTTACTATTTAAAAATCTGTTTTGCAATAACGTTTTAACATTTGTGTCACTTTAAACATTTTTTTAGGAATAGACCAGAAGCTCCTTCCATTTTTCTTTGATCTCCGTACTTCTAAGAAAAGTGTATAATTTGTGAATCTTGGAAGGCCTAAAATGTCTGTCTCTTTGTGATATGTCTGGCATAACACTCCTTCTGTTCTACATCTTAGTTCTGTAGTCCTAAACTCTGGTATGGAGCACTGCAACAAAGCCATTGACTGCTGCCAAGGTTCAGCACCATGAGCTGCAGCCTAGCTGGACAGCTCCCTGTTTTTTCTTCTTCTTAATAGGCTTTGCATATGTATGCTTCCAAATGAGGATTTATACCTCTGTTGACTAATGATTTTTTTTTGTTAAAACAGGTCACATGTCACATATCTTCTGGGTCTTTAGCGTTGCCTTTCTTTTGTTCCTCCCCCTTTAATTCCCAAGGCACCTCCTAAGCATGTAACCTCCAATTCCAGTTCCCAGTGGTATCTTGGAAACATCTGATCTTGGCAATAGAAAATCCAAAGAGAAGGTGGCGGCAGCACTGTGTGTTTGTGTGTAACATCTTCCAGCCATTGCTGATCAATGTTCAGAACCAGCACTAGAATTAGGCAGGGGGAGGTGGCTACCTTAGGCAGTCGATTTTGTCCATTATGCCAAGATAGGAAAATCTTGGTTGATTACATTTTTGTTTTTGATTTCCCTCTGTTAGAACAAAGTGTTTGTGAGATCTTCAAGCTCATGTACCAAAATAATTAAGCAGGCTTCAGATATTAAGAGATTTGACTTGAATGGATGAGGAGGTGCCGTTTGCTGCTGTGCCTAAGTCAGCAAAATGTCTTAGAGGTTTCCTTCCATGGTTTTCCAAAGGCTTTGGATCATATTGACTGAAATTTGTTACATATTGGTAAGAAATAACTTTTGGGTTGTTGTAGTTTTTTCGGGCTGTATGGCCATGTTCTAGAAGCATTCTCTCCTGACGTTTCGCCTGCATCTGTGGCAGGCATCCTCAGAGGTTGTGAAGTCAGACCTCACAACCTCTGGGGATGCCTGCTATAGATGCAGGTGAAACATCAGAAGATAATGTTTCTGGAACATGGCCATACAGCCTGAAAAAACTACAACAACCCAGTGATTCTGGCCATGAATGCCTTCAACAATACGAAAATAAATTTTGTTCATCTCACTCTTTCCACATGAAAAAGGATATCATAATTTCAAATCAGATATGGTAGCTATCTTGAAGGTTGAGTGACACTGACTGTGTCATCCACAACTATTTCACACCAATTTTGAGGTCAGAGTTACAGAATAATAGAGTTGGAAGAGACCACATGGGCCATCTAGTCCAGCTCCTACCATGCATCAAAGGCACAAACAAAGCACCCCGGATAGATAGCCATCCAGCCTCTGTTTAAAAGCCCCCAAGGAAGTGGCTTCTACCACACTTTGTGGCAGAAAGTTCAACTGCTGGACAACTCTCACAATCAGGAAGTTTTTCCTAATGTTCAGGTGGAATCTCCTTTCCTGTAATTTGAACTCTTTACTCCAAGTCCTACTCTCCAGGAGCAATGGAACATAGTTGATGTGACTAATTTGTTACTGGCAAATTTTTTGGATTGGATCTCTCTGTACATAGCTTTGCAGATCCCCAAAAAAATATACACCATCTGCCACCAGTGCAACATATAAAGCCTTTCCAGTTTGGTAGAACTTGCCAAAATAGGTTTAACCTTCGAGAATCCAGGGGAGCCTCTTTGGCATGATGAACCAGCAGTTTAGTACTTTGTGGAGGAATCTGCACACCAGGTAACCTTAGATATATTCAGACACTGTTGAAGGAACAAAGTTGATTGCATCTTATTAGGCCAAGGTTTCTTCATTCCTCATCTAGCAGAGATAGAAATTTTTTGCAGGTTTACACATTATCCAAAAAGCATTGCTAAAAAGCAACAACTAAAACAAACACCAGATTTAATAGAAAAGATTTGAATATTTATAGCCCTCATTTTCAGCTTGAATGAAATTCCAAAAATGTCTTACAATGCTAAATTAATACTTCAGCAATATACTTCATAGAAACATAGAATAATAGAGTTGGAGAGGCCACATGGGCCATGTAGTCCAACCCTCTGTCATGCAGGAAAAGCAAATCAAAGCACCCCAAAAGGTATTTATAATAATAAAAACTGCTAAATAGTAGTGGTAAGTAATATATTCCTGAATGCTGCCTGTTGAGCTTGGCTGATCACATGAATTTCATTGAATTTTCTCAAGGGAAGAAAAGACAAATGTAGTTTGACAGTGCTTTCTCCTGAATATAACCTACAGCAACACTCTGACAGCCTGTCTTTCCAGTACTAACCAGGACTTAGTCATTGCTAAATAAGTAAATGTATAAACTACTTTTAACATTTAAAAAAACAGTTTATTTGCTTGTCTGGGAAAATTGAAATGTCTTCAAAACTTATTACCTAAATACAATATCTGGGGGCCGTGCTTAGCACCAAACGTATTACCTAAATATAATATCTGGGACCTGGGCTATGCTGTTGTGCTGTGGAAAAATCCTACCGATTGAAAGGTCGGGAGTTCGAAAGGAGGTTGGGGTGAGCACTCGCCATTAGCCTCAGCCTTCCTGCCCAGGTCGAAAGCAGAAATGTGAGTAGATAAAAAGGTACTGCTTTTAGTGTGGAGGTAATAAAGGTGCCATTAAGGACATCAATCAGGAGGAAACTCCTCGACATGGAAGATGGAGCAACAGCACCCCCCTCCAAGTGGCCGGAATCGAGCACAGCATCCAGGATGCCAGAAATAAGATGGGAAAAACTTCCTTTTACCTCTGTTTGTGTTGTCTGTCCTTGTTAATTGAATAATCAGGCATTGAATGTTTGCCGTATGTATGTTCTAGAAACCACTCAGAGTCCCCTTTGAAGTGAGAAAGGCGGAGTATAAATTTTATAAGTAAATAAATAAATAGCTGTTGTTTGGTGAGGCACCAGCACTATTTGGTAGAGAAGGCTAAAAGCTTCTAAAACTACATCTCCAATCATTCAGTAGGACTGAGCCATGGCAGTTAAAGTGTTGTCAGACTTCATTAATTCTGCAGTGTAGATGTACCTCTAGAGAAGGTTATTCAAACAATAGTCTAACAAGTTGTTCTGTTGTTAGGTTGTTGTAGGTTTTTTCGGGCTATATGGCCATGTTCTAGAGGCATTCTCTCCTGATGTTTCGCCTGCATCATAGATGCATCATAGATGCAGGCGAAATGTCAGGATGGGATGCCTCTAGAACATGGCCATATAGCCCGAAAAAACCTACAGCAACTCAGTGATTCCAGCCATGAAAGCCTTCGACAATACATTGTTCTGTTGTTGTGCTATGTTAATTTTCCAAGTTCACTGAACTGCAGCTGTTAACAAGTATATAATGAGCAAGTTGCATGACAAAAGATTCAATTCCATCCCATTCAGCCCTTGTTCAAAAAGCTGCATTTTGCATCAGATCTCGTTATTTATAATAGTTGATCCAATGGACTGCTAAACGTTCTTTACATTTGAATTAAACAATTTAAGAATAGAAATAAGAAAACTTTGTCTTCTTGCCAGTACCATTTTATGTTTACTAGAACTATAGAGCATGGAAGTAATCAATTACAAGTAATATCACAATTTGGGGCTGGTCTGGTCTGGTTTGGTTTACAGTGAGGGTGCAATGAGGTCTTTCAGTCATGTTGGCCCCACTACTTTCTGACTGAAACCAAGGTACATCCAACTTATTAACTCTCCACAGAACATAGAAATTTACTTCCATTGTATAATCTCTTTCTGAAGTGAACTGGCAGCTGTTGTGTGCTATCAGTATCTACCCATGCCCAGAATTGACTGAAGACAAATGTATTGAAAATGACTCTCAGTGTCTTGTGCCAGAGATCTTACAATAGCTTTTTTGTGATTGCAGAGAAAACTACTGCGGCATCTTCCAGGGCATGCACTGTGTTACCTTTTGGGTATGCCTGGAGGTTTCCAAAGAGAAGCTTTGTTTATGCCAACGCTTTGCTTCCCAGCCTGACTTTTATGGCTTTGTGTTCCAACAGTGAGGAGTTTATTAATTGCACAGTCCTGTAGCAATCATAAATAAGGTGGAGAATGTGCGTGTTGCTGTAGTTTATTCCTAGAGCTATGCGTGCCCAGGAAGACACGCATAGCTACGCTTTGTGTATATGATGCAGAAACTGTGGACATATTCAGGAGTAGTTGCTACCATTAACTGCTAGGATAGACAGATTGGATTATACTCTAGGTACTTGGAATTGTGATGTGTGTTAGTGTACTGTCCTTGCTCATGTTTTCCCCATCCTGATGGAGTTTTTTAGAAAATTTGCTGAGTTTAGAATTTTAAGGGATTTTTGTAAAAGTGGTAGAAATCCCAGGACCTCGTTGCAGGATGAGTGGCAGTTCTTACTCATTTATTTGATTTATATCACATAGAATCATAGAATCAAAGAGTTGGAAGAGACCTCATGGGCCATCCAATCCAACCCCCTGCCAAAAAGCAGGAATATTGCATTCAAATCACCCCTGACAGATGACCACCCAGCCTCTGTTTAAAAGCTTCCAAAGAAGGAGCCTCCACCACACTCTGGGGCAGAGAGTTCCACTGCTGAACGGCTCTCACAGTCAGGAAGTTTTTCCTCATGTTCAGATGGAATCTCCTCTCTTGTAGTTTGAAGCCATTGTTCCGCGTCCTAGTCTCCAGGGAAGCAGAAAACAAGCTTGCTCCCTCCTCCCTGTGGCTTCCTCTCACATATTTATACATGGCTATCATATCTCCTCTCAGCCTTCTCTTCTTCAGGCTAAACATGCCCAGCTCCTTAAGCCGCTCCTCATAGGGCTTGTTCTCCAGACCGTTTATCATTTCTCTCCCAACACGAGAATCAAAGCATCTTACAGTGTAATTTAAAACAAGTGGTACAAAAGCTCCAAAAACATTAAACATTACACCCATCCAATTAGAAGATTAATGTAAAAATAATTAAAACACATGATTTATTTATTTATTTATTTATTTACATTTCTAACCCACCTTTTTCACCCCAAAGGGGTGAAAAAGGCAACTTTACACACAGGCAATGATTTGATGCCTTAAAACACAAAGTACACTTAAATCCATATTAAAATAGAATTAAAAGTACATTGAAAACAATTAAAATATTTAAAAACAATACATTCAGAGTTAAACACATAATCCATAAGCGTAATCCGGACCGTTCCGATGGTCATTGTACACTATTCCAAGTCTATCTATTACACAAGTTCTCTAAAGGCTTGGTCACAAAGCCACATTTTCACTCTCTTGCAGAAGGTCAGGAGAGAGGGGGTTGATCTAATATTCTTGGGGAGGGAGTTCCACAGCCAAGGGGCCACCACTTAGAAGGCCCTGTCTCTCATCTCCACCAAACACACCTGCGAGGGAGGCAGGACTGAGAGCAGAGCCTCCCCAGATGATCTTAAACTTCGCAGTAGTTCATAGATTGAGATACGTTCAGACAGATAAGCTGGGCCAGAACTGTTTAGGGTACTGTCTATACATATAAATACCTGTCTGTCTATCTATTTATATAACAGTCAAAGTATGTCTGTCTGTTTATACCACAAAGGCTGCTGAAGTGGTCCTCTGTGATGTTTCCGGATTAGCTGTTACCAGGTGAAGTGGCCCTCTGTGATGTCACTGGGAATGAAAAGTGACATGTGTATGAGGGGAAGGGAAGAAGTAAGGAAAGAGCCCCAACAAAGCGATGTTGCTATTGAGAACATTGTGAGGTAGGTCCTCTTAGAGCTGGAGAAAGGTAAAGGAAGAAGGAAGTGAAGGAAGGAAGATAGAAAGAAGGGACAGGAGGGGGGAGGGAGGGAGAGAGGAATAAAGAAAAAGAAGGGAAGGAAGGAATGAAGAGAAAGTAAAGGGGAAAAGGTATAAGGAGGGAAGAGGAAGAAGGGAAAGCAGGGAGGCTGTAGACCTTCCAACACCCGGGCAGCACCAAGTATGTATGCTAGTAGTTACAATGCATTAAAAAAGTGTTTCCCAACCTGTGGCCCGTGGACCACTAGTGGTTCCCAAGAATGAAAATATGGTCTGCAGCCTCACCATTACTACACCATTGCTTTGAAACCACGCAACAACAAGAGCGATGGTCTCGCGACACTATCTTATAGTGCTGATGTAACAGGGATGTCAGGAGGGGAGAGTCTGACTATCCACAAAAGATTACTGCTACCACATCAGCTCTATATTATTAAATATGGTTTTCTGTGGACAAGCAGATGGTGACTACTGGATGGTGTATATTCTGCATCAGAAACTAAAGCTGATGTAATCTATCCAATGCAGTTTTCTGAATCAGCACTCCAAATAACCAATCTAAAGTTGACCAAAAACTGATTTGTAACCCTTTTGGTAGTAATGTTGGAGTGTGGTCCCTTGTCAAAAAAAGGTTGGGAACCACTGATGTAAAGCAACAACAGCACCAATTACACATCCTCCACTCATTAAAAGAAGTTGTGTTTAAAAAGATATGTCTGCTCTCCAACAAAAAGAGAAGAGAAAAGGCAGCAATTAAGTCTCTCTTGGGAAGGAGTTTCTTAGCATAGGAACAGCCAACAAGAAATCTCTGTCCTTGTGTCTTCACCAAACAAACTTGTAGGATGGAGAGAAAGTTCTCCCCTGAAAACTGTAAATGCTCAAGTCTGATAGGAGCTTTCTGGATCTAAACCACATTGTACTGTATAGCTCATAACCAGCAGAAACGAACCAGTAACCAGTGAAACTGTTTCAACAAGGGAGTTTATATACTTGCTTTAACTCTCATGCTGCCTGGGAGCTTCTGTGACTTACTGCCTTAAAAAGGCAACTTTACCAAGCTTTACAGATTGGAGATAAATTTCAAACTTTTAGCACTCATGCATCCAGTTTTAAAGTGTTGGAAAAGCACCAGACTGCAGAGCAGGGCTGATGGATAGACACAACAACCTCTCTTGGAGATTGCGAAATCATGAAAATGTACATCACAAGAGCCTTTGTTGCCATTCTCTTGAAGAATGTATTTCTCAAAAACATTGGTTATGTAACATCATCCATGGTGCCAACATCCCACAGTAGAATAAAGAATGGGATTGATTGCATGGGAGGGTGGAGTTAAATGTACTTCTCCAAAATGAAATGAGTCAGCTTGGAAAAACTAACGCAACAAGAGCCTGAAGCACAAGGAGATTGAGAGAGACAGAGGAAAGAACACATCTCTCGCCAATTAAATTGGTTTTGGTTTCAAGATGACTCCATAATTGGCAAGATTAAGAGTTTTTTCAAGTGGAAAATCTACATACCTATCACAAAAGGTGTATTTCCCACTGGCATTTAGCCTGGTTGCCATTGCGCTTGAGCTTTAGCCACATTCCTAATGAATCACAGGTTGAGTTGGTGATAGGTTAGGCACTGTGCATTGGGCCCTTCTAATCTCTTATGCAAACCTGATACAGAGTGTCCTTGGTGACAAGAGCGCGTAAGTGTAATGGCCTAATATACTTAACACTACTTGACATATTCAGTCAACAACATGTAATTGCATTCTTTTATCACCTGTCGGGAAACAATGGGAGAGGCTTTTGACCAGTTTACTTTTCAAACTGAGAAGGTGAAAGGGATGCTAATAAGTAAAAGAGAAATTAACTGTTGCATAAATCCAATTACTAGTGCCACCTAGAGCAGACCCATTGAATCAGTTGTTTAACTAGTCAACACTTACATAAAACACATTGATTAAACAGTAGGAACTAAGAATTGGAGGTGAATTGGATTGAGACATATCTTTCTATGCAGGAGACTTTTTAAAAAAGTATAAATTGCTTCCCTCTAACAAATGTGCCTGAAATGATCACTGGCCAAGCCATGGCATATGTTCTGCATCAGAAACTACAGCTGATGTAATCTATCCAATGCAGTTTTCTGAATCAGCACCCCAAATAACCAGACCCAATCTAAAGTTGACTAAAAGTTTATTTGTAACCCTTTTGGTAATAATGTTGGAGAGTGGTCCGTGGTCCAGGTATAGGTAAGCTGGGTCTAAAACCATTTAGGGCTTTAAAGGGTAAAGTCAGCACTTTGAATTTTGCTCGTTAGCAGACTGGCAGCCAGTGGATCTGGCATAACAGGGGGATTGTATGCTCCCTGTATGCTACTCCAGTAAGCAATCTGGCTGCTGCCCGTTGGACCATTTGAAGCTTCGTTACAGTCTTCAAAGGCAAAGGTGGAGTGTGTTGCAGTCATCTATTTGGGATGTAACAAGAGCGTGGACCACCGTGACCAAGTCAGATTTCCCAAGTTATGGGCACAACTGGCACACAAGTTTTAATTGTGCAAAAGCCCCCCTGGCCACCACTGAAACCTGGGGTTCCAGGCTCAACAATAAATCCAGGAGAACTTCCAAGCTGCGAACCTGAGCCTTCATGGGGAGTGTAACCCCATCCAGCACAGACTGTAATCCTATACCCTGTTTAGCCTTACAACTGACCAGAGTACCTCTGTCTTGTCTGGATTCAATTTCAATTTGTTCGCCCTCATCCAGACAGTCTCAGCTGCCAAGCACTGGTTCAGGACCTGAACAGCCTCTTAATAGCAGGTGGAAAAGAGTAATAGAGTTGAACGTCATCTGCATCCAGATTGTAAGTACAGGATTGGTGAGAAAGCTTCAGTGAAGATAACTTTTCCCCATGACAACTCTCTCAGGAGTAAATTTCCCTTCCAAGGGGTAGATTTCTCTCACTTCCTGTTGTGTCATCCCCCTTCTTAACTATGAAGTGTTTGTAAGTCAGATGTTTGTAACTTGGGGACTGCCGGTATTTGTCCTGCTGATCCTAAAAATGGCACCAGTTTTCCCCTACCAACTTTACTTTTTGAGTTACATATGCCATTTACTAGTCTGCTCGTTTATAGAAAACCATCATAATATCATATCTAAAAAACTACAGCTGATATGGTCTATATCCAATTCAATTTTCTGAATCAGGACCCCAAATAACCCCAGGAATAGGCCTGAAAGCCAAGACACCAAAAATGCTTTTGGTTGGGTTACGTTATGTAGGAATAGAGCTCTTAATTTTTAAAAGGAGCACAGCATTATCAACAATAAGATTTGGTGATTTGATCAAGATGCCATATTGGGCACCTTTTTATTGAAACTTTATTTCCATATGCAAATTAATTTATGTAAAAATGTATAGTTTCTAAAGTAACATTTAATTCTTATCAATCTTTGCTTTACATCATCTTTAACAAGTTGATTACAGTCTAATTTGGATGGAAATTTGTTTGGTATGATAGTTTGTATGTGTGTATGTGGCTTCAAGTTACCTGGTGGGTTTTCTAAGGCGAGGAAACTGGTATTAGTTTCCTATACCCATCCAAGGTGTAACGAGGACTAACCCTCAAAATCAGAAAAAAATCTATTTTTACATAAAGGTGAAATAACTTTTAAAAATTAAAAATGCTGTGCAACACGAGCAACAGCTTCATAAACAGATGACCTTTTGGGCAGACACTTAAAACTAGATCATATTATTGGGAAAACTATTCTACATAGGTTTTTTTTTTTTATAAAAAGGCCAATCCCAGGAATTTACCAAATGAACCTCTTCAAAATAAGATAATTCTTTAGGCTATTTTGCTTCTGCTTTTTAAAGGCTCAGAGATTCAGCAAAACAATGTTTGGAATCGTATTGTTGAAGGTTTTCATGGCCGGAATCACTGGGTTGATGTAGGTTTTTTCGGAATATATGGCCATGGTCTACAGGCATTCTCTCCTGACATTTCACCTGCATCTATGGCAAGCATCCTCAGAGGTAGTGAGGTCTGTTGGAACTAGGAAAAAGGGCTTATATATCTGTGGAATGACTAGGGTGGGACACAGGACTCTTGTCTGCTGGAGCTAGGTGTGAATGTTTCAACTGAGCACCTTGATTAGCATATAATGGCCTGACCGTGCCTGGAGCAAATGTTTGGAATCATTTTTTCAAACCTGCACATTTTTATACAGAAGAGCAGTTGTGTATAATGGGTTTTGTATGTGGGTGCAATTGATATTGGTCTCTTGCATTTTCTCAGCTCTGAAAACACATCTGATTTTTTAACTAGGAGCTTCACTTGTGGGCATCAGTCTTTGAGGAGGAGTCATAGCTTGGCAAACCTTACCATTAGGCAGAGGGACACAGTTGCCTCCAACAACAAAAATGCATAAGAACAATAGTGAAGCATTAATCACTATTAATCTGCTCTGTACCCCCTAAACTAATCTTGCTTTCACGTGTGGTGGTGAAGAGTCTGCAATAGTTATACAGTAGAGTCTCGCATATCCAACCTTCACTCATCCAATGTCCTGTATTATCCAATGTCCTGTATTATCCAATGCAGTCTGCCTCCTGCTTGCATCCACAGCTATTTCAATATATTGCAATGTTTTGGTGCTAAATTCGTAAATACAGTAATTGCTACATAACATTACTATGTATTGCACTGCTTTTTCTGTCAATTTGTTGTAAAACATGATGTTTTGATGTTTAATTTATAAAATCATAACATAATTTGACGTTTAATAGGCTTTTCCTTAATCTCTCCTTATTATCCAACATTTTCGCTTATCCAATGTTCTGCCGGCCCATCTATGTTGGATAAGTGAGACTCTATTGTAGCATAATCTTTTTTCTGTAAGCTTGGGCTAGGTTTATACATGGTCTTCCAGTCATAGCATATGCCCCCCAAAAAACCAGAGCTCTTCAGCTTCCATAGCAGAAGTACATTGTGTTACTCCAGATTATTCTGTGCAGTGTTATTATTTACATAGAATATAATCTCTTTTGCTAAGCAGTCTCCATACCATCCATAAATTACATAAGCATGTTATTGCACCCTTATTTATGGCCTAGTTTTATGCATGTTTATCTGAATGCAAGGATGCTATGTTCACTTGAACTTTCTCCCAGGTAAGGGTGTGAGGAATGGTAGCTGTGAACATCTTTTCTTACAGATAAGAAAGTTTAAGGTTTATCTCTTAATTGAAGTGGTCTATCCTTTTTTTTTCTCCCTCCCTTTTTCTGTACATTCTAGTATTTGTATTTGGTTTTTTAAAATTAAGCATCTCGATCTGTGTATCAGGGCACACATTTTAAATAATGATGTAATTGTAAAAATAAAAGGTAAACGTTTCCCATGACATTAAGTCCAGCCATGTCCAACTCTGGGGGGTGGTGCTCATCTCCATTTCTAAGCTGAAGAGCGGGCATTGTCCATAGACACCTCAATGCTCATGTGGCCAGCATGACTACATGGAGTGCTGTTACCTTCCAGCAGAAGTGGTATCTATTAATCAACTCAAATTTGCACGTTTTCTAACTGCTAGGTTGGCAGAAGCTGGGCCTAACAGCGGGAGCTCAATCGGCTCCCCGGATTCGAACTGTCAACCTTTCAGTCAGCAAGTTCAGCAGCTCAGTGGTTTAACCCGCTGCTCCACTAGAAAAACCAAACGCCTGGTTAAGTGATGAAGCTCCCCGTGTAAGGCTGATGAGTGCACAAAAGAGGGGTTCTTTCTGTAGTAATACTTGAACTGCTAAATATTCCTCCATCCCCAAGGAAAATCAGGTGATCTCCAATCACCATGAGCTTCTGACACACCATTAATTTTTTCTTATTTTGTTGCCACTTCATCTTTAGAATTTCTTTATAAGTATTGTTTTGTTCAGTTTGGCTGAATGAGGCAAAAGTCAAGTTTTCCTTTTTGGAATTTTGGCCACCAAATATTTTTGAGGCATGGTTGGTTGAATCCGTGGGTGGAGAACCCATACATATGGAATGGTATAATAAAACCTGTGTTTGGAAAGAGCTTGGAAAAGTCCTTAACAGATTATGATTCCTTAACTTTAATACACTCCGGTTGTGAGTCATGTCATCAAAATAATGTCTAGATGTCACTCTCATAAGCTATATCCCTTGTGGACCTTTGGAGCTGGGAGGTGCTTAAACATGAAGGAAATGTCTTCATCATGAGCACTTAAATGTCACCAATACTGTTAAGTAGCCACATAAATACCTCAGGTCTATGAATAAATTCCCAAAAGGCCTTGTATCCTCCATCATTTTTTTATTTATTCTGTTAAATTTATAGCCCCTGAAATTGTACTTTTGGATACTAGTGTGACTGATCAGTTTATACTTAGTCAATGCTTAATATGTTCATTTTATATACTGCTTTTGAGACTGTGTGTATTTTATTAAGGGTGTGTGTATCACTGATATATTTTTATTCCATGAATAACCCAGCTGGCCTGGGAGAGGCAAAAGCACCTGCTCATGTCAACTAAACCTCTGCAGGGCTCCTGCCTTCAAGAGATGCCAGTTACTGGCAGGGCCAAAGCACACTTAGAGGAAAGAAGTATTTTGTGACTCACCACTCAGCCCTGATATTCTAAAATATTTCAGAGTCAGATGGCACTAAAAAGCACTCATATCTAAAAACACATTTGTTTTTGCCTTTGTAGTCTAGTTTAACATCTAAAACCAGAGTTGGCTTTGCATGTAAAAAGTTCCAAAAGCAATCCATGACATCTCAAGATATAGTTGACAAAGACTCCTATGTAAAACCTAGTAGAACTACTGCCAGCTAATATAGATCAGAGCTGGGCACATTTGGTGAGTTTGGAGGCTAATTTTACCCCTCTTGTGGCTTTTCACCTCTTGCTACTCTATGGTTACATGCTGTCAAAATCAGACATTGAGCATGAATCTATGCAGAAGGAGCTCCAGTTTGCCAAAACTCACAGGGTGGTATACAAGAGGTACCCACCCTTTTCATGGAAATAAATTCTGCTTAGCTGCTGTATTATATCAATTGTGGCAGCAACAATGTTTCCATGAGTTGCAAAAGCATCCCATGACAAAGACTCCTATGAAAAACCTAGTAAAATTATTGCCAGCCAATACAGATCGGACTGGGCACATTTGGTGAAATGTGGATGCCAAATTCATTTGGTGAAATGTGGATGCCAAAAGACACAAGGGGGTTGTGTCTTTTCACCTCTTGCTACTCATAGAATCCTAGAATCCTTGAGTGGGTCATCCGGTCCTACCCTCTGCCAAGAAGCAGAAAAATTGCATTCAAAGCACCCCGGACAGATGGCCATCCAGCTCTGTTTAAAAGCCTCCAAAGATGGAGCCCCCACCACATTCCGGGACAGAGAGTTCCACTGCTGAACAGCTCTCACAGTCAGGAAGTTCTTCCGAATGTTCAGGTGGAATCTCCTTTCCTGAAGTTTGAAGCCATTTTTCCACGTCCCAGTCTCCAGGGCAGCAGAAAACAAGCTTGCTCCCTCCTCCCTGTGACTTCCCCTCACATATATATACATGGCCATCATGTCTCCTCTCAGACTTCTCTTCTTCAGGCTAAACATGCCCAGCTCTTGAAGCCACTCCTCATAGGGTTTGTTCTCTAGACCCTTGATCATTTTAGATCACTTCCTCTGGACACTTTCCAGCTTGTCAATATCTCCCTTCAATTGTGGTGCCCAGGATTGGACACAGTATTCCAGGTGTGGTTTGACCAAGGCAGAATAGAGGGGTAGCATGACTTCCCTGGATCTAGACACTAGACTCTATGGTTACATGCTGTCAAAATCGGACATTGTTCATGAATCCATACAGAAAGAGCTCCAGTTTGCCAAAACTGACATTTAGGTTCACACATTTGGGTTTAGGTACCCACTCTTTTCATGGAAATAAATTCTGTTTAGCTGCTCTGCATATAGCAATTGTGGCAGCAACAATGTCTCCATGGGTTGCAAAAGTGACCAGGGATTATATCGTTCACCCCCAGTGTCAAGAGTATTAGGTCTGACTTGATCCAAGACAACTTTTTATGTTCCAACTTTGCTGTGCACACCAGTGATAAGTTTCATGGAGTCCTATAAAGGTTTTTACATTGCTTTACCATTACCTCCAGACAACATAGTTAATGGTGAGATATGGTGGGAGTTGAAATACAACCATATTCTGCTTCTTCAAGACAATTATTTGTTTTGCTTCTAGTTCCGCTTGGGGTGGACACAGAAGTTAAATCCCATCAAATTCAGGGGGATGTATTGGCTATGATTGGCAATTCTGAGCTTCAGATGTCCTCACTGGTTGGATTTCCCCATTTCCAAGTAAATAGAGGCAGAATTACCTAATGTAGAGCCTTTTGCATCATTTTGTCATGTCTTTACATAACATAACAGAACAGAAAAGCAATTTCAGGCAGAGGAAGCACATAAGATGACTACTATAGAATGAATTCAGATATATTCATCTTGTTTAAAAGTTCCCTAAGGCAGCTGTAAATGGGCTTCCCATGAAAGGGAAACCTGCAAATTACAATGACTATAAAAATGGATGAGATCATCCGAATTGCACTCCTGGTGAGGACATGAAGGGGCTTCCTGAGGCAAGGTAGATACTCCACTTTTTCTGTAGTGTTCATATCGCATTCCATCTGAGTTAGTCACTGCAATCCATTGTTTGAATAGAATTTCAACTGCCTAATTTATTCTGTTTTCTCAATTGTACTGTCCAGAAATTTTAGTCAAAAAATCGACCTAAAAACATATGCTAAGTTTTCCAGTGTCAGTGTAATAGTACTTATACCTTAACTCTTATGAATAGCAGAATCATCCCCTTCTCCAGAGAGGGAAAAGGGAAGAGCTTACTCCACACTGGGAGAACCTACTGTATTTCTTCAATCCTAAGATTCACATTCCCTTCCATATAGACGTCTAAGGAGTGCATCTTAGAATTGCAGGTGATCATGTGTGTGTGTGTGTGTGTTGATTGTACTGATGTGTATCTTGTACTTGATAGCATCTTATAATTGATGAAATATGTTAAACGAAGCAGAAGTCCCCCTTCTCCAACATTTGGAGCTGGGAAGAAGCGATTATTATCTGCTGATAGTTGGGTCAACCATTCAACAGATCCATACCCCCATGCAGATGTGATCAGTAGAGGTCCCATCTATATTGACCATTTAATGCAGTTTGAAGCTAACTTCAAACTGTGGTGGCTAGACAACAAACTTCCATGAAAGCATGCAAAAGAAAGCCCTTAATAAGCATCAGTTCTCTGTGGTTTTTGTAACCAATCATTCGGGCCTCAAAACTGGTACCAGTATTTCCTATACAATCATCTGCACAGCAAAAACACTGTCTTCAATACTGGCTTGAGATTGGATTAAATGATCAGTGTAGATGGAGTCAAAGCTGTGGCCTAGTTTTATTCCACCTAGTTGTGCCTGGATCTTCGTCTCCAAATTGTTACCAATAGTGCAAATAATAATTTCTCTTTTCAGTTTGGTTAAATACTGGGGAAATGATTGCAAAAAAAAAAAAAACCTGGAGGAGGGTAATTAGATTTTTCAGTTTCTGTTCTGAAAGTATAAAAGGACAGCAAATAGAATGGCAAAATGACTTCAAAGGAAAGCTCACTGCTAATAGCCTGTCACTCTGGCGCCTGATTGTTTCGAGAGGAAATGAAGGATTCAAGAAGAGCTTGTGGGTGAAATTTCAGTACGGCTGTTTTGGTTAAATGGAAAATTCCACTCTCCCATACAAGTATCGCCACATAGAACAAACCCCCACTTTGGAGAAAGAAACTTTTGCCAGCATTAGAAATTTTGGCCTTCATATACCAATTTGATAATGTGGTCACACCTTATTTGTTATTATAAAAATAAGTAAATATGTATCTCTGATTTATTTTAGTAGAATAATTGGGCTGACAAAGTGGCAGTTTTCTCAAAAATGTACAGCATTGACACATCCTCATTTAATCTCAAATTACAGCTCTTGCTGGTACAGAACTGTACAGATGCATCTACACTGTAAAATTACTGCAGTTTGACACTGCTTTAACTGCCATGGCTCAGTGCTGTGGAATTCCGGGCCTTTTAGTTTGTTGAGGTGCCAGTACTCAGAATAGAGGTCTGAAGAACTTGTAAAAATACAACTTCCATGATTTCATAACATTCAGCAAGGGGAGTTAAAGTAGTATTGATCTGTATTAATTCTACAATGTAGATGCATCTGAATATTGTGTGATTCTTGAGGAAGAAGGAGTCTTGTATGATATTGTCATCAAAGCCTTCTTAACACTGTGACCTTCTCAGTTACTCTTAATAGTTGGAAGCATTAAACATTAAACAAACAGCTTAGAAGCGCATGGAAGCCAAGGAGCTTCATTGTTCGTCTGCCCTTTTTATGTACTTCTACATACCATGTCCTCTTGTAGCCACAGCTGCATGGTGATTTGTTGCTTATGTTATAAATAAAGTATTTTCCTTTCTTGCTGGGCAAACTCAGGAGGAGTTTTCAGCTTCCATATCCAATCCTTGGCAAGCCTCTGATGGAGTTGTTTCATGCTCCAAAAGAGCAGATCTTTTTATTCATACAGCAGAACTTGGGAACGTTGGTTTTAGGGTTCACATCTCTTCATTTTTAGGCCTGCTGTCGGGGTCATTTGGAGTGCTGATTCAGAAAACTGCATTGGATAGACCACATCAGCTTTAGATGATTAAATATGGTTTTCTGTGGGTGAGCAGATGCTGACTACTGGATGGCATATGTTCTGTATCAGAAACTAGAGCTGATGTGGTCTATCCAATGCAATTTTCTGAATCAGCGCCCAAAAAAAAATCAAATCTAAAATTGACCAAAACTTATTTGTAACCCTTTTGGTAGTGATGTTGGAGAATGGTCCCTGGTTAAAAAAAAAGTTGGAAACCACTTATCTAAACACTATACTCATATTGATGTAGTCTAGAATTGCATTGACTTTTTTAGCTGACACATCACTCCTTTGGCTCATGTTTAGCTTGTTGTCTACTGCATACATTTCCCAGTTAATGTTGCATACAGTGTCTTGTAAAAGCAGTCAAACACTTGAACTTTTCCACATTTTGTTGATTTAACCCTTTGAATTTTGATTTAATTAGCATTGTTACCACTTGACGTATACAAGATGCTCAAAACTGTAAACATGCAGAATATTTTTACTTTTGACACAAATGTTAAGTAAGCAGAAATTGGAGTGTTGAGGCACTCTATTTGAGAAAAATAACAGGATTCGCCAGAAACATTTAACAGACGTCAAAATTCTGAGCCGTTGCAGAAATACCAATTGAATAACTGCAGGGTTTGGCAAGGTTTTGTCCCAAAGTTATCCTGAAACAAATTGCTTAAAGGGATGTCTGTATTTCATTCAAACATATTTTCATGACTCATTTTTCTGTGCCTGCGATATATAAACACACTAATGCTTTATTACATGTGATATTGGCAAGTCTGGAATGTTATGTGTGTTGGAATATGCCAAATCAAGATTTAAACAATACACAATTCAGGATAGCTCACACCAGAAAATGCCTGATTTGGAATATTTGGAGATAATGTTGGTCAAGTAAGCCATAATTTGCTTATTAATTCAAGAAACAAACTCCATTCTTTGACATTGAGCATCTGTCTCAAGGAAGCAGAAGAGTTTAGGTTTGACCAGTCATTTCTGGATAGGGCCACCCGGTGGCACAGTGGGTTAAACCACTGAGCTGCTGAACTTGCTGACCAAAAGATTGGCGGTTCGAATCCAGGGAGCCAAATGAGCACCCACTGTTAGGCCCAGCTTAATCCAGACAAGATAGAGGTCCTCCTGGTCAGCTGTGAGGCCAATCGGGGTATTGGGTGGCAACCTGTGCTCGATGGGGTTACACTCCCCCTGAAGGCACAAGTTTGTAGCTTGGGGGTCCTCCTGGACTCAACGCTGTCGCTTGATGCTCAGGTGTCAGCGGTGGCCGAGAGGGCCTTTGCACAACTCAAACTTGTGCGCCAGCTGCGACAATACCTCGTGAAGTCTGACTTGGCCAGGATGGTCCACGCCTTGGTTACACCCAAGCTGGACTATTGCAATGCACTCTATGTGGGGCTGCCCTTGAAGACAGCCCATAAGTTTGAACTGGTACTGCGGGTGGCAGCCAGGCTCCTTACTGGAGCAAACCATAGGGAACATACAACACCCCTATTAAAACAGCTTAATTGGCTGCCGATAAATTGCCGAGCCAAATTCAAGGTGCAGGTCATGACCTATAAAGCCCTAAATGGTTCAGGCCCCGCCTATCTCTGCGATTGCATCTCCTTCTATGAACCGGCACATGCTCTAAGATCTTGTTTGTTAATCTTATGGTTATGTTGTTTTTACTCTGTATGTTTTGTGATGTTACTTGGGAACCACTCTGAGTCACCTCGGGGAGATAGAGCAGTATATAAATAAAGTTATTATTATTATTATTACTATTATTATTATTATTATTCTGCCAACCTAATACTTCTGCCAACCTAGTACTTCAAAAACATTCAAATGTGAGTAGATCAATAGGTACAACCTTGGTGGGAAGGTAATGACGCTCCATGCAGTCATGCCGGCCATATAACCATGGGGGTGTCTCTGGACAACGCTGGCTCTTTGGCTTTGAAATGGAGATGAGCACCACCTCACAGAATTGGACACGAGTAGACTTAATGTCTGGGGAAACCTTTACCTTTATATTTTCGATTTATCCTATTATTTCTTCTTTGAAGATAGGGGAACGTGTTATCTAAAACTGTAGCAATTAATGGTTGTTTATTTAATTTGTGGGGGGAAACTCCATTGATACTTATCTAGGGAAGAGGGAATGTACTTTGCAATATTTTCCCCCTTTGTTTTGTTTTCCTCTTTGTTACAGTTTTAGCGATATGTTTCCCTGAAAACAATTAACATCAATAAAATAAGGAACATTACAATAAAAAGTTAGACAGCACCATAAAACAATATCAATAAACTTGTTTGTCATCGGTGTCGGAGCAGATAAATCCAGAAACAACCGTAAAAGGTTTCTTTGTAGGGTAAAGGGGGGTGTATTATCAATGTAATAAAAAAGAAAAATTGATTGTAGAAGGCGGAGGAAACAGATGTTTGGAGAGTTTACTGCAGTGTATATCTAAATATACACTACTGTTGTACGTGTGTACTTGTGTATATATAAACAAGGTTTAAGCGAGAGAGGCATTGATTTGTAAGAAACCAGTGCTGTAGGATTTGTGAATTCGATGAGTGTTACCAAACATAGAAGTGAGGTTATATAACACCATTTAAAGGGAGTAGTGCTTGTGTGTGCGAGGAGTGACTTGAGAAACTGCAAGTTGCTTCTGGTGTGAGAGAATTGTCTGTCTGCAAGGACATTGCCCAAGGGTCCCTGAATGTTTGATGTTTTACCATCCTTATGGGAGGCTTCTCTCATGTCTCCACATGGGGAGCTGGAGCTGACAGAGGGCGCTCAACCTGCTCTCTCTGGATTCGAACTGCTGACCTATCGGTCAGAGCTCCTGCCAGCACAAGGATTTAACCCATTGCGACACCAGGGATAGAATAATAAATTATTTTTAAAATCTTCAAATAGGGAGTGTGAGATTCATAGAATTGTTTTCTTGTTTATTTTGTGTACGTATGTTTGTGTTTTATTTGTCTGTTTGTGCTTTTAGTTTGTAGTTAGTTGTAATAGCTAGAATATCACTGGGTAGTCGTAGCACTATGTCGCATCAAATCTTGCTTCTTTGTATTGTTACTGGTATTCTCTTTTCCCAAGTAAAACCTTATTTTTTAAAACAATTAATGTATCAAGATTTTGATAGCAGCTTTGGCTTTTTTCATGTTTTTATGTATTTCTTTTTAAAAGTGGGGGAATACATGGGGAACATATGGGGAAGGAGTTTTAGGAGATTATTTTGAATTGAATGTGTTTGTTTTGTCCATATTTTAAAAATCAATAACAATTACATAAAAATAAAAACAATATTTTTAAAAAGATCTACAGTGTCAAGGCACCCAGAGCCTATACTAATATTTCAAAATCCAAGGAAGAAAAATCTGAAATCCGAAACACTTCTGGCTCCGCGTATTTTGTATAGGGGATGCTGGTATAAGCAGGCTGAGCGAGGGGCTTGGGAACGTGTTTCTGTGCATTGCTTGTACAACAAAAGATGCTTTTTCCGCCCCTCCCCACAAGTGATGGACGTGTTTGACGTGATGTGGCAAGAGCAAAGCACGTGAAACCGAAGCAGAGGCCCCGGCAGCAGGCAGGGAAGGAGCACGTAGCCTGCAATTCCCAGGAGGAACCGGTTGTAGCTCCATGTAGTTCTCTGCTGAGCCCTCCCTTTTCCAAAATAATGCACAACACGTCATAGTATTTAGGTTTCTCCAACTTTTCCCATGTTATTCCTCTGCTCTATTCAAAGAAATAATACAGGCTGTCTCGTCCGTCCCCACCCAAATGTATATACCAGGGGTCCTCAAACTAAGGCCCGGGGGCCGGATACAGCCCTCCAAGGTCATTTACCCAGCCCTCGCTCAGGGTCAATCTAAGTCTGAAATGACTTGAAAGCACACAACAACAGCAGCAACAACAACAACCCTATCTCATCAGCCAAAAGCAAGGCCATTGAAATAGTTTATATTTGTTAAAATTGTTCTTCATTTTAATTATTGTATTGTTTTGAATTGTTTTTTGCACTACAAATAAGATATGTGCAGTGTGAATAGGAATTCATTCATGTTTTTTTTTTCAAATTATAATCCAGCCCTCCAACAGTTTGAGGGACTGTGACCTAGCCCTCTGTTTAAAAAGTTTGAGGACCCCAGGTATATACTCTTGAACAGCTCAATAGCAATAGTATTTACTTGGGAGGCTAAGTCAACATAGTATTTATGTTGAGGAGCACATAATTCAACTGGAGATACAAATTCCGACTTAGGGTGCATCTACACTGTAGAAATGATATTTTGATGCTACTTTAATGTTCATGAGTTCATAGCTCACTACTATGGATCATGGAACTTGTAATTTCACAAGGTCTCCAACCTTCTCTACCAAAGTGTGTGGGTGCCTTACCAAACTACAACTCCCAGAATTCTGGAAGCATAAGGAGCTTTCCCCAGGCTGGAGGATTCCAACATCACTGCAAAACTTGGGGAATGTGCATTTGTTTGAACAACTCCCAGTCCAAAAAAAAGCTTTTCCCAGACTAATGGATTCTGGGAGTTGTAGTCCAAAATAAGTTTTCATGAGGATGAAGGATTCCATCATCTCTGCGGAATTTGGGAAGATTTATTTGTTTGAATTCTCATTCTGTGAGATGCAGTAAAAAAATCAGATTCTCCCAGGCTGGGGGATTCCAGGAGTTGTAGTTCCGAAGGAGCCTTTCCTAGGATGTTGGGAATTCTGGGAGTTGTAGTTCAAAGGGAGTCCTACTTGTCCCAGACTTGGGGTGATTCTGGGCAATGTAGTCCAAAAACGAGTTTACCCCAGACTCTAAAACATCTAATCCCAGGCTGGGGGGGATTCTGGAAGTTCTAGTTCAAATGATGTTTTCCCAGGCTGTGAGTCTTGTAGTCCAAAATGAGCTTTACTGAAGCTGAGGGATTCAGACTGAAAATTCACACATCACTGCAGAACTTGAGTTTGGACTACAACTTCTGTGCCAGGAGTTTTGCTGGGCTGCGAGATTCTGGATGTTGCAGTACATACGGTTTCCCATGGTAAGGAATTCTGGGTGTTGTACAAACAATGTATCAAGGTATAATAATAATATAATATATAAAATAATATATAATATTATAATAATAAAAAAGAAAAATCTGGAGGGTATTCTAAGTACATTGCACAAGCTACGCTACAATTTATCAAGGTAGGGGATTCTGAATGTTATAGTACAGAAGTTTTTCCAAAGTAGGGAATTCTGGGTGTTTTAGTCCAAAAGTTTACCAAGGTAGGAGATTCTAGGTATTGCAGCCCAGATGTTTTTTTCCCCAAGGTAAGGGATGCTGAGCATTGTAGTTCAAATGTTTTCTCAAGGCAGGAGATGCTGGATGTTGTAGTCCAAAAAAGGAATTTGTTCCAGGCTCTAAAACATCTTACAGTGGGGCAAAGGGCACTGTGGCCCCCCATTTTCCACTTTCTGCCACATTATGCTATGTAACAAAATTTTGGGGGGGGGGGGATCTATTCTTGGTTTGAAAATGTTATTTCCTGTTTAAGTGTGTGACACTTACTTTGAAAATGGTTATTATACTACAGAAACTTTGTTTTTGTGGCCATCTCAAACTATGTTGACTTGTTTGAGACTGTGAGATATTCATTGAAAAACTATCACAAAATGTGCTGAAGGATGTCCCACAAAAACAAAGTTTTTGCAGTATAATAAACGTTTCCCATGTTGTTATGACAGAACCAATTAGGAAATGACATTTATAACCTAGGAACAAAAATCCGTGTTATATAGTGTTATTTTTCGATGGAAGGGAGCAAAGTTTCAAATTACCCCCAAAAAGGAGGAGGAGTGGGAGGAAGGGGAGGGGGCTGAGCCTTTGGAGGGCGAGCAGCTTCAAACCAGTTGTCCCTGGACAGCTTTCCTTCCATTGGCCGAAAGCTTTCAGCTGAACAAAAGGTCAAAGTGTCTATGTCTATATGTGTGTGTGTGTCTGTCTTTGCACAAGAAAAAAAAAAGAGAGGGAAGCCTTTAAAGCGCCTGCCTTCTTCCTCGGAGCCAGTAAACACAGCGCAGCCTGCCAAGGAAGGGAGTGTGCCTCTGAGACAGAGAGAGAGGAGGGAAGGGTGAAGTGCACGAGGAGCTGGCAATGCCAAATGCATGGTCTCCAGTGCAAGGAAAACAGAAACCCAGCTTGCAAGGACATCTGGAAGCCTCTCCCTTCTCATTCCATTTTATTTGGCTGGTTTAGCTGGAGAAGACTGCAGAGAAGGAGAAAAGGCTCGAACCTGTTTGCTGTCCAGCTTACTTTCAGCAATGGCTTGTGAGATCATGCCTTTGCAAAGGTAGCTTGCTATTCTTATTCTTATTACTACTACTACTTTTCCGTTTTGTAATTTTTTTGAGAGTTGTCAGAAAGGAAGAACACATGGGCAATCCAGATCAAGTTCAACTTTCAGGAATGACTTGTGAGATCATGCCTTTGCAAAAGTAGCTTTCTATTGTTGTTGTTAGCTGACTGATTGTATTGTTTTTTTAATTATTGTGATAAAATTGAGGGATCTCAGCAGCAAGAGCACTTGGACAGCAATCCATACTGAGTTCAACTTTCAGGAATAGCTTATGAGATCATGCCTTTGTAAAAGAAACATTCTTTTCTATTTATTGCACTATGTAACACGGTTTTTGTTCCTGGGTTATAAATTTTATTTCATAATTGCTTTGATCATAACAACATGGAAATTATTATTAAACTGCAAAAACGTTTTAGCAGGACATCCTTCAGCACATTTTGCTATAGTTTTTCAATGAATATCTCACAGAGTCTCAACCAAATCAACATATGTGTTGTTGAAGGCTTTCATGGCCAGGATCACTGGGTTGTTGTAAGTTTTTCAGGCTGTTGTGGGGACCTCACAACCTCTGAGGATTCCTGCCATAGATACAAGTGAAATTTCAGGAGAGAATGCTTCTGGAACATGGTCATACAGCCCGAAAAACTTAAAACAAGCCAAATCAACATATTTTGTGGCAACCACAAAAACTAAGTTTCTGGAGTATAACAACCACTTTCAAAGTAAATACTGCAGAATTTAAACAGGAATAACACTTTCAAACCAAGAGCAGAATTTTTTAAATAATTTTGTTACATAGTGATACTGTTGTTATTATTACTATTGGCTATCTGTACTGCATTTAAATATTTAAATTTACATTTTAATGATTGTGATAAAATTGAGGAATTTGACCAGAAATAGCATGTGGACAATTCAGATCAAGTTGATATATGGGTGCATCTGTCTGAAGTAATGCAGTTTGGAACCACTTTAATTGCCATGGAATCAAAGGACTTATAGTTTTACAAAGTCTTCAATGTTCTTAGCCAAAGAGTGCTGGTGCCTCACCAAACTAAAAAATCCCAGGATTCTATACCTAGTGCTACCAAACTGCATTAATTCATCAGAGTAGATCAGGCATGGGAAAACTTTGGCCCTCCAGATGTTTTGGACTTCAACTCCCACAATTCCTAACAGCCTACAAGCTGTTAGGAATTATGGGAGTTGAAGTCCAAAACACCTGGAGAGCCAAAGTTTGCTCATGTCTGGTGTAGATGCACCCTTAGTAACACCAGCCTCTGTTCTCCTTTCAAGTAAATTCAGGGCTTTGGAGATGAAAGTGAATTTAGGGATTTGGAGACGAAAGTGAAAAAAGCTGCGTGCTTGAGTACTGTGTGTTTATGTTTTAGAAAGCAATGGGCAACTTACTTTAGTTAAAAAGTTATGTTTACCCTGCATACTGACATTGATAGACATGCATGGTTTTTTGTTTGCCTTAGCTACGCAAGTTTAGGCATGTCTGCACAGAAGAACAATTGTAATTATTAAGCCTGTGAACTCTCAAACTGGGAGAAAGATGGGTTATCAATAAAGTAAATACATAAATGGGAATAAGTTCTGCCGTGTATGGGTTTATAGGCTTAATAACTAGACTAGATGTTAGATTATCTAGTTGTACTTGATAGGGTTTCGTCTATACTAGACCGGTTCTGTGCATCTAGAAATGCCAAAATGTTGAATGTTCAAGGCTGAAGAGGTTAAAAATTTCATAACTTTAGAGCAGAATTTGTCAAGTTGTTTCTTAAGGTTCACTCCTGTGTTGACTCACCTGTATGTTCAGTTTGGACTTTGTGTAAATATGCTTATGATTTAGATATTATGAAAGTTTTTGAACAAAGACTTGGGTGTGGGGGTGGGAGAGTGCATAAAAGTGTCATAAGCAGTACTTGTGGTGACTGAACTTTTTGGTGCAAACGAAACAGGAGTCTGGTATGTATGCTTGCTTTTTGAAATATCACATTGCGGATATTTTTGAGCCACTGTTTTTCAGTCCCTTCAAGGAGAGGTTGAGAAATACCATTTCGTTCCTTAAGACAAGCAGTTAAAGTGATGTCAAGCTGCATTAATTCTACAGTGTAGATGTACCCTGAGGAGTGACACAGTGTATGATTGTGTTAAAGTAATGTCCCTTTGGTATACTAGAAAGTCATTATATCCTTAAAGTGAAGGTTAAGGTTTCCCCAGACATTAAGTCTAGTTATGTCAGACTCTGGGGGGTGGTGTACATCTCTATTTCTAAGCCAAAGAGACTCCTCCAAGGACATGTGGCCAGCATGACTGCATGGAGCGAGGTTACCTTCCCGCATAAGTGGTACCTATTGATCTACTCATATTTGCATGTTTATGAACTGTTTTGGTTGGCAGAAGCTAGACCTAACAGCGGGAGCTCACCCCGCTCCCCGGATTCGAACTGCCAACCTTTTGGTCAGCAAGTTCAGCAACTCAGCTCTTTAACCCGATGCACCACCAGGGAGCTGTTATTATATCCTTACCTTTTATGAATTTGCAGTCAAGTAGTTATACTCTAGAAAAATAAAACAATTGGCTTATTAGTATTTTCTGATTTTCTGAACCTAGACAGCTTTGTTTCACATAGACTGAAGGAAAAGTTCAAACATGCCCCCACTTTCTTTCTTTAGAGAAATTCTGCTTTTGAGTATTTTCTCAAGTGTGTTTCATTATGGATTGTAGAAATTGCTACTCCATTCTTTTTTTCCCTTTTTTTTTTTAACTGGGTGGCTTTGATTTACAAGAGACATCTCTTTCTCTCCCTGTAATCTCTCAGGAATTGGAGCAAAGCAGATGCTGGTAAAACAAGCGGCTGGTTCAAAGCTCGCATTTGAACTCTCGACCGGGAATGTGTTGTTCCTTAGGAAAACAGCATTCCTGTAAGGGGGGGGGGGGGGGGGGGGTGATTACACTACTGGTTTTATTAATCAAATACTTAGTTTAGAGATAAGCCTGCGAGTATAATGTGCCAGATAAACAAGTTTGAGGCTTTGACTTTTTTTTTAAGGACACTTTTAAAAAATTCTCACAAATCAGTTCTGTAGACGCCAATTTTCAGTAATGACAATATTTGAACTGAGCAAAGCCTTGAGGGAGCAGATTACTCTTATTGTGCAGACTTGTTCTGTTCATAGATTTTTCCCCTTTTCCTTAAGCCTTATTTTTGCAAAATGCAGGTAACAATGATCAATTTGCAGCCCTCCAGATTTTGATAGACTGAGATACATCAGCATAGTAGAATTAATACAATAATACAAGTTGACATCACTTTAACTGCCATGGCTCAGTGCTGTTGGATCACGGGAGTTGTAGTTTGACAAGGTCTATAAGGAAGTCCTCCATTGTGCATGTGGCAGTGCTCAAACTGCATTGTAATAGGTGGTCTGTGGTTTGCTCTTCTCCACACTCGCATGACGTGGGCTCCTCTTTGTGGCGCCATTTCTTAAGGTTGGCTCTGCATCTCGTGGTGCCAGAGCGCAGTCTGTTCAATGCCTTCCAAGGTGCCTTCTTCTTTGTGCCCAAGAGGAGTCTTTCATTTGGTATCATCCATGGATTGAGGTTCTGGGTTTTAGCCTGCCACTTTTGGACTCTTGCTTGCTGAGGTGTTCCTGACAGTATCTCTGTAGATCTTAGAAAACTATTTCTTGATTTATGGCATTGACGTGCTGGCTGATATCTGAACATAGGATAGGCCGGAGATGTCACTGCCTTGGTCCTTTCATTAGTGGCTGCTACTTCCCAGCAGATGTCAGGTGGTGCAATACCCGCTAATTAACTTGCATTAATTCTTCAGTATAGATGCACCCATATTGTATGTTCTTGCATGGATGTGAGACCAATCTGGCTGTGACATCTGTCACCCCATTGATCGCCAGGGTATATTCTTTCATGGCAAGGGCTTGAGCTAGCTGATCATTGCTTGTTCCTTCCAACTCTAAGATTCTTATTCCTGCTCATAGAAACCTAGTTTTCATAGCTAAAAGTTATCATTTACTGTTGTGCTTTTTCAAGTGCAAGACTCAGTTCTGTGTGGGTTCTGTGAAGTAGTGTAGTCCCAACATAGATTTACCTGATTATTTGCTATTCTCAGATAGTGCTTAGAGTTGACACAGGGCAAGTGACTTTCCTAAGGCATCAGTCAAAATGCTGATGGCTTTCCCTCCTTGTTTTCCCTTCCCAAGGAAATGCCATTCTTGTTCTTGCCAGCCTTGACTAATCGTACTATTAGTCATGAACTCTGAACCACATGCATGGGCCAATGCCAGATCCTGGGGGCTGTAAACATTAGCAGTCGCTTTTATGGTGCCAAAAGGCTACTGTGTTTACTCTTAAAGGGGAAATCTTTTATTATTAAACAGTAGAGCAATTGTTAAATAATTCACAGATTCAAAACAGGTGAAGAACATTTTACTGCCCTTGAATCTTCTGTGAAGGTTGTGGTATTCCAAAATGGATTGTCAAGGGTAGATTGCATCAAATATTTTTGGCTTTCAGACTATTTATTTTATTTATTTGGTAGTTTTGTATACCAGTCTTCTCACCTCCATTCGAGGGACTCGGGCCGGTTTCCAACATCAATATTACAGACCGTCATTAAAACATCATATTTCTAAATCACACTAAAACATTAAAACATTGAAACAATTAAAATGGCAAAAATACAATCATATGATTACAGTGGTCAGTCGTCATCAAAGTCATTATTCGTTGTCATCCATCCATATCACAGAATCATGGCTCATTCGTTGAATGCCAATCCCCAAAGCCAGGTTTTCACCTGTTTCCTGAACATTAAGATCGAAGGGGCAGTTCTGATCTCCAGTGGAAGGGAGTTCAAGAGTCGAGGGGCCACCACCGAGAAGGCCCTGTCTCTCGTCCCCACCAGCCGCGCCTGTGAGGCCGGTGGGATTGAGAGCAGGGCCCCTCCAGACGATCTTAGTAATCTTGATGGCTCATAGGGGAGGATATGTTCGGACAGGTAAATTGGGCCGGAGTCGTTTGGGACTACAACATGCCTAGAACCTTCACAATCTACATACAATTCCATATTTTGGGGGGGAAATGATTAAGTTCCCTGTGCATCACATTCTTGGGACATGGAGGAACCATCTTCACTATCCAGCATTTAGGGTACTTTATTGTAGATATGTCCTTGATTGTTTCATCTTTATATGGAAGGATTAACAATGAAACTAGTTGTCAACATTGAGGATTTGACTTTTATGGATTTGATTATTCATGGATTTGATTAAAATACCCTCTTTATGAATCTCTAGGTTCTCCAGCATGACTCTATGGTCAACTTCTGCCAGAAGTTGACCATAGAAGCATGCTGGAGGCTCTAGAAAGAACATCTTTCTAATAATCCCTAGGTCCTCTATAATGATTATGCGATCAACTTCTGGTGGAAGTTAACCATAAAGTCATGATGGAGAATTTTATTATTTGGAATTTTTCACCTTCGTGAAAGTCATGTGCTCCTAATCTCAGTGAATGTGGAGGACAGATTGTAGTTTGCTCCTCAGTTTGGAAGAAAGTAAATTAAAACCCTGTAATTCAGATGCCTGGAGATGTTATTCTAAGAGGAAAACATGTTTTCTTGCAACATTCCCCTTCATTCTCAGTATAGATTTCTTTTAAATGTATTTTTCTTTACAAAATAGTTCCTGTGTGCACTTCAGGGCATCAAATACTAGGGAAAAATGTGCACACTTCTTACTGGTCCATTATTCTTCCCAGTGGGAGTTTGCAACTGTCAGGAAACCTGCTTCTTTGATCTGGGAACAAATGTTCTTTCCAATGTCTAGTCCAATACCAAGGAATGTGTCAAAGTGATCTCTTCCAAAAAAAAGTTGGTACAATTATTCATCAGCAAGTGTAACTTAGTTCCGTTTTTTTTAATTTTTGAACTCATTACTGTATTAATTTATATTTGAACTCTCCAGGACTCACAATTTGTAGAAAGGAGGGACTTCTAAAACAAAACAAAAAGCAGAAGGGTTCGCCTAGATAAGTCACTCTTAATGTACTCTTATGTGTTGAATTGCATCATCTCATATGTATGTATAGGCATTCAGTCTAGAGAACTACAGAACAATCAAGTGCCCCTTAAGTCTGGATTGCTTTTCCATGACCTCATTCCATAGCTCTAATATTTTGTTTAAATATGCAAAATATTGGTAAGGCTGGGTCATTCCAACAGACTGCAACTGGGAAGGAAGATTCAGACAAATTGTATGACACACATGGGCCTTAACAACAGTACAATCAAATAAGACCCTACGAAAAATGAGTCCTGCAGCGTTGGATGTAACATTTGAAATGTCATTACAGTTCTGGAACATTTTGCATTAAAGCATTTATAACACTACGTTTCCATCCTATTGAATCCTACAATTTGTTAGTTTAGAAATCTCAGTCAGAGTTCTAGCAACTCGCCAAACGACAAGTTCCAAGATTCATAGGAGGCAGTCTAGTCAGTAAATAAATAAACAGTTGAAAGGTAGAGCACTAAAAATAATACAGGTGATCTAATGCAATACTTGAGTGTGCATTAAGGGAACGACTGGGGTTTAAAGTCACTGAATTTTCCTTTAGAATAAATGTGCTATTTTTAAGTGCTGTAGGGCAGCGATTCTCAACCTGTGAGTCGAGACCCTTTTAGAGGTCCAACGACCCTTTCACAGGGGTTGCCTAAGATAACCAGAAAACACATATTTCCGATGGTCTTAGGAACTGAGACACCACTAACGTTTCCCACCTTCTTTGCTTCCCAGAGGCCTCTTCTTCTTAGGTGGTGACATACATCAGCCCTGCCCCCTCCACCATTTTAGGAGGAAGAGACAGGAGTGATGGAGGTGAGGTTTGCTATGGAGGTGGAAGTGGAGATGAGAAGGGAGAAGGTGGGGGAGGGGGGCCTAGGGATGGGGAGGGCAGGGGTTATAAAGGGGTGGAGTGGCCCCTTCATGTCCGAATCCCAGGGAAAAAGAGAAGTATCAATGAAAATACATCCTGCATATCAGATATTTACATTAAAGTCATAACAGTACAAAAATTACAGTTCCAAAGTAGCAAAAAAATAATGTTATGGTTGGGAGTCACCACAACATGAAGAACTGTATTAAGGGATCATGGCATTAGGAAGGTTGAGAACCACTGCTGTAGGGGGGTTGTAGACTTTGCCTTCAAAAGGCTTAGGAACACAAGAAGTTGCCTTAGAGCCACAAATTGGTAAATTTATTGTTCTGGACTATAGCTTCCAAAATCCTTTGGCTCACCTGATCAATGACAGTCTTCACATAAGAATTTAGGGAGATGTAGTGCCAAAAAGGGCCCCCCGGTGGCACAGTGGGTTAAAGCACTGAGCTGCTGAGCTTGTTGACCAAAAGGTCGCAGGTTCGATTCCAGGGAGCGGCGTGAGCTTCCCCTGTCAGCTCTAGCTTCTGCCAACCTAGCAGTTTGCAGAAAACATGCAAATGTGAGTACATCAATAGGTACCGCTCTGGCGGGAAGGTAACGGCGCTCCATGCAGTCATGCTGGCCACATGACCTTGGAGGTGTCTATGGACAACGCTGGCTCTTCGGCTTAGAAATGGAAATGAGCACCACACCCCAGAGTCAGACATGACTGGACTTAATGTCAGGGGACAACCTTTACCAACCTTTTTAGTGCCAAAAAAAGATCTATTTTCCATGTCTTGCTGTAAAAAGTCATTAAGACATTGACTGGTAGCTGTTCTAGGATTCAGACAGTGACTCCCCTGCCCTTTATGGGAGATGCCATGGGTATTTTTCCATGGAAAATATGTCCTCCACCAAGCTATAGCTCTTTTCTAATCCTGGTCCATTTTACTTGTTTTGATCAATAGCTCTCATTGCTGCCCTTTGCAATTTACTACATATTATCGCTGGGTGATTTAAACAACAATAGAGTGGCTATGAGAAAGTAATATAAACGTATTTATTTTATGCCAGAGGCCAGTGTTAATATGATTTGGAGGCAAAAACATTCAATAATATCTGGTATCCATCATGCACACATGATTACGCTGTGTACGTGACCCAGTAGCCCTCTTTTACGACCATCTGCAAATAATTAAGTTGGGAAGAGAAAGATAATCTGAAAGCCTGGCTTCAGGCCCTTTATGTCAAATGTATCAGTCCCAGGGCTAATTTCTGACCTCTGCACCAGTCACTCTGATACTTAATCTTACATCGGCTTTTAAAGGGCCTCCCTGTTTGTGGGCGGTGTCCATAGAAAGGGAATTGCTTCTCTGGTACCTTTGTGGTAACTTGTTTTCCACCTAGATTGTAGATGGGTGTTTATATTCATAATGTTAAGATAAAGCCAGGAAGATAATACTGGCACTTTGGACTTCCCCTCCTGTTCAGCCACTTTTCAAAATGCTTTGCTGCTCCACATAAATTAAATAAGGTGTGGCATGTATTTATTAAGAGACAGAAGTTAGACAGCTGCTAAAGTCCATGTGTAAGTGTGTTTAGGTGAGGTATATTAACCTAACATGGATCCTTGGAAGGTAGTTCTCTCCTGTGCATTTTAGGTTTTTAAACCAAAACTAGATGACTATCTGTCAAGGGGTTTTAGTTAGATTGTACTGCTTCTCAGACTATTTAATGTTATAGTATGACTACTACTACAACTATTATTATTATTATTATTATTATTATTATTATTTTCCAATGTGCCAAGGACAAACACTATATTTATGTACACGGAATACAATTATTTTTTTTTCTGTCCTTGAAACTTGCCATGAATTATCAGCCAAGGGCTCGAGAGCAACACTGCTTCATGGACCAAGACTTTCTGTAGCACTGTTCTACATTTCTAATTCATGTATTAATTTATATTTTAATCTAGTGATTTAAAGTCCACTAGTTGGAAGAAAGTTGTTTTTGCAAGACAGCCTTTGCAACCCCCTTTTGAACTGTGTAATTGTCATGAATCTAAATTGCCAGGTCATACTTTCACAATGGAGGTTGAAGGATTTAATTGCCTTGTTTACATTTTCCAGAGAAACACAGTAAGGAAAACTCCTGAAGAACAATGCAGTGTTATTTGTAAAACTTCTGGCAGAGCATGGTTATTATGTTCTGTCTAGGATGGTCTGGGAGTTATAATCCAAAGTAACCTTTTTCTCGCTGTGAACTGTTGAAAAGTATCCAAAGCTCTGATCCAACACAGAATTTGCTTGAATCCCATTGTAAGATTTAATCAGGACCCCTGGTGAAGGGGGTCAAAGTGGAAAACAGGCATTTAAAAAAAATCATCTGGAAAATCTTTAGGTCAGTGGTTCTCAACCTGTGGACCATGGACCACCAGTGGTCCCAAAGAACAAAAATATGGTCTGCAGCCTCACCATTACTACACTGTTGCCTTAAAACCAACGAGAGGGACTGGTCTCTCAAAACCATCATATAGTTCCGAGGCAACAGGGATGTCAGGAGGTGAGAGGCTGACTACCCATGAAAGATTACTACTATCACATCAGCTTTGGGTTATTAAATATGATTTTCTGTGGGTGAGCAGATGGCAACTACTGGATGGCATATATTCAGTACCAGAAACTAGAGTTGATTTGGTCTATCCAATGCAATTATCCGAATCAGTGCCCCAAATAACCAAACTGAATCTAAAGTTGATCAAAAACTGATTTGTAACCCTTTTGGTACTAATGTTGGAGAGTGGTCCCTGGTCAAAGTGGTCCCTGATCAAAGTGGTCTCTGGTAAAAAAAAAAAAACAATTAGGAACTACTTCTCTAGATCCTCCAGGGTGACTTTGTGGTCAGCCTCCACCTATAGAGAACATAGAGCAGCAGTTCCCAAACTTTTTCAGGAAATACAGAGATTCATTTTTCATTCTTAAAGCAGATTATGTTAAATTTAAATAAGACCTTCATGTTCTGGCACAAACATTTAAAAGGGTTTTAAAAGATTTTTTGCAGCAGCCATATGATGTTTTTGCAGAATCCAGGCATTTCACGGAAGATAGTTTGGGATTCCTAATGAAACCATATTCATTAAATCTGCAAATAATAAGATTCACAAAAGTTGAGCCCACAAATGTGGAGGGCCAGCTGTAATCAGATTTTTTAAATATAAATTGTGAACTTTTTTGACATTAAGAAGCCAAATAATCACAGACGACAATTTGTCCTATTTGCCTGTTCAGGCTGGGCACCACATCGTCTACTCCATTGAACAATGGTGTTCACATTTTAATGAAACACTATGTTTCATTTATACATAATGATAGTTTAATACAGGCTTGAGAACAACTACGAACCCAGTCACCTTTGGTGCTTTTAAAAAACACTGCCGGTTGACCGGGAAGTGAGACGATTGTATGTGTAAATCAGAATCAGGGCCGGCCCGTCCATTACTCGAAGTAAGCGGTCGCGGAATACTTTTTTTGCCAGGGGGCGCTGTTTTGTCCTTAGGCCACGCCTCCTCCTGCAGGCCCCATGCGCCCTCAACAGCCTTCTAATGGAGAAGCGCAGGCCCCGCCCACTAGGCGAGAGGGAAGTCCTCCCTCCACGTGCTGCCAGGAGGCAGCCAGCCAGGCTCTTTCGCTTTCCCTTTCCTTCCCTGCAGCTGAGCCTGGACCCCTCTCAGGGCAGCAAGGAGGCCTGGTCAAAAGGTACTGCAAATGTCATCTTTTGTACATGCCTCCCCCAAACCCTCTAGTATTTGGTAATGGAAGTCCTATATGCCAAGCTTGGTTCAATTCTATTGTTGGTGGAGCTCAGAATGTTCTTTGGTGCTTGGTAAACTGCAATTCCCAAATGTCAGGGTCTATTTTTCCCAACCCCCTCTCCAGTATTTTCTGTTAGTCATGGAAGTCCTGTATGCCAAATTTGGTTCAGTTCTATTATTGGTGGAGTTCAGAATGCTCTTTGGTGCTTGGTGAAGCATTCTCACCTGATGTTTCACCCACATCTATGGCAGGCATCCTCAAGAGGCTGTGAGGTCTGTTTGTAACTAGGCAAGTGGGGTTTGTATATCTGTGGAATGTCCAGGGTGGGAAAAAGAACTCATGTCTGCTTGAGGTAAGTGTGAATGTTGCAATTGGTCATCTTGATGAGTATTTAATGGCCTTGCAGCTTCGAAGCCGAGCTAGTTGCTGCCCAGGAATCCTTTGTTGGGAGCGGTTAACTGGCCCTGATTGCTTCATGTCAGGAATTCCCCCCCTTTTTTAGTGTTGCTCTTTATTTATTGTTCTGATTTTAGAGGGTTATTTTAGAGGGTACTGGTAGCCAGATTTTGTTCCTCTGAGGTTGCCTGCCATAGATGTGGGGAAAATGTCAGGAGAGAATGCTTCTGGAACATGGCCATACAGCCCAGAAAACTCACAGCAACTCAGTGATTCTGGCCATGAAAGCCTTCCACAACACATTATTATGTTTATTTATACCCTGCTTTTTCTCTCCCCAAGAAGACTCAAGTTGGCTTAGATTAAAAACATTTCAGTACAGTTTAAAATCCACAAATATGCAAACATTAAAATGGAATTAAATATCATTGGTATTTTAAAAATTCAGTTAAAATCCATAAAAAACATATCCAAAACTAAAAACTGCAGCAGACCCTGACTTGATCTTTAAAACCTTTTAAAGCCTGCATTAGATTACCAAATGTAATGTCCCTTTATACACACTGCTTTATATTAATTTCCCCAGTATTCCTTTATCTGATTTGTCATCAACACACTTAATGGACTGCAAAAATATGATCCTGTGTGATTCCTTTCCATTGCTGGCCTAATAGTTTAAATTTGGATAATATTTTGACTTTGATATTTTAGCAATTACATTTTGCAGCAGTGTCTTTTGGGTTGCTAACTCTTGTCCTTCCACTTATCCTTCCATCAGTTCCAGGGCTCAATCCCAACTGCTGTTGGATGAGACACTATGGAGCTCTATATTTATATTTCCACAGTACAGAGTGGCAAAATCAAAGACTGCTTTGGGATTTTTTTTAAAAAAAATGTTTTCAAACCATGGATGGTTGAAGCAGTGGTTGCAGAACACCAACTGTGTAACACTGTCACTGTACGAGTAAAGCAACAACAAAATGCTCCCCTGCCCTTAGGTGTATAATTTAATTAAAACATGACACAAAGGCAAAGGGATGCCAGTGTGGGAAGGGATGAAGGGCCTGTCCAGACAGGCCCTATATCCCAGGATGTGATTGCAGGTGTTCTGTTTATCCTGGATTATCTGGCAGAGTGGACTCATATGATCCAGTTTAAAGCTGAAAACCTGGGATTTATTTATTTATTTGTCATGTCAGAACAACCAGTCAAATTATGTTACATTTCTAACAGAACAAAGCAAAACAACAGATTAAAAAAAACCCACAAATTTTGCAAACTTGGTAGTTGATTAAATGTCCTTTGACCAGTATCTGGCCACTTGGAGTGCCTCTGGTGTTGCCGCAAGAAGGTCCTCCATTGTGCATGTGGCAGGGCTCAGGTTGCATTGCAGCAGGTGGTCAGTGGTTTGCTCCTCTCCACACTCGCATGTCGAGGATTCCACTTTGTAGCCCCATTTCTGAAGGTTGGCTCTGCATCTCGTGGTGCCAGAGCGCAGTCTGTTCAGCGCCTTCCAAGTCGCCCAGTCCTCTGTGTGCCCAGGGGGGAGTCTCTCATTTGGTATCAGCCATGGTTGAGGTTCTGGGTTTGAGCCTGCCACTTTTGGACTCTCGCTTGCTGAGGTGTTCCAGCGAGTGTCTCTGTAGATCTTAGAAAACTATTTCTAGATTTAAGTCGTTGACGTGCTGGCTGATACCCAAACAAGGGATGAGCTGGAGATGTCTCTGCCTTGGTCCTTTCACTATTGGCCGCCACTTCCCAGCGGATGTCAGGTGGCGCAATACTGGCTAGGCAGTATAATTTTTCCAGTGGTGTAGGGCGTAAACACCCTGTGATAATGCGGCATAGGGCCTGTCTGGAAGGGCTCCATGGCTTCACATGCCACCTGTTTCTCCAAGGCCAAAGCAGTGGCAGTTGGATGGAAGGAGGGCTCTTCATCTGCTTCTGGGTCAAGCACATGCAAGAGCAAACTTCAGCCCTCCAGGTGTTTCGGACTTCAACTCCCACAATACCTAACAGCCGGTCTAGCAGTTTGTAATGTAATACAGGTTGAGTATCCCTGATCCAAAGTGCTTTGAACTAGAAGTGTGTAAATCACTTTGAGTCCTCCTGAGGGTGAGAAAAGCGGTATACAAATACTGTAAATAAATAAATAAAATGTTTGGGATCATGGGATAGCTGTTTACATACACAATGACACATTTCAAAGATAGCACCCAAGATGAAACACAAAAGAGGCATGCACGAGGCCTCTTTTCCCACGTGCCCGGCAATGCCGCTGCGCATCCCTCTCTCGGCATTAGGAAATGTGCGCCCTGCATCGCCCTCCTTCTCCATGCACTTCCTAACGCTGGGAGAAGGATGCACACTGGCGTTGTTGTCTCCCTTGGCCTGCAAGGAGGAGGAGGAGAGGAGGACAACGTGCGCACTTGTGAGGGAAGGATGGAGGGAGAGCATGCTCCCTGCATGAGGGCTCTTTTTCCGTGCGCCTGGTAATGCCGGCGCGTGTCCCTCTCCCAGAGTTGCAAAGCGTGTGGGGGAAGAGAATGCAAAGCGCATACCCAGGAGCCGATGGAGCACAGGGCCTCTTCTCCTGTGTGAAGAGGGGCAGCATTGCAAGTGCCTCTCCAGGCAGCTGTGCCATCACCCCTCTCAGGGCGGCAAGGAGGTTTCTTCATGAACGGAAGTGACTGAAGGTACTGCAAATCTAAATTATTGTACATGTTTCCCCAAAACCCCTCCAGTATCGAGTCTATTTTCCCCAAATCCCTTCAGTATTTTGTGTTGGAACTACATCAACACTGACAAAGAAACAACAAGAAATACTATTTACCCACAAGCATTAAGAAATTACATATATTAGAAACCAACTTTCTTATTACTTTCTTTTCAAGATCACTAGACTGGATCACAGCAACGCGTGGCAGGGGATGGCTAGTGTGTGTGTGTGTGTGTGTGTATGGCTGGCATGGGCCAACTTCAGCCCTCCATGTGTTTTGGACTTCAATTCCCACAATTCCAAACAGCCAGTAGGAAGTCCTAAATACCTGGAGGGCCAAAATTTGTCCATGCCCCCATAGATAGATAGATAGATAGATAGATAGATAGATAGATAGATAGATAGATAGTGATTGGTTTTGGGGGGGGGGGGGCGCCAAAATACTGTTTGCTTACCATTGAAAATTACCTAGGGCCGCCTCTGATCAGAATGGCTGTGGTTGGCTACTCTTTTGTCAGGCCACAAGGTGTCAGAGATTGCTAAATAACACAGGTATGTGTCAACAGGTGAACAATGTTCTTGGGAAATGTTGCCTTCCCCTCAATCTATAAAATGCTTCATGTTATAACCATGACAGCATTACGTAATATAAAGTAAACAGAGATGCTGTAGTCTTTGTTCACTGATTATTATGGAAACCTAAACTTTGAACCTAAGACTAAAGTCTTGAGAGAACATTCACTTCGTTTTCTAGTGATAAGGGGGGAAATCTCAGCTCCCCTGCTGAATTAGTAAAGTCTCTTCGATGTCCCATCAAGTTTTTCGAAACTGTCAATCACTGAATATTTGCAGTTGCCTAGTAACCTGTCTCTTATTATTATGCAACCTCACTTATGTTTGGTCTGTATTAAATGCTACTGTTGAATTCAAAGGCAGGGTGCGGCTTTGGCAGTTGTACAGCATCAGTAATTCTCTCCACCTTGTCCTGACCCATTTTCAGTCTTACCCATCCAGGGAGTTTTGCCAGGCTGCAAATGATAAACAGATGTGTCCATTTCCAATCCTCCAAAGCCCTCTATTCTTCATTGTAATCTTTAAGAAACAAAACAACAAAAGCACTTCCCATGTAAACATAATATTAAGAGTGTAACCTTATGGTAAAGAGGAGGCAGTGGCATACTTCCATTGATACATCGTTTGTTAATTAAGAAACATTGCAAGCTTTGTTTTGATTATAGTGGAGAGGGAAAGCTAACTATTAAGCCTTTAGTTATTAGATAACTAAGTTCTGATATTGATCACATGAACCGAACGCACATGATCAAGGTTTCTGTGGCACATGAGTTATTGGTGCAAGATAAAGATATGGCACTGCTTGCCTTATATGTTTCTGCCAAATTGTGGACAGAATTCCTCTGTCCAAAGTACACCAGATTAGCAGGCTCATTTCTTTTAAAATATTATATCTCCGACATCTAGCCTTGTAGCATTCTTGGTTTTTTAAATAATTAAAATAGTAAAACACCATATACATATGATTTAAAATATCTCTGTAAAATGAAAAGTGTAGTTGCCCCTCAACCCCAGAAATAACGAGACAGACAACAGTGATATGGATTCAAATTGGGCAACTTTTATTGA
>NW_026847549.1:186373153-186456666 GCF_025583915.1 Anolis sagrei ordinatus
TCCATTCTCTTCCTTCTGGGGGGAGGGGCAAATCGCTCTCCCAACCAACTTCGTTGGCTGGGAGAGTCCCGTATGCATGCAGACCATAATTTTATATATAAAATATAAGTAAGGTAAATAATAAGTAAGTAAGGTAAATAATAATAATAAATAATATATAAGTAATAATATATAAGGTAAATAATAATAATAAATAATTTTAAAAAATCTATATTTTGATGATACCCTTATTAGGCCAAGCCCAAAAGCACAGAATTGTATGCACGTTTTTGAAATCATCTTGGATGGGGAATAAGAACTATCGTTCATGTCATGTAATCTGTATATCAGTAAAATAAATCATTTCAACTAACAAAATATCTGAAATATGGGCCAGTACTTTTGACAGGACAGTCATATACATCTTTAGTCAGATGTGAGCCCAACTGAGTGCAGGGAGGTTTACTCTCAGAGATTTTTTTTTTCGTGTCAGTAGTGACTTGAGAAACTGCAAGTAGCTTCTGTTGTGTGAGAGAATTGACCGTCTGCAAGGACATTGCCCAGAGGACGCCTGGATGTTTGATTTTTTACCATCCTGTGGGAGGCTTCTCTCATGTCCTCACATGGGGAACTGGAGCTGATAGACGGGAGATTATCCCGCTCCCCAGATTCAAATCGGCAACCTGTCAGTCAGCAAGTTCAGCTGGCACAAGGGATTAACCCATTGCACCACCGGGGGCTCCTGCTCTCAGATATGTGTTTATAAGATTGGGGCACATAATCCTTGGCCTGATTCCTAAAAACTGATATCAAACCCCATGCAAGCAGCTCGGAGGGAATATTGAAATAATGGCCACTGAATCTCAATGGAAAGAGACCATCTGATCATAGCAGCAGTCAGAATATTTCTCAACAAGTGTTGTTTTTCCAAGTCTGCATTACCTTGTGGGTCAGAGCATTCCTTTTGTTAAAAACAGGACTCCTGCTTGATAGAAACCAGAAAGTTTATGTCTTTTCATCATCTGTTGTGCACCTTTTCCTCTAGCCATCGGTCAAAGCATCACTGAGTTATAATGCCACATTTGCTTATCTAAGTCCTGTAATAAAGGTAAATGTAAATGTTTCCCTTGACATTAAGTCTAGTTGTGTTCACCTCTGGAGGGTGGTGCTCATTTCCATTTTTAAGCTGAAGAGCTGGCGTTGTCCATAGACGCCTCCAAGATCATGTGGCCAGCATGACTGCATGGAGCACCGTTACCTTCCCGTCAAAGCAGTACCTATTGATCTACTCACATTTGCATGTTTTCGAACTGCTAGGTTGGCAGAAGCTGGGACTAACAGTGGGAGCTCACCCTGCTTCCCGGATTTGAACCGCTGACCTTTTAGTCAACAAGTTCAGCAGCTCAGCGGTTTAACTTACTGCGCCACCGCAGGCTCCAAGTCCTGTAATATCCTGTGCTAAGTCTTTCTGCAAAAGCTAAGGCGTTGCTATCCGTTTACAAAAGAAGTTGGCTTGCCAAGCTGTACCTGAATGATAAGGAGAAAGGAATGAGAGCCAACATAACAAAGTTTGCTGGCAGGTTTAGCCAAAATCAACAAGCTCTCTGTTGACCTGATATGGCAGTACAGTTAAAATAACTGGCTGATTTTCCCCATATCAAAAACAACATAAAGTCCCGTGACACCCTACAAGGTTACTAGATTCATTATGGCACCAGTTTGTTTTTATTAGTGTCCACTTCATCAGATGCATGGTGCATTATTCTTATTTGGAAGATCTTCCTGTGTGCCCAGTCTACTCATGCAACAGAACAGAATGGTAGGAAGCTCAGGTTGGACTATTCAAGTTGCAGGTCATAGTTCTTCATATTCACCTACATTAAAAATTACATGCATGTGGAAAAGCAGAACAGCCCACAGTAAGTTAGAATCAATACATTCCCCCCAAACTATGCTGAATGTATATTGCAGACATGTGCTTATTTAATCTGGAGGAATATCCAAAACTCAGAGTCCCTCAAAAAACCTGTCATCTCATGTGACACAATCTATTCTACTAACTTGTTCACCTCCATGCATGGACCGGAAAGTAAATCATAGCCATTTGGTCCCACTGTTTCCTTTTTTGTATAGGGCCTTTCCCCTTCTTTCCTATTCCTGGAAACTGCTTTTCTGCAAGGTTATTTCATCAGAGGTCAAAGCAGAATACCTTTAAAAATAGTTCAGCAACCTAAGCAATTGATTATATTTTAAGTAGCCAAATATTTGATGAGAATGACATGGCCCTGAAAAACCTTGTGTGAGCATGTTTTTTCACCTCCAAAGATAGGGAAAACATGCACAGCTCCCTTGGCAAATCCTTTTGTAAACATTGGCAGGAGGGGAGAGGGTCTGACCATTTTGCTCTCTGTCCTTTGCATGGATTACTCATTTACGTGGCTGGATCAGCCCCTTTTTTTGCATTGCAACTCTAGTGACCATGTTGGCGGTAAGATATGGAAGTTGTGGCCCAAATAGGTAACATATCTAATTTCTGGTGTAGCTTCCCCCCCCCCCCCAAAAAAAAAAAAGGACACACATAATGGGAATAGTGTTTTGTGGAGGAGAGCATATTCCATTTTCTACTCTTTTTTCATGTCAGGGGCAACTTGAGGAACTGCAAATCACTTCTGGTGCGAGAGAATGGCTGTCTTCTCATTTTCTTTCTTGGTTTATATCTTTGCTTTCAAATTGGGACCCAAGCAGATTTGTTAAAATGTGTATACACCATATGATATCTTTAGATTCATCCAGCAATTGGTGTCTGGCCCAGAAGGTGCTATGGTGCAATTTCTGCCATTTTAAGCCTTTTAAGCAGGTTTTGGGGTACCTTCCAAAACTGCCATTCCTGGAACCTCTTCTCTCCAGAAGTGGAAGCAATCAATTTTTTTAGAGCAGTCGGCTTCAAGGCTTGGAATAATGCCTTTGGTGCAGAGGCCACATATGGTCCACAGGGTGTACTTCGCCTTTGCTTTAAAACAATCTCCAGGTGTTTTGAACTTCAGCTCCCAGAATTCCTGATCATTGGACAAGCTGGCTAGGGTTTCTGGGAATTGGAGTCCAAACACCTGGAGGCCCACAGGTTGTGCAGGTCTGGTTTAAACCAATGGGCATAGTTACTGCATTTCTTGTTTTAAGAATTTTATTTTAAAATGGAACCATGGCATCATATTCAGCAGAGTTGATGGAAGGGACAACATAGGGCACCACTCCCAATGTGACCACATGGTGTTTCACCATAATAGAGATGAGATAAAATTCAGAATGGAGAAATGTTTGAACAGTAGACACTATTCTGAGAGTTGGGGGTTTTTCAATCCCTCTCTGACTGAGAGAGATTTCAATTGCTCAGGAGATGAAAGCAGGCAGGAGAGCCCTTCTTCGTTCTCAAATAAACATTTCCAAGCATTCAAATGCTTTTTTTAAAAAAGCTGTTGCTGGGGATTCAAAGCTTTTATCACTTCACAACAAGCTGTCAGATGGTCTTCCCACCCATAATAATCGCCAAGGGAAAGGGAAACTGACTAGACAATAAAAATTTATTAGAATTTTCAAGCATTTGTATGAGGCTGCAAAGATTCCTGGAGGCTAGAAGTTTCACATTTGCACATCACTTTTATAAATGAAGAGTAGTCCTCTTCCCCTACTCCACGCTCCCATGACGCCATTGTATTTTATTGGAACAGCAATCAGAGTCCAGCATGAGTCCTGAATCCAGGGGGGCAATGTGTTCTCACCCCTGAGATGGACCTTCCCTGTCAAGTTGGTCATTAATAGATCCACAGTGAAAGGAAGTGTATAATAGAAGGTAGCGATATTCATTTCAGAAAAGATTTAAACTGTTCAATTAAGAATGAGGTCCTCAATTTTTTTTGGTTGTTGTTGTTGTTGTTGTTGTTTTGTCGTGTCAGGAGCGACCTGAGAAACTGCAAGTCGCTTCTAGTGTGAGAGAATTGGCCGTCTGCAAGGACGTTGCCCAGGGGACGCCTGGATGATTTGATGTTTTATCATCCTTGTGGGAGGCTTCTCTCATGTCCCTGCATGAGGAGCTGGAGCTGATAGAGGGAGCTTATCCACCTCTCCCCGGATTCGAACCTGTGACCTGTAGGTCTTCAGTCCTGCTAGCACAGGGGTTTAACCCACTGCACCACCGAGGGCTCCATGACACCACAGTGTCACGGTCCTCAGTGACACAACAGCATTTCAAATCCAATTTATTTATATTGTGGTTACACCTATGAGTTTCCTTCTGACAAAAATTGGGATTGTTATGATTTGATTGTGAGAGCCCTTTATTATGACTGGTAAGCTATCATAGTATGTTTTCTTCCTGCCCAGCCCTCCTCTTCCTGTTATTAAAGTGATAAGAAGGACCTCTGATTCGGAACTCAATTCAACAATTTAAGCAGTGAAGGTGAACTCTGCAGAAATCAGAGAATATGTCTTCCAGGAGTAATAGCAGAATAAAAAGCAGGAATCCATCCCAGGTGTAGCTGGAATTATTTCTTCCTCCCAAGTTTTTTGCAGGAAGGTGAACCTGAAAGTGTCTAGCCTCCTCATGTACTTGTACTGTTGTTTTGTGTTGGTTGATTCCATAGTTGAAATGTTCATTTCATGATTGCTCAAATCTCTGAAAGTTATCACAGTGTCGTTGTCCTTATAGCATTCTGACATACTTTTTTCTTACATTAGACTTATTTGGGTGTTACTCCTATTGGTTTCCCTAATTCCCAAGTAGGGATGTATGCAGCTGTGCCCTACTCTTTCCCATGGTTAGTCTCATGTAGCAAGGACCCTGAAAAATTGATATTTTTGTTTTCGTGGAGAGTATCCATGCAGTCACAAACTGCTCTTCTTCAGGGCCCATCCAGACAGTACCTTTCTATCAGGAACTTCTGCAGAACTTCTGCAGCAAACAGGAGGGTGCCCAGATGGCATTTCGTCAAAATGCGGAAGGAAGCGTGAGATTTTCAGGTGCGGGAATATCCTGATTCTGAGATATGCATTTTTTAATGTCTGGGTATGTTTTTGGGTTTTAGATGTCTGTTCCTGATTGGTCGGTTCCTAAAAAGAAGGTGACAGTTGAGTAGAAGGTGAAAAGTTTGTTTCTGCGCCAGAAACTTCAAGAAATGTGTGGAGGGCACATTTTCTCTGGCCAGGACAAAGTTTTAGCTTCATAGTCAATGTTGTACATCTTTGCACAATAAGAGCAATCAGGAACAGACATGTATAGCCCAAGAACAATAACCTGTCTGTACAGATAGCCCTGCAGCTTATATAACCCAGGAACGGAACTTATACAATGATTCGCATGTTCACATCTTAAGTTTTTTTTAAAAAATCCAAATTTTCCAGCGGAAGTCCCACTGAAGCCATTTTGGGTGATGTAAAATTCCACAATAAAGCAGCAAGTGTGGACAATGGAGGAAGAAATCCTGGGACCAACAGGTCTGTATCTGGACATCTTCTCAGGTCCCGGGTTTTTTTACCACAACTAAAGCACGCAATTTAGTGCTGTCTGGAACTGCCCTCAGACACCTCAATTTATATGTGAGCAAATAAAGAGCTGGGGCTAGGTGGTCCCTTGCTCATATGTGGATCAAGGTGAGTAAATGTGAATGTGGCTAAAGTTCATGGTCCAATATTCACATCTTACCTTTTTCCATCAAAACATGACCAAAGGAATACAGAAGTAGAGGAATGATTATTGTGTCAGGGTATAGAATATGTGTGTGTCTTCGGATAGAGAAAGTCTATACATGATTGAAGGAAGCTAAACATGCATGAACTATCCAGTAAAGAAATTCCATAGAATATAGCAGCTCTGCATTTAGACGACATCATCCAACAATTCAGGTCTCATCTTAGGGGAGTGAGCTGATGTCAGCAAAAAAATTGCTCCTTTTTTTGGATGAAATTATCCCATTATTCCTTTTTAGGAGCAAATTATTCACATGTGGAACAACAGGAAACTGTCTTCTTTTCCTGCTCCAAAGTCTGTTCCAGTTTTGGCTGCAGTATTTCTGTAGAAATAGTCCCTGAAGTATTTGCTGCTCAGCTGATGTGGCTCTTGACAGTTCAGCATTATCTTGTTCTGCTTCAGAGAGCACAACCAAATGACTTGGGATTTTGTAACCTTGAAGAATGTAGTTTTAACACTTTCTTCTCTCATCACTGCAACCACAGAATTTGTCTTTAAAACTATACAGTAAAACACTGTTATCGGTGTGCATTCTCTTCATTCAGCCTCTCTCTCTTTCAGCCTGATCCAGATGGAGTGTAAATTAACTTGAAATAAAAGGATAGAAATCTAAATGTTAATGTGAAACCTGTCTTGTTTATTTTTCAGCTCCCAAGAGGATGAAAGGCCTATGTCACCCTTCTATCTGAGGTATTTACTTCTATTTCTTTATTTATATTCTTTCTTAGAAGAGGTGGAACTACAAAAAGCAATGCATAAAGTGATTAAAAGGGTTTTTCCAAAGTTCCTTTAGCATTATGTCTGGAAGCAAATCCCATTAAAACTATCATTTCTTAGCCAGTGAAATGATGGTCTGTACCATCAGTAAGGAAAAAAAGAATGTATTTTCCCCAACAAAATATAATAAACAATGGAGAATGTTGCAGCAAGATATGGCATTGGCCCTGTTCTGTATTTTCACACAAAGGCATAAATGCTATTGTTTGTTACTCCTGATTAGAGTAAGGACATTGAATCCATTTTACCAAAATTTGCCTTCACCATAGACACGTCTTTAGATGGCAGCTTTACTGTTTACTATCTTGATGATGTTTTGTTGTAAGCCACGTGGAACTCTTGGCAGCTGTAGTTGAAGAAACATTCTTCCATAAACTTAACTAATTACATAAAATCCATACAACATGTTCTTTCCCCTCCATAATAGGCTGGTTACACAACAAGATTTCTGTGCCAGGGTTTTGTATGGTACATATGAAGGCATGGCAATCTAGAGGTCTTTGGGTTTGTTTGCTTTTGATCGCTTTAGTAATGAGCTCGTTTCTGGAACAGCACCGAGGGAAATAATCTCATAGTGGCAATGCTGTGCGAATGGGCCATGGAAATGGAGTGGGAGTGTGCCTAATATAGCAGTGCCTATTAATTAAGGCAAGGCAGAGATCTAGTTTGGTGAACACCATTCCTATATGCATGGCTCATTTCTTTTTATTATCTCACAGAGCTGTATAACATCCCCCTGGGTGCATTTAAGTAGCTTGTTCTTTCCATTTTTGTTATTCAATAGAAGTGTGTGCCATTGATTTGCCAAGAGGAGTTGATTTCGCAGGAGAAATTGATTTCGCAGGAATGGGTACGAAAAAGGAAATTCCATCTAAATATTAACAAGAACTTGTTTTACTGTAAATCTGTTTGTCAGTGAAATAGTTTGCTTCAGAGATGGTGGACTCTCCATCCTTGGAGGCATTTAAACAGAGGTTGGGTGGACATCTTCCAGGAGTACTTTAGTTGTCCGTTCCTGGATTGGAGGAGGTTAGTCTGGATGACCCATGGGATCCCTTCCCTGTTTTACTCTACCCTGCTCAAAAGTTGGCATTTGGCTGTTCGAGAGGTCTTGTGATGAGAGGCAGATGGTCTCCCTAAAGTTACTTCTGTCGTAGTTCAAAGATCAAAGGGGGAAACTGCCTCAAGGAATCCATGCCAGAAGTTGTTTTGCTCGATACTACTCTCCCCTCACACTACCCCATTGTTTTTCTGGCTTCCTTGCCAGTCAAATTTGCTTTGATACAAACTTATTTATGTGTTAGAACAACTGAGCAATTAATGTAAACACATGGAGGATGTGGGCTGCAACTTGTATACAGCACAATGAGTCCAGTATTTAAGAGCAGACTGTTATGTAACATCTCGGGTGGATGCAAACAAGGGCTGTCCAGATTCCTGGGACTGCACAATGATTGATACTTGCCAATTAGCAGGAACATGAGGTATAGTTCAGTTTTCCATTTTGTTAGCTATGCTGCAAATGTTACAGAGTTTTTGATGAACGCAGTGACTTTTGTGTATTCCTTGTGAACTCCTTTTCTCTCATCTCAGTCTCAGCAAAGGAATGCAACCTGAAGATCTAATTCAAACAAAAGGACTTTAGACAGGATGCTCATTGACCTTTAGCTACCTGAAATCCCTTTTAGTTTTGGGTTATGTATGGATTGGGATCTTACATTATGTTGCATATGATATATCCCTCGATGGATTGTCACATTGTCCTGTGTTCGGGGCGCTCACTGTCTGTGTTGTCCAACAGTGTCCATATACTCCATATTCCAAAGTCCAATTATCTTTTTTGGCCGCAGGGTGGTGACAAAAGTCAGATACAGTCAGTCCTCTGTATCCACAGATTCCACTATCCATGACTTGAAAGTATCTCCCCCCCCCCCCCCCCCCGAAAAAAACTAAAGCAAGCCTTGATTTTGCCACTTTATATAAGGGACACCATTTTACTGTCTATTATATATAATTGAATTTGAGCATCATGGATTTTAGTATTCATGAAGGTCCTGGAACCAAACTGGTGGTTACTGAGGGCCCATGGTATTTAAGCATGTACTGCATCTCTATTCAAATCACTTTTCCTGCATACTTCATGACATACTGGTTGCACCATAAAACAGACCTTCAAAGTTCTGAGGGTTGCAGAAGCTTTGACAATTCTTGACCGCAGGATATTGCACCATGAGCCAAACAAATGGTCTAGTTTCTAATATACCACCAAGGTCAAAGCAGTTGGCAAACTAACAGAGGGGGATATATTTGTGAGATATAGCGTGCTCCCTTGTTGTAGCATTACAGCTGTGTGTTGAAAATATCAGCCACGTTTCTCCAAAGGAGGCACAGATCAGGGAAATAGTCTCCTTGCTTTATTTATTTATTTATTTATTTATTTATTTATTTATTTATTTATTTACTATATTTGTATACCACCCTTCTCAGCCTGCAGGCGACTCAGGGCGGTTTACAGAGGCAACAATTCAATGCCAAACAACACCATAAAAATTTAAAAACTAACATATAATATAAAATCATAACAAGATCAATAAAACATAAATCATTTACGTATTTTAGTTAAAAATGTTGACCAATCTCATCATCCAGTCGTTCCATATTCCTATGTCTGTCTGTCAATTCTTACTTACTTACTTAGGCAATCCCTCAAATCCCAAGCATGATGGTCCTCCACGTATAGTGTCTTGGCAGTGGGTCCATAGGTGGCTATAGAGCCCTATTCTTGATCCACATGTTCTCCCACAGTGAGGACTTGGGTTTCCAGATGGAAGTCAGTCACAGTCAGGGTTGGCTTGACATGCCTTCCTCTTGGCATATTTCTCCCTTTCGCCCTACATTCGTGCTTCTTCAAATTCTGCAGCACTGCTGGTCACAGCTGACCTCCAGTTCGAGCATTCAAGGGCCAGGGCTCTACAGTTTTCGGTGTCTATGCCACAATTTTTAAGGTTGGCTTTAAGCCCATCTTTAAATCTCTTTTCCTGTCCACCAACATTACATTTCCTATTCTTGAGTTGTCAAGTCTAGATAGAAGGAGTTCAATGAACAAACAGTGTGATCTATCAGTACACACTTGGGCTTCGTTTGCCTTAAGTTACTGTAGGCAGCCTCACTAATACCAAGGTTGCTTTTACCAGGAGTCATAGACTAAGTACATGGTATTGTTTCTGTGTGTTTTCAAGTTGTTTTCAGCATATAGCAACCCTCAGGAAAACTTATCATGGAGTTGTCTTGGTACAATTTCTTCAGATGAGGTTACTCATACCTTTGTTTGAGGCAGAGAGTAAGATTTGCCCAAAATCGCTCAGTGGGTTTCCATGGCTCAGTAGAGTCCTAATCCAACACCAGTTCTATGCACCAAACACCTAAAGGTCCGCCTGGCATCCTTTTAGAAAAGTTCTATCCTCCTTAAGCAGCATTTACATGGAGAGGAAGTAGATCAGGGAAAGAGTGTTTCATCTTTTCTCTGCTCACTATTTCTTTTACTCAATAACCCCCATCTCTTTTTAAAGTTTCTTTGTTATTAAAAGGTTTTTTTCCTTTTGAAAAACAACATCTGTGTCTCTTTGGAGGCAGTGAAGACTCTGGATGCATTAGTAACTTCTACATCATAATGTCATACCACCAAGAGCATGAATATTTAAATATGAATGATGTTATGCATGATAAACACCTTCCCATCATTCTGAACCTCTGGGGTCTCAGAGCTTAGCAATGGCATGAAGGTAAAACAAAGAATTATGTATTAATGCATAGCTCTGTTCCGAAAAATGTTTAGCAGATGATTTTTTCAAACTCAGCCTTCATATAGTTTTAAAAGCTATTGTCAGAATTAAAAATGGATGCATCCAATCATAACCACAAGTTAAGAATAAACCACAATAATTAGAACTATATAAACCATGACCTAGCCTATAAAGATAAAGGCTTAGTGCGCCCACTTATCTCTTATCGTCCTTGCATATCTGCAAAGTTGTGACTCTATTTCCCAACAACTCTAATCTCTTAAATTCTTGTTGTAATCCTGATCCACAAAGAGACCTGTGGCACCATAAAGGTGAACCTTCTTGGACAGCTGCTCACTTGATGCAAGATACAAATTTTAGTCATGCAGTTCATACATCTTAAAAACCCTTTAAAGTCTTTGTTCCCTCCTTTCATCACTGGTTAACTGTTCTCTCCTTCTGCTTCTCATTCATCACAATTAGACATGCTGATTGAAAATACCTGGAATAATTCACTGAAGACAAAACATTATTCTAAATTTCATAACTCAGTTGTGGGAGTACTTTGGGTAATGGTTCACTGTGGTCCCAGTTCTTTTGATTTCTTTGGAGGTCATGGTTGAATGTCAGAATGAGCAATGCAGAAAACATCCTTGATCACGTCTACCATTCTTCAGTTCTGTCATTTCCATGAAAGCCGTTTCTCTCCTAGAACACATTTGTGCATTTAACCATGTCATTAAGTGCAATCCTTTAATTGGTTAAAGAAAAGAGGGAGGAATGTGACTAAGTAAATAGTTCCTATTTCTAGTTGGATTGGCTTTGTTATGGTTATATGCATTAAGGTATGACAATTCTATGAATGAGACATCTCCAAGGGAACCTGTTATTAACAGCACTGCTCAGGGTTAGCTTTCTGTATATCAAAACTAGAAGCCTTATAAACATGAAGCATCAAAACAAATTGGCGGTTTGGTCACAACGTGAAAAAGCTTCTGTCTTTGGTCTGCTCAGAGAAGCAGATTGATCTGTAGGCATTATCTCTGTGTTGTGAAAAAGTCTCAGCTCTTTATATTGTATCAAGTTGCCATTAAAGGGAACAAGCCTAGAAGGTGCCAGGGTTATTTCCTGGTCAATAGTCCTAAAATCACTTGTATGGAAGTTGTACTGTGTGAGTATTTACTCCAAAACAATGATGTATAATCTATGGCGTTTACTCTCTTTCTGATGATCCATAAATTTGAAAAAGACCCATCTGATTTTCACCATAGCTCAATTAATCAGTGTGAAATAAAATCCATGGTAAGAATCCCATTGGAAATTCCCAAGTAGAGTAGACACATTGGATGAGTTGTTCAGTGGTAAATCAATATTGCATAAAATCCGATTCATTCAGTAAACCTCTGGTTGGGTTTACAAATTAGATTCAGGTCGGTGTTACCTATCCCGAAATACCCTAAAGGTGCCCGATACCATCAGATCATGGAGTTTAGCAAAGTTAGCATTGATTAGTACTTGGGTGGTAGAGCACCAAGAAATACCAAGTGCTTTAGGCTATATTTCAGAGGATGGAACTGGCAGAACTGCCTCTGAATATTCCTTGCCTAAGTCAACCCTGTGAAATCACTGAGATCACCATAAATGAGCAGATAGCTTTAAAGCAGATACACTCATGTGCAAGTACACACAGAGAGAGTATGTTGTCTGGCTCCTGAGGGTGCTGTGTTCCTGCTAGATGTAGTAGGAGATGGCAATCTCATTCAAGTATATGGGGAGATAGAAGAAGCTTTTACATCCATCACTACCACCACCAACATTTATCCTGAATGACCTCTGGATCTCAGCTTGTCCATCTTTTCATCCCAAATTATCTGCATAAGATGTGAAGGAAGGAGAGGGCACATGCATTCCTGACCCACCAGCAGATGCAAGATGTGGCCTACAGGGCTTGTATACCATGTATTAAAAACAACCCGCAGAAACATTAACATGGGTATCATACAGGTATACTTAGTGGGTTATACATTCCTTTCAAACATATGCTAAAAAGAAGATCCAAGTTGCATCTTCTTGAAGCTCTGTGTACATGAGTGCATGTGTACCTCAGCCAGGAGCATGATATCTTTAAGGAGTACTCATCACTCAGTGGCAGAACACATGTTTTGTATGTCAAATGTCCTTTTATCAGTCCTGTGCATCTCCTATTTAAAAAGGTTGGAAAGTAGATTATAAGAAAGATCTCAGACAGAGATTATAACTTTAAATATGGAATATTGGGCCATATAGACAAATGGCCCGATCTGTTCCAGTTCAGTTTCCTGTGTAGACATATGTCAGGTTTTTATGTTTACTTATATTTGCCATTACTTTCCTCTAAGGTTGAGAGGGCATGATCTGTCCGAGATAATCCAGTGGGTTTCCATAGTTGCATAGGGATTTGAATCCTGGTCCTTCAGTGTCCTCATCAAACACTGAAATCACTACACTTCCATGGGTCTTAGTATTTTAGTGTTTTCTTTATCAAGTGGAATAGATTCCTCCAGACAGTTTTAAATAGAGATTTGGAGTTCTTTCAATATCCATTTCTGCATGGCAGGGGGTTGAACTAGGTGGTCCTTGAGGTCCTTTCTAACTCTATGATTCTATAAGATCTCCAGCAAATTACCTTGAGGGTGACTTTAGGAAAGCTTCTATGCTAAATTCTATTGAGGCAAAATTCAGCCATTATCTACTCAGTTGCCGATTCCTTTGTCAGATATAAGTTGCCTGTTTCTTTTCTCATATTTTTTGAACCAGGATGGGGGAAAGAAGCCAGGTGACTGTCAGTAGGAATTATTATTAAGATTTATTATTATCATTTGTTTATAAATCACTGTGCATGGCACTTTACAAGCAAAACAATCAAAACAGTGGATCATTCCAAAGGTGGACAATCTAAAATATGTAAATACAGAGGAAAGGAATGATAAAATATTAACCCATACAACACGGTTATGAAACAAATTAGCCAGATAAGATACAGTATAAGACAAACAGATCAATATACGTGTTTATCTTTTACATAAGGTAAAGGTTTCCCCTTGACATTAAGTCTAGTTGTGTACAACTCTGGGGGTGGTGCTTATCTCCATTTCTAATTTGAAGAGCCAGTGTTGTCTGTAGACACCTCCTAGGTCATGTGGCCAGCATGACTGCATGGAGTGCCATTACCTTCCCGCAGAATCAGTACCTATTGATCTACTCACATTTGCATGTTTCAAACTGCTAGGTTGGCAGGAGCTGGTGCTAATAGCAGGAGCTCACCCTGTTCCCCGGATTCAAACTGCCAACCAAGTTCAGCAGCTCAGCAGTTTAAACCGTTGCATCACCAAGGGGCCCATCTTAAACAAACAATATTAAACATTTTTATTTTCCAAAGCTTTGGGAATTTTAGTTTAATCTTAAACGTACAAAACTATAAAACAATATTAAACTAAAAAGCTTTGAAAAACAAAAAATGTTTTTAATTTAGATTGGAAAAGCACAAGGGAAGAAGCAGTCTGCAAATGTTCAGGGAGGAGTATGGAGAAGCAAGTCAAACCAAGGTTATCATCCCAATAACAAATCGCAATCAGGCCAGTAAAAAATGATAAGGAATATAAGATAGAGAGGAGCTAGGTTAGCAACAAGAATGCAGGAAAAAGAAACCTTTAAAACGTCAGAATGCTCAATGTAAAACATACAACACTTGTTGGGAGGTTCTTGCTCAGCCAGTGTGCCTGAGGGAGGTGTGCTGAGCTCTGCATTTCTTAGTGTAGCTTTCACATAGACCTTGGTAATGCAAGCATGCCGTGTTGATTTACATACATGCCAGCTGGCCAGCTGGGCTAACTAATTCCCCTGCAGATAAGAGGATCAAGCCAAATGAAATGCCCTAAGCTCCTAACAACTTGGTTTAATGAATACTGTAGTCAGGGTGAACTTCAGGAAAGTGTCACATGGCCTTCTTATCTACAAAGCTGAGTCAGCAGGAAGGAGGATGGGGGGGAAAGAGAGAGACAGGATGTTGCAGGTCTCAAATATAATCTTGACAGGCAATTAAGAGACCTGGTCTGAGGAAGTGCCATTTAAGCTTCCTAGGAAGAGAAGGCTTTTCAACAGGGACATCTCCAGCCTGGAGTTTAGGTTAGAAATTGTTTCGACAGAGAACAAATGATAAATGAGAACCATCTTTCCAAAGAGAGCATCTTTTTTTTACACAGGAAAATTATAATGTTCACTAGTATGTATACTGCCACATGCAATACATTGAGAAGAGATGCTTCTTGCACAGAACTTGGAAATACAATTTTAGATTAAACTTCCAAGAATCCCCCAGAGAGCATGACCATCATGCTTGGAGTTATTCTCCCAAATGGTAATGTTTCTAAATTCTATTTCTACTACATCTACTGGTATTGGATCAAACAAATAAAAATAAAGGAAGGTACAAGCAATGCCTGTCTTCTGTGTTATGAATAGGAAAGCTTCCATGCCACATTGAATGAAGAATGTGCTTTGTCCAATATTCCTATCCAGAAAGACTCTTATGGGAAGCCTTCAGGCAGATAGATGTCATGTTATCACTTTTGTTTATGTGTCCCCCATCTTACTGGTACATAGTAGTACTTGCATCTGGTGCAGTGCCTCATATGTGTGTATGTGTGTATGTGTCTATATATATATATATATATATATATATATATAGAGAGAGAGAGAGAGAGAGAGAGAGAGAGAGAGAGATTGTATATCACACTACAGTCAGTCCTTCACATTCTCTGGGATAAGGTGTAAGGTAAAGGTAAAGGTTAAGTCAAGTCATGTCTGACTCTGGGGGTTGGTGCTCATCTCCATTTCTAAGCCGAAGAGCTGGTGTTGTCCGTAGACACCTCCAAGGTCATGTGGTCAGCACCATAACCTTCCCGCAGAAGCGGTACCTATTGATCTACTCACATTTGCATGTTTTTGAACTGCTATGTTGGCAGAAGCTGGGTCTAACAGCAGGAGCTCACTCTTTTCTCGAGATTCGAACTGTCGACCTTTCGGTCAGCAAGTTCAGCAGCACACCAGGTGTAGATAAACTATGAATAAAAATAGTATTAAAAACAAATAGATCTCCTCTTTAAGATTCACAGAATCCTCCAGTGAGACTCTATTATTAATGTCCACCGAACATTGACCATAGAATCTCGCTGGAGGACCTAGAGGTTTCTGGAGAAAACATAATAATCAAAGCCCTGAATGATCAAATTTACAAAAGTTTAACTCGTAAACATGGACTACCAATTATAGATGTTTCCCTGATTCACCTCCTCATCCTGATTTAAAGGAGTAGGCAATGTGCAAGGAAGCCCACCAGCCAGTAACTTTCTCAATGAGAAAGGTCTCTTCTGCCCTCTAGGGGCTCTGAGGGACAGGTTTTCCTTGTTACGCCCAATTGGAAACTCCCCCCACCCCCGAATTCCTAGCCATTAATTGCCTTTTTTTAAAGGCACTCTCATTGGCTAAAACAGCTAATAGAGGGCACAGTGCTGGGCTGAGTGTGGAAGTATATAAATATGGTAAATAAATAAATACAGTGCAAATACCTATGTGTCCCCAGATGTTGGAAGGAGATGTGCCTTCAGAGTTCCGGTGCAAAGTTCTGGTCCTAAGAAAGTTGCCTTGGACTTGCTGTAAAGCAAGGATGAGGATTGTGCAGCTGTGCTGGCATTGCTGGACTACAGCTCCCATGTTTCCTCAACATAGCTAGCTTGCTTGCTTGCTTATGCATGAATGTATGCATCTTATATCCTACCTTTCTCCCAAATGGGAGCCAAAATGTCTCGCATATGAAAGAAATTAAGGCACATGCCTTCATTTCAATACCCCAAGGGCACCAGATCCCATCTGATTTTGGAGTCAACCCTGGTTAGCACTTGGATGGGCAGCCACGAGGTGCTGTAAGCTGTATTTTAGAGGAAGGGAATGGTATCCCTTGCCCAAGAAAAATGTTGTGAAATCCACGAGATCGCCATAACGCAATGTGAAAGTGTGCATACACATGCACACACACACACATTAAAATGAGTAATAATAAGTTTTAAAACAATTAAAATGCTACTATATTAAAACATCAATAGTTTAGGTCAATAATATAAAACTGTGACAAAACCAATAAAATGCACCCCTTTAAAGAACTCATTAGGTAAGATCTACCTTATTATGTGGTTAGGACTACTGTGAACTATAGTCCAAAAGCAATTGCAGGGGAACACTTCTACATTTTAGTATTTATATGACAAAAAAAAAAATAAGAAATCCACTTGCTCTGTAAAACCAGGGTTAACTGTGTTGACTTAGATTTATATTCTTTGCTTAAGTCAAAGCATTTCCTCTTGAGCTTTGTTTGCTTGCTGTGAACAACCTGCCTTGTGCCATGAACGTACAGGTCACAGCCGCCACTGGATATAACAGGTGAATTACTAGTCTCTGTGTTTTCAGCCAAAGGCTGAAATACCGTGGGGACTTGAATTTCTCAATCACTACCTCACCTTAAGTTTTGTACTTTTCAGTAGAGTCAATTCGTTCATCATTTCCAGAGTACAAAAATAATGTTCTTGCATGTTTGAAACTGCCCCAAGGTTTGTATGCATAGAAGGTTTTGGAAACTGATTTTCTACTTTCGCTTTCCTATTTTGATGTAACCTTAAGTTTCTTTTCCCGCAGTGCTCATGTGCCACAAGTCAACAACAACAGCATCCCTGCTACTGGAGAGTAAGTGACCACTTTATGTCTTGTTCTGTTTTCCTTTGTTCTATTATGCTTTAATCTCAGTTCTTCATTTTCTTCACTGGTCAGGCTTATAAGACCTGTATCCCTGAAGACATTCAGTAGAGTTATACATAGCTAAAAATTAGATTTGATCAAGTAGCTATCAACTTATCCACTCTGGAAATCTGTTTTGGCTGGAGGGTGCGATATAAGTACTCTAAATAGATGGATAAATAGAGATATTTCGATTCTAACATTTTGGTGTGCCATTTTTTGTTTAGTTCTGGCATGTCCTTGGCTCACAAGTTGTCATGTTGTTGTCTTCAACTATACTTCTTTTTTGGCTGAAGACTCCCATCAGCTTTCCCACAGTACAACTGATCTGCCAGGCCCTGGGGGAAAATTGCTGATTGCAGCACTGAAACAAAAAAAAGCTAAGATCAATACTAGTAGTTATCTTTATTGGAATTGCTGCCGCAGGCCAAGGCTTTAGAATACACACATACATGCACGCACCCAACAATTCCAGAGCTGCTAGAAAGTGGAAAAGATGTAAAGCACCTTATGCCAGAATGCTGAAATGTGAGCATATGTGTGTGTGTGGATTACAATAAGTGCACCCCACAAGGGCAAAAAAATTTACCCAGCCCTGCTTCTGAGTCTGCTCTGGGAAACTTTGTCCATGTCTTAGTTTACAGTTTCCCTCCCTAAAGGCACTAGATTGCAATCTGATCTTGGAAGCTAAGTGGGGTCAGCCCAGATTAGTACTTGAATGGGAGACAGCCAGTGAGTAGAACATGCTATAGGCTATATTTCGGAGTAGGGAATTGGCAAAACCACCTCTGAGGATTCTTTGCCAAAAAAAACCATATGAAGTTCATGAGGTTGCCATAAGGCTATAAGAAAGCACATACACACAGTAATGGCTTTCCCGGGCTATGGTGGGGTATAAATAAAGAAAATATAATATAATAAAATAAATTCCCACCCCCTCCAAACAGTTCAAATTTTCCTTAATCTGGCCTCTCTTGGAAGTGCACAGGAGTGACTGTTTACATGCATACGTACATGTAACATTAAGAAGTGGATTTCCAGTTTTCTTCTCTCCTAATTTTTGCAATGTGTGGCTCTTCTGCACACAGGAAATAGGTCAAAAGAATGTTAGTGGTGACAATGTGACTTTCTCAGGCTTTTGTTTTTGTTTGTTAATATTTATTTATTTATTTATTTTGGACATTTTTATCCTGTCCTGTCTCGACCTCCGCAGAGGGACTCTGGGTGGCTAACAACCGACACACCATGGTGACCACAAACAAAAGCATAAATATACAATTTAAATAAAAACAATATAAAAACAGTATAAAAACATTCAAACAGTCAAACAGGCGCAGATTTAACTTATCGTCCTAAAAATAGAAGTGATCTAGGCAACATTTTTTTGTCCTGAATTTCTGGAAGTTGTAGTTATTTGTTGTGTTTGTTCCTGGGCATGGGATTCAATTATCCAAATGATGTTATTGATGGCCCAGATCATTTTTCTCAGTTCCTACCACATTTTATACCCATCAGATATCAGGACAAAAAGTATCCTTTTCTCTTCCTTTCACTTTTTAGTGAATCAGTGAAACAACCCTTTTGCACAGTAAAGATTTTTTTTCTTTTCAATCACTTCAGCAAACCATGTTTTTTTTTAAAAAAAAAAAGCTTTGGAAATATTCTAGTCCAGGTACAAGAAATTGCAAGAAGCAGTCTTCCAAAAGATTGTCATAAATACAGAGATTACATCAATTGGCAAAAAAATCCCCCAGCAAAACCTAATGATCTATATCGGTGGTTCTGAATCTGTGGGTCCCCAGGTGTTTTGGCCCACAACTCCCAGAAATCCCAGCCAATTTACCAGCTGTTAGAATTTCTGGGCTTTGTAGGCCAAAACATTTGGGGACCCACAGGTTGAGAACCACTGATCTATATAATAAGAACTAACACTTCTTTAAATCAGTCTGGAATAGCTCCACAATGCTTCCAGAAACATAAAATCTTCCCCAGTTGTCCCTCATGCAATTGCCTCACTCCGTGTTAGTATTTGATGATGACAAGTTCTAATGGAGATTAGTCTATTTCTGAGCTATATATTCCTTCTTTTTAAATGTGGCCATATCTTTAATTTGGCTTGACAGGTTTTTAGAGAAGACCATCAGGTCAGCCGTTGAGCAGCATCTTTTTGACGTTCATGGCTCCGGGGGTCAAAGTTCTGAAGACTCTGAATCTGGGACTTCCTCAACATCTTCCAATGTTTCTGCCAGGCAGCGAAGGCGGCACCATAAAGAACAGGATGAAGCCCGAAGAACCCGAGAGAGGTATGTTAAGAGTTTCTCCCTCCTTTTTAGAAACTTTTCATATCAATCTCCTTACAGATTCAGAGGGTGGGATTTTGTTCTCTTGGATGAGTTGTAGAACAGACATTTTGCTCATTTACTCTTTTAATAGTGTTGTCATCCTTGACTGCTTTTCAGCCATAGAGGCACTGCTACCAAAAAATGTCATTACATAAGATGGAAGCACCGTATTGTTTCAAAACACTTCACTGACAGAAACCCCGTTCCATGTTAGCAGCTATGTTTTATCACTTCAGTGTGTAATGCTGTAATGAGGAAGAATGTGTTTATAAATCTGAGACAGTTTAATAGATATTTTGGTCCTAAACTCTCAGATCTGTTTAACAGTCATGTTTATAGTGATCATTGTAAGCTCACAGCAGCCGCTCCCAATAACGACACAGGACGCCAATCCGTAATCAATCAGGAACTTTTACTGCTGGACACTCATACACGAAGAAAGCCAGGATTGGCCTGCAGCCGCATTTTAACCCTTATATACCCTCCCTTACAATTGAATTCCCCTTTCCCGCCAGCCGAGAATCCCGCGCAATATTCCCCGCCAAATGCCAACTACTTCCCCCCAAGGCCACCAGCTGCACATTCTTATCAGCACTCCATGTCAGGATTCTGGTTTTTTGCGCCAAGACTCAAGGCCTGGAAACCGGTTCCTGACAGATCATGAAAACACAAATGAACCAAAAGTGGTTGTAAAGGAGTTCCAAAACTCAGCAGAGATAATATGTGAACTGAATCAACATAAGACAAATCCTATGCCTCTTCCAGTGACTTCCAGGTAGGTCTCTTGATAGTGGTTTACACAGCTATGGCATGATGCAGGCTAGCCATGATGGGACCTGTGATCCAACACATCTGGAGGTTACCATTTTGGCCAAAGTTGTCTTACAAATCCCTATCAGTTGATTGAAGAGTTCAATGTGCAAATGGCCACTGGTGAAGTTCCAGTCCCCCATTTTATTCAAGGTTCCCATGCCATAATACTTGCTCTAATGTCATCCCTCTTCCTGAACAGAAGAAGATCTGGAGTTCTCCCTTGCTATGAGCAGAGCTTGGCAACAGCGTACATATTCTTTTGCACATGTGTGGCCGTTCTTCCAGTTTAGCAGGAACTTGGGTAATCAGCTGGGAAAAGCCTTTCCCAGCTTGGGAAAACTTAACCAAATCAAGGGTGAGGAACCTTTTTCAGCCTGAGGTCTGCATTCCAGCTGTAAATGGGGCTAAAGCAGTGGTTCCCAACCTGTGGGTCCCCAGATGTTTTGGCCTTCAACTCCCAGAAATCCTAACAGCTGGTAAACTGGCTGGGATTTCTGGGAGTTGTAGGCCAAAACACCTGGATGCCCACAGGTTGAGAACCACTGGGCTAAAAGCAAAGTGACTGTTGCCAGATGTAATTCTTACCCATTTCAACTTTTTCCTACCCACCATCCAAAGCATAGCTCAGTTCTGTGTAGGTCTACTCAGGAGCATCTCCCACCCACAGTACCATTGGATGAAAAACTGTGCTTAGATCCATGTAATAGGTTCCCAAGCTTGAAACAGATTCTTATCTCTGATCACTAATTTGAGACAAAAGTAGAAGAAATGTATAGGCCAGACTGAGAACTCGTACAGATCACAACCAGTCCCCAGTGGAAATGGAATGATGTGGCTCTGTATAAGTGAGAGTGCATCTACACAGTAGAGATAATGCAGTTTGAGAACACTTTCTCTGCCAGTGCTTAATGCTATGGAATCTTGGGAGTTGTCGTTTTACAAGTTTTTAAAGTATTTCCTGCAAAAAAAATACTGGTTCAAGATTGGGAAAGGAGTACGGCAGAGCTGTCTACTCTTACCCGACCTATTCAACTTGTATGCAGAACACATCATGTGACGTGCAGGGCTTGAGGAATCCAAGGCTGGAGTTAAAATTACTGGAAGAAACATTTACAACCTTAGATATGCAGATGATACCACTTTGATGGCTGGCAGCGAGGAGGAGCTGAGGAGCCTTCTAACCAAGATGAAAGAAGAAAGAGCAAAAGCTGGGTTGCAGTTAAACATCAAAAACCAATATTATGGCAACCAGACTGATTGATAACTGGCAAATAGAGGGAGAAAATGTGGAGGCCATGACAGACTTTGTATTTCTAGGTGCAAAGATTACTGCAGACGCAGACTGCAGCCAGGAAATCGGAAGACGTTTACTTCTTGGGAGGAGAGCAATGACCAATCTCGATAAAATAGTGAAGAGTAGAGACATCACATTGGCAATGAAGGTCCACATAGTTACAGCAATGGTATTCTCCATAATAACCTATGGATGCGAGAGCTGGACCATAAGGAAGGCTGAGCAAAGGAAGATAGACACTTTTGAACTGTGGTGCTGGAGGAAAAGTTTGAGAGTGTGTTGGACCACAAGAAGATCAAACAAGTCCATACTCCAGGAAATAAAGCCTGACTGCTCAATGGAGGGAAGGATATGAGAGGCAAAGATGAAGTACTTTGGCCACATAATGAGAAGACAGGAAAGCTTGGAGAAGATAATGATGCTGGAGAAAATGGAAGGAAAAAAGAAGAGGGGCCGACCAAGGGTTAGATGGATGGATGGTATTCTTGAAGTGACTGGCTTAACTTTAAAGGAGCTGGGGGTGGCCATGGCCAACAGGGACCTCTGGCCTGGGTTGATCCATGAGGTCACGAAGAGTCGGAAGTGACCAAACAAATAAACAACTGCAAAAAAGTAAAATAAATGCCAGTGCCTCCTCAAACTACCAGGATCCCATAGAACTGAGCCATGACAAATAAAGTGATATTAGACTGCATAAATTCTGCAGTATAGATGCATCCTTGGTGTTAACAACATGCTGTGACTTTTCACAGTTATTGGACTGCTTAATTCTTTTGTTTTATTTGGAGCAGGGGAGGAAATGGAACATCAATATCCTAAGTTTTAAAAATGTTCAGTGAAAACATTTCCATTTAAAAAAGTAAAAAATGATAGCCTTTGGGGACAAGGGGACCTTTTCCTTTGTCAGAAGTAACATTCTTCTTGTGTTCATGCTGTGAGGCTTCTCAGGCAAGTAGGTCAGAGGCAGGCTAGCGTACGTGTTTCGCAGCATATAGCTCTGCAGCTGGGTGTTTCCCCCTCCCCTTATGCAGCCTGACCACTGAATTGCAGATCTGCCATATTTAAAAAATGCCTTTTAAGCTTCGTTTTCTTATAAGCCTTACACTGAGACTGTTTGTCTATCTAGCAAGTATTGTGCTTTTCTACTGATGGTCTCTGCACGAGCAGAAAGCACAGACTAATGTTTCACCTGTTCCCAAATAAAATCCACATCCCTGTTAAGACAAACTGACAAAAAGTCCCAAAAACTGTATCCATATAAAATGGCTTTAAAAATCCACTGTGAGATGTGAAAAGCAATAATTTCTGCATATCTTTTCTTTGGGTCTTATCAAGGTTTGTGTGCATATATGACCCAAGATGTAATATTGGAATTTATAAGATGGAATCGCATTAGGATATTTAGGTGAAAGGAGACCAGATGATATTAATATGCATAGATTGTATCGTGATGGCCAACAAAATACATGGAATCGCATTATGAAAGTACAAAGTGGCCCAGATGGTATCCTTAAAATAAAATATCTGATAAACTGTGTTTTTTTTTATTTTCAGTAACAACATACAGACATATATTTTTTTTGTCCTGTTGCAGTTCAGCAGGCAGGCAAATTCTGCAGATCTGTATCTCGTAATAGTTTTTTATTGCAGCATTGTGTATAAAAACATTGGTACTTGACTGATAAAATCAGAACATTGGGAGAAAGTTGGATATTTTTCCACAAAAAGTTTCTGACTGACCTGCTGTAAACATTTGGAGCTGTTTCCTTTTTTGTGGGTGTTAATAGAAATCAAATAGGATCAGATTCCAATTGCAGTTGATTCCCCGTTAGCACTTTGCGTGTTCCTACCTTTACTTTTCAGCATTCCAGCCTACATTCTTTGGTCTAGCAATTTATGGTTTTTGCCTCAGGGAGCATTGAGGTTCATGTTTTTTAAAAAGTAGAAGAAAGAATCTGGTAGAGAAGGAAATATTATAGATAACATTCCTTCTTTACAGGTTATTTATGCATCGTGTCAGAAGTGAATTGAGGGTACAGTTATAATATATTTTAAAAAGTACATCTACAAAATTTAAAACTTGGCATTATACTAGATTTCCTTTGACCAGAAGCTGGCCACTTGGAGTGCCTCTGGTGTCACTGTAAGAACGTCCTCCGTTGTGCATATGGCAGGGCTTTGGCAGCATTGTAGTAAGTGGTCTGTGGTTTGCTCTTCTGCACACTCACATGTCTGGACTCCATTTTGTAGCCCCATTTTCTTAAGGTTAGCTCTGCATCTTGTGGTGCCAGAGCACAGTCTGTTCAGCGCATTCCAAGTCACCCATCCTTCTGTGTGCCCGAGGGGAGTTTCTCATCTGTGTGCCCAGGAGGGAGTTTCTCATCTGATCTCAGGTTCTCGGTTTTAGCCTGCCACTTTTGGACTCTCGCTTGCTGAGGTGTTCCTGCAAGTTTATTATTTATTTATTTACAGTATTTATATACCGCTTTTCTCACCCCTAGAGAGACTCAAAACAGTTTACATATAGATGATGGCAAAATTCAATGCCTTACAACTACAATAGTGAAACCACACATTAGACATAAATCATACTAAAACAGTACATCACCAAGCAGTCATTAAAACCATAAAACAATTTCATCAGTCAAGTCGCCGTTCCAGTCCTTGTCCCTCTAAAAAGCTGCAAGTGTCTCTGTAGATCTTAGAAAGCTGTTTCTTGATTTAAGACATTGACATGCTGGCCGATATCCAAACAGAGGATGAGCCAGAGATGCAGCAAATTAAACCACTGAGCTGCTGAATTTGCTGACCAAAAGATCAGCGGTTCAAATCCAGAGAGCGGGGTGAGCTCCACTGTTAGCCCCACCTTCTGCCAACCTAGCAATTCGAAAACATGCAAATGTGAGTAGATCAATAGTTACCACTTCGGCAAGAAGGAAATGGTGCTCCATGCAGTCATGCCGGCCACACGACCTTGGAGGTGTCTATGGACAGTGCTGGCTCTTCAGTTTAGAAATGAAAATGAGCACCATCCCCCAGAGTCAGACTTAACATCAAGGCTAAACCTTTACCTTAACCTTAAAATCTTAGAATACACTACTAAGTATGATCACATGCATGGATGTGCTCTCTGAAATATTCTGGAAGGTGTGTTTCAAAATATTAACTCATCCAATAGCATTTCCAAGCTCTGCATCCTTATCTTCACTTCTTGAACCTATGTTAAATAGATTTGGTGGGAAAATCCTCCTAGGACATCTGCCTTGCATGTCTCTTGCACTGAAAACTAATACACTTGTCATTGCCAATTCACGTGAAATATTTTGTCCTATGAAATAATGTAGAACTAAAAATGTAGACTTGATCCTGCATCCACCTGCCTCTTTCGGCTTCAGTCAGTGTTCACCCCCCCCCCCCTTTAAGCAATTAATAACTAAGAGGATTTGTGGCTAAGATTTTAATGAATGGTGTAGCTGAATCATGCTCATACATACATGGCATCTGACTGTATAATAGATTATTATTTAAAATGATAATCCATACAAATTAGAAACAGGCTTATAGGTGAAATCTCAGTAAAGAAAATCCTTTCTGTTTGCCTCACAGATGGCAGGGAAAAGTTATAATAATTGGAACACATGTAAAGAATTTATTTGTATCCATAACAAGAATGGGAATGCCTGCAAATATTGAGTCTTCATTGTATTTTCTCACATCTATGGCAAGGTTGTCTGTACCTGCTTAATGAAGCAATTGAGATGCTTATTATGGATGTGTTACAGTGGATTTCAAGATGCAGGTTATTACTTGCAAAACCTTAAACAGTTTGGGTCCTGCCTATCTTTGCAGTAAATTTTACTGTGTTATATTTTAATCTATGTTGACTGGGCTTGTCCTCATGTAAGCCACCCTGAGTCCCTTCGGGGAGGTGGAGGTGGGATACAAAAATAAAGTTGTTGCTGTTGTTGTTGTTGTTGTTTAACTTTGACAATGTTTTTCTAGACCTGTGTATACTTTGACCTTATTTTAGGTCAGGTGGCCCACCAGTAGACTGTGGCCCATAGGTTGGCAACCACTGTATTAGTGGGACTAATATTTCCATTTACTTCTCTCCTTCATTCTGTGAAATTCAAGGCTGTTTCCTACTCAGACTCTAACCAAATCTCGAACTGCTTAGCTTCAGTGAGGTTGTTTTGTCCTGTTCTTTCATGTCATTGGGGTCTCTGCCCTTTTGTTCTCTGCCAATTATAATACTTGGTACTCCTATTAAGGACTATAGTCACAATTTTTCTTTTCCAGAACTCTCCAAAATTGGGTTTTGTTTTACAAATTTGCTGAAACAGTCTGTAACCCTGCGCTTTTTTTCTGTCTAGGGAGGTCATCAATAAAGAGAATATTCCTTCTGGCTTCAGTAGCATTGATGAGTGTATGCTGACAGCCCAAGAAGTAGAAAAACTGCAAGAGAACAGCTCTGGATACGTAGGAGAAAGAAGCAAACCCAAGCGACAGAAATCCAGCACCAAACTTTCTGAGCTGAATGATAACCAGGATACTCTTCTGGTAAGGAAACCTATTAAAATCATTTTTTCAGCTAGCATGCTGAGACTTGAAGCACCATGTGCTTATCATCATATGCCAGTTGCAGTTTGTCATGTTGAGTGGTTTGTCTGAGTTGCAACCCTGGAAGTCTCTGGTAGACCTGACTGATAAGCAAAACTTGAGATGTAGTGATTTGGGGCTACAGCTTCTGGAATCCTTCCGTCTATAATCCCTGTTATCATTCAAAAAGAAGAACTTTTCCTTACTATGTTGGTAACTTTGCTCTGAGTCAGAGCAAAACTGCAGTTGGAATTGTATCTTTCGGAGATAGCAGTGGCCACTAGGGAGCTGATGGGAACCAACTTGGTGGAATGGGCAAGCCAGTTGGCAAGGTCATTTGTCTATTTTGGCCATTGTTATACCAACTGCACAAAGAGCGTTGTTGTTTATTCGTTCAGTTATTTCCAATTCTTCGTGACCTCTTGAACAAGTCTATTTCAGAGCTCCCTGTCAGCCATGGCCACCCCCAGCTCCTTTAAGGTCAGGCTAGTCACTTCAAGGATACTATCCATCCATCTTGCCCTTGGTTGGCCCCTCTTGCTTTTCCCTTCCATTTTCCCCAGCATCATTATCTTCTCCAAGCTTTCCTGTCTTCTCATTATGTGGCCAAAGTACTTCATCTTTGCCTCTAATATCCTTCCTTCCAACGAGTAGTTGGGCTTTAATTCCTGGAGTATGGACTGGTTTGAACTTACGGTCCAAGGCATTCTAAGAATTTTCCTCCAACACCACAGCACTAAAGAACATTATATCATCTTAAATGGGTGTCTGCTTGCATGAGTAGACAGGACAGCTCTGCCACTATGTAAATAGAAAAAGCAAGTTGCTTGTGCAACCAATATGGTGCTGCATTTTGGAGACAAAACACCGTGTGATAAGGTAGTGGTAGACTAACCAATCAGTTGTAGTTTGCACCTCTTTTGTACCAAGTAACAAATTCTGTGTCTGCTCATGTTCTCTTTGATCAGCATGTAGGTCTAAATTTGGAAATTCACTCCTTTGAACTACATTTCCCAGCAAACCTCAGCCAGCACGAACTGTTTGTCCCTTTTATTTTAGAGACCTTCTTCCATAAAAGAAACTTGGGCTTTTCCCTGGTTTCTGGTGCATGTGGTCATGGTGAATAATGAGCAGAAAAATATAACAGAAAAACATAGATGGGGGGGGGGGGGGGGACCAGAAAAAACTCCTTGGGTTTATGAGGAAGGTGTGAATCATTATTTGTAAGGGTGTGTGTAAAATGATACAATGTGTGAATATGTGTGAGCAATATGTTTTCATCATTCTAGACAGGATAATAGCTATTCCTTCCATTGGAAGTGTAGTAAATATGGGTGCCAGATGCACTTTCAGTATTGATTGTGTTGACATATGTTGCCAAATAGCAGGTATGGGACTCAAGATAACAAATGTGGTTGGAAGGTAGGCTTATTAAGCTTTTTACAGCTTGTCACTTCTTCACCACAGCTTGTTACAAATCCCTCTTGGATCTCAACAAAATATGACTGTTGAGAGCAAGGAGATATGAACATGACAGCTGAAAGACCATTTTTCCCCTTCACAATGTTCAAGCCTTAGTTATTCCATAGACCAGGGTGGATAAAATCCAGCATTCCAGAACATTTTGAACTGCAATGTGCAGCATTCTTCATCCACTAGCTATGCTGGCTAGGACTGATGGGCAATGTGAAGTGTGCTGGATTTTTAGGGGGACTGGTGAGTCCCCCTAAAAATCCAGCACCCTTTGCATTGCCCAAACCTGGCATATACAAATCCGGCTGGATTTTTAGGGGGACTCCAGATTGAACAACAGAGAATGATGGCAATATGATGTCATGCCTAGGGGGGCTCTGTCCCTCTTAAGAGAAATATCCATGAGGCTATTACAACTGTTTTGCTTCTTAAAAAGCTTGCATGCCATGGACATGTTTGCGTGAAAAATAAATATAGATTGTGTACTCTTTTTTTAAAATGTAATTCAGTTTTGGAAAACAGTTATTTATGATTGTCTTTATATTTGATCTTTGACAGACAATGGAAGCATTTGCTCCCCTGAGACCTGTGGACAGAGCAGGACCAGATGACAACATGGAAGTGTTTTCAGAAAACAGGTGACTTCTTTAGAAAACTTCTAACCAAGATTTTAGTTAATACTAGAGTTTGGAAGAGTAATTTGGGGGCCTAGACTTTCCAGAAACATCTAGCCAGTATGGTTGCAGGCTATCCCAGCTAGGAGACTCTGAAAAGTCATACATAGCCCACTTTACCTTGAGTTTTCAGCATTCTTACCATTCTTATTACAAGAGGAGAAAAATCATACATACCAGTTATTCTTAATATTTTGTTGTTGTTGACTACCATCAAGTTGAATGGAGACCATATCACAACAGTTCTGCTCAGGTCTGTTGATCTTTTCTAGTGAGCCATATCTTCTCATGATAGTCTCAGTTTAGCCATTTTGGCTTCTAAGGAGAGTTTAGGTTTGATTTGCTCTAGGACCCATATCAGTTTTCTTCATTTTCCAGCTTTTACAACCATACATAATATAACTAATAATAAAAAAACTTTATTTATAGACCTCCTTATCTCCCCAAAGGGACCCAGGGCAGTTTCCAACAAATATGGCAAACATTCAATGTGAAAAGGAAAACCATATAAACAATTTACAACAGACAAGGCACATTAGACAATATAGAACAACAAACTGTAACTTAACTTAATACACAAAATAGCAAAAAAAAAATTATTTATTTATTTTGAGTACTTCTACCCCGCCCTTCTCAACCCCCGGAGGGGGACTCAGGGCAGCTTACAAAAGGCACAATTCGATGCCTACACAATAATACAAATAACATTTAAAACATCAATTAAAACAGTTATACCAATTAAACAATCGACATATAACATAATCATAAAACTAATCTCATGCTCATATAAAACACAAAAACCTGATAAAACACACTAGAAATAAAAATAAAACCAATTTCATTGGGGGTCCATCAGGTGACGTTCAACAATACCAATACCCAGGAATACTAAAATAGACGTAATCAGCTGTAAAAGGGCTGGGCGAGGAATAGTGCAAATAACGTGTCATAGTGTTGGAGAAGTGGATGAAATGCAGAACAGTGTACTATCTAGCAACCTAGGGACTGGGCCTAGGGACTAGCTTTCTCGAAAGCTTGCTGGAACATCCAGGTTTTCAGTTCCCTACAAAAGGAGGATAGCGAGGGTCTTGCCTAATCTCCCTAGAGAGGGAGTTCCAAAGTCAGGGGGCCGCCACCGAGAAGGTCCTCTCCCTCGTTGCCCACCAACTGTGCTTGTGACAGAGATGGAAGCAAGAGATTAAAACAACAGGTTGAATGGCATGGGCAGTCCCAACTTTAGCACACACATTACAATGGCTATCTTGGATGAAAACAGCTTGGTTATTCTGATGTGATGTCTGCCACTAGTTGAGAGAAAACCAAAAACATTTGCTCTCTGAGCAAGATAATGATGTTACCTGGTTCCCTTTTCTTTCTCTGTCACCAGAAATATCTTTTCCATATGTGTCTCTAAAGTGGAGGTGAATATGTGCGATTTGAGCATTAAAATGCTGCACTCAGAATATTCTTTTCAGATGTGTTTTGAAAGTATTCTAGTGTTTGCCTTTGATGTGGGAAAGTGGTCTTGCACTTTATGACACACTTTTAATCTAAACTTTTTCTCCTTTATCTTAGCAAAGACAGTGAAAGTGATGGTGACATATTCAGACATTCTCAGGTTAGTATTTTATCCACTCTTATTTATTGATTAAGTTCAATCCCTGCCCCCATTTTTAGATTTGTATTCTGCTCCATGAAGTTCCCTTCCCAGAGGCATTCACTTCATACTAGCCATTTTTAGTGCCAAGCCTTGAAAAGGTTTTCTTCCCCTGTGCATTCAATAGATGATATGTTTCTGCTGATTTTCTTCTTGGGACGGTTATATTTTAATGGAATTTGAAAGGGTTTAAATATGTTTGTGTCTTGATTCTGTGCTGTTCTCATAGGCATTTGGTTGGTTTGCATGAACACAGAATGCTGGACTTTGATCTGATGCATTAGGGCTCTTCTTACATTGTTAAGTAAGAAAAATAAAGCATGGACTTGCCCTAATATTTGCAGTCAGCTGCCTTAGAGATTCTCTAAAAGAAATACACAGGGAGGCTAACTTTCCCAGGATTCACCTGGAACAGAGCTAGCATGTGGGAAGCACTGAGGGAAATTAAAATGGCAGCGAAATCAAGGGCTCTTTAACAATACAGAACTTTAGCATTATTATTCTATTTTAACCGTCATAGTAGGAGCCCCCAGTGGTGCAATGGGTTAAACCTTTGTGCTTGCGGGACTGAAGACTGTCAGGTTGGAGGTTCGAATCTGGGGAGAGCGCAGATGAGCTCCCTCTGCCAGCTCCAGCTCCCTATGCAGGGACGTGAGAGAAGCCTCCTAAGGATGGTAAAACATCAAAACATCCGGGCGTCGCCTGGGCAATGTCCTTGCAGACAACCAATTCTCTCACACCAGAAGCAACTTGCAGTTTCTCAAGTCACTCCTGACACATGCGCGCGCGCACACACACAGACCATTATAGTTCTTTCCTGTGGAATCCTGGAATTTGAAAGTTAAGGAGAAACATTTAGGATTCTCAACCAGAAAAACTCTAGGGCAGTGGTTGTCAACCTGTGGGTCCTCAGGTGTTTTGGCCTTCAACTCCCAGAAATCCAAAAGCTGGTAAACTGGCTGAGATTTTTGGGAGTTGTAGGTCAAAACACCTGGGAACCCACAGGTTGAGAACTACTTCTCTAGTGCTTCACCGAACTACAAAAATAAGAACTCCATAGGATGCATCCATTATTACAGTTAAAGTGGGATCATAATGCTATAAGTCTGTTTTGTGAAAGGGTCACTTGGCAATACTTGGAGTGGTGAACCAGTGAAAAAAGTATAAAAGGGAGAGACCATAGTAACTATCATTGCTGGGCCCTACCAAGACAAGGTTGCATAAAAGCAGCCCAAGGAGCCCAGTTGCCAATGCCAGGCCTAAGGAAATTCCAAGTAAATGTTGGTGTTACAGAGATCTTTGAAGAGCTATAAAATAAATGTTGACAAATAGTAACACCCTAAGATAAAATAAGAGGTTGTTTCTGTGTTTAAATGGATATCCAGAGAAATACAGTTGTCAGAGTGAAAACTGGAGAGGGCACTTGTACTTGTAATTATGACAGTTTCACTAAAGGCAGTTTCAGTAGGTTGCATAACAAGGAATATCTAAAATTTCTTCATTATAGACTTGTCAATCTGAGTCAGAGCTGTTCGTAATTTAGTGTTTTCTCCACTCCCGTTTGATTCTGTTCTGCAGAGAAACAAAGCTCATGTTCTCCTGAGTGTCTTGCATTTTCCTCAGAAGTGTTTATTTTGGCAGATAACGGCTTGTTGTGTGTGGATAGTTCCAGTGGAGTATTTTAATGGTAGGTCAGGATATGCAGGGAGGACAGGATAAGGCTGCAAGCAATAATTTAATTGATTTCCTAGAGGTGAGATGTGTACAAGTGACTATGTGAGTCAAAATGCTAGGTCTCTTCGCCAGTACATTACATAGTTAGCAGGAGTGTTGTTGAGCACCACGGAGCACAAAGTCAGGAGACCTGTGCACTGGAGTGTGTTCCCTGTTTTGTTTTTATATAATCACCTGTTTTCCTCTATATGTTTTGCTGCTAATCCTGGTGGATGTTTTTGCTTCCTCTCTTAATACTTTCTTCTGTGAACTGAAATTTGTTCCTTCTCTTTAGGGTTTAAGGATTAAGAGAGGGCAATCCTACGGTTGGAACGAGAACGCTTTGTTCCTTTGTCAACTCTGTTTCCTTTCTTTCTATCATTGCACCTTTTTTACGAAATTCCCGTTGGATTCTTACTCTCTAGAAAGCAAAGAGTGTTCAGCTGCCTTTTGTTTTGGTGGAAGTCTTGTGGAATTTCTCCCTTTTCTAGGGAAAGTTACTTTTAAGAAGATTGGGACTCAGAGCATAATCCTACCATTGTTCAGTTCTGTTACAGCATTACATTGTATTCATTCTTCTAAATAGTACCTTTCCAAGTTACTATGTGGTCTAATGTAGGGTAGAAAGGAAGATAAGTTGGCAAGATACATTCAGTACCTTTACAAACAAATCAATTTTCTGTGCCTATATATATTTTTGTGTGTGTCAGGAGCGACTTGAGAAACTGCAAGTCGCTTCTGGTGTGAGAGAATTGGCCGTCTGCAAGGACTTTGCCCAGGGAACGCCTGGATGTTTTACCATCCTGTGGGAGGCTTCTCTCATGTCCCTGCATGGGGAGCTAGAGCTGACAGCGGGAGCTCACCTCACTCCCTGGATTTGAACTACCGACCTTTCAGTCAGCAGTTCTTTCAGCACAAGGGTTTAACCCACTGTACCACTGGGGGCTCCTGTGCTTATATAACCCAAGCTCTTCATATGACTTCTGGAACTAACACCCTTTCAGGCACTTCATTGGGTTTGGCAAATTTTCCAAAGTTCTCCATGTTCTTCTAATGGTTTCTTTCCAATCTGAAGCAAGAAATGTCTTGCTTCAGATAAACTAGTAGTCACTGGAAACTGTACCCTTTGGTCAGTACCTCTTTTTTGATCTTAATGTTTTGCTGCTAATCCTGGTGGATGTTTTTGCTTCCCCTCTTAATACTTCCTTCTGTGAACTGAAATTTGTTCCTTCTATTTAGGGTTTAAGGATGATCTCATAAGAAACCTGAAAATAAACAGAACTAGTAGGTTTTGTTAATTTCATGTAAATAGCCAAATTATCTGCAGAACCAATGGTCAAGCAATTAAATGGCATAATGGAGGACTAGAACTTGAACACCAGGTGATAGTAAAACTGAGCCATGCTCTAATCTTACCAAATCAGTCTCAGTTCTAAGTCTTATCCCTTCTGACACAAAATTCCAATAGATGAATACGAGGATGGCCATTCAGACAGTCCTCCTCCGTTCAACCAAGTTAATTTCATTTTGAGCTTTGATGTAAGGTTCATGTTAGTCAGAATGATGGACAAGTTCATTAGGTGCCAGTGACTGTCTGTCTTCTGCCAAGTTGTGCAATAAGATATGCGTAATTGGTAGCCAATTACTTTCTCCACCTTTGCTCTTCCAAAATAAGACCTGTCCCTTAGAAGTGTCCACATGTACTTTTCCATGTCTGGTCTAATGATGTTTCTAGACTTGTACCATGATGTCCCAGGCTGGAAAAGAAGAGCATAAGAACACAATCCTGACCTACATTTCTTAAATTAAAACTAATGCATAATCCCCGTAGTGTCCAAGTCAGCCAGTCTGGTGCAATGATTGGAACGTCAGATCAAGATCAGTGATCTTGTGCCGGTTATTCCTTCTGAGGTTGACCTACTTTTCAGGGCTGTTGTGAAGATAGAAATGGGAAACATACCACCAAGTCCGCTTCCTGGTGCTCCTCAGTGAAATATGTTGAGATAGATAGATAGATAGATAGATAGATAGGTAGATAGGTAGATAGGTAGATAGGTAGGTAGATAGGTAGATAGGTAGATAGATAGGTAGATAGGTAGATAGATAGGTAGATAGATAGATAGATAGATAGATAGATAGATAGATAGATAGATAGATAGATAGATAGACAATACAAAGTCACCGTTTTGGTTGAATTATTATGAAACACCAGATCATCATTTAAAATACATTAGTATCCTTGAATTAAAACCCTTAACACTTCTATGTATTCATAGGGCTTTGCTACCTCCAGACTGAGAAAGGCGATATATAAATGTGGTAAATAAATATATAAATGTGGTAAATAAACTGCATTTATTGGACTTTGATCATTCTTCCCAAACTGCAAGTTCCAGGAATCTTTAAGATGGATCCCTAGCAGTTAAAGCGATGATAAAGTGACATAATTGTGCAGTGTGTTTCCCTAGTTATATAAAAGACCAAGGGCTATCCATTCCAACCCTCTTCCATACAGAAACATACAATCAAAGCATCCCCTGACAGATGGCCATCCAGCCTCTGCTTTAAAACCTCTAGAGGAGTAGATTCCACCAGACTCCAAAACAGCATTTTCCACTGTTGAATAGTTCTTCCTGTCTAGGAATTCTTCCTAATGTTTATGTGGAATCTTTTTTTCCTGCAATTTGAATCCATTTCTCCATGTCCTAGCTGCAATATGGTATAGCGCTTTAAGCTTTGGGCTTCAGCTTTAGAGACCAGGGTTCGAATCTTCACTCAGACACCAACTGTTTGACCTTGGGCAAGTAATACTCTTTCAGCATCAGAACCAGGCAAAAACAGTCCCTTCCCAATATGATAAGTTCTACATAGATTCAAAATGACTTGAAGACATACAAATAAAGCCTACCAGATCCCTTAAGACAGACCTGTCCCTAAAGCTCACTGGGAGTATTCTCCTTCACAAGGTTGTTGTGAGGATACAGTGAATCTTGGAACAAGAAATTAAAAACTCTATATACTTTTACTCCCCTGCTTTAAACGTGATAAAACTGTGTTTAATGGGCTTACATTCCTGTGCTATTCGTTACACTCCAATCTGACACTGAACTTCTCTTCCAAAAATGAAATATGGAACCATATGGTTATAAATAATTGTTTGAAGTTAATTTATATTTCAGTTGGCATTTTCTTCACAGGAAAGGCATAGAATTTACCCCAATATCTCATTATCTGAGTATTAAAGGGTCAACAAAATGTTACATTCTTTTGGGATAGTTTTACATTCCACGGCCTTTCTAAGCCTGTTGCTTAGGGGGCTTAAAAGCATACCTTTTAAAACAAATGATGTTATTCAGAGCTCACCAACAAGAGCAAGCTCTGTGCCTCTTTGCCTGCCTACGGGATCATAAATGAGGGTCACACATTTCCTCTGTTAGATCTTAATGAACCAAATTGTAAGGGAGAACTGGACCACCAGAACCTTTGCATTTCCTCTGTTAGATCTTAATGAATTGAACTGAAAGGCATCGAAAGGTCATAAGTGAGACATCAATGGCCTTAGTTTTGCCAGAAGGTGTTAATCCATCCTTTTTCCCGCACTCTCTGTGTGTGCGCCAGCTTATGACAAACTCATGAATTCCGTAGGATTTTCTTAGGCAAGGAATACTAAGAGGTGCTACTTCCTGCTTCTGAAATAGTGTTGGCCCTGCGCATATATAGGTTTGTCTTTTGCAGATTTGATTATTCCCAATATTGATTAATATGTGATCTCTAAGTCCTCTGGTGCGAATTCTGTGGACAACTTCCAGCAGATCCCTAGAAAGATGTTGTTTTTATTCCACAGCAGCCCTATTCCCTTAACCCCCAGTGAATGTGGAAGGATGGCTGCATAACACTTGGTATTCATTGGCAGCCTCCCATCTAACTACACCTGGCCCTACTTAATTTATAAGATCAGGTTGGCCTGCATAAATAGGAGTCTAGTGACTAGATCCAGGGAAATCATGCTACCCCTCTATTCTGCCTTGGTCAGACCACATCTGGGATCACACTGTGGGCACCATAATTGAAGGGAAATGTTGACAAGCTTGAATGCGTCCAGAGGAGGGTGACTAAAATGATCAAGGGTCTGGAGAACAAACCCTATGAGGAGCAGCTTAAAGAGCTGGGCATGTTTATCCTGCAAAAGAGAAGGCTGAGTGGAAACATGTATAAAGATGTGTGGGGAAGTCAGGGAGGAGGTAGGAAGCTTGTTTTCTGCTGCTGTTAGACTAGAATGTGGAGCAACGGCTTCAAACTACAGGAAAGAATATTCCACCTGAACATTAGGAAGAAGTTCCTAACGGTGAGAGCTGTTCAACAGTGAAACTCTCTGCCTCAGAGTGTGGTGGAGGCTCCTTTTTTTGGAGACTTTTAAACAGAGGCTGAATGGTCATCTGTCAGGGCTGCTTTGAATGTGATTTTTCTGCTTCTTGGTAGGGGATTGGACTGGATGGCCCATGAGGTCTCTTCCAACTCAACGATTCTATAATTCTAGGTGTGATCAAGTAGCTTTTCTTGAATTCCAGTGGGCCCTTAAACCCATATCTCTGTGTTATTTGTATTGACATTTGATATAAGTTACCTTGTTTGGGAGAGATGAGCTCTCTAAATCTTTCAGCATACAGATTAAAAGCGATTTGATTATTATTTCTCAATTGGTACTGCTAAACTGCCCTGGTGGCACAGCAGCTGAGCTGCTGAACTTCCTGACCGAAAGGTCAGTAGTTCGAATCCATGGAGCAGGGTGAGCTCCTGCTGTTAGCCCCAGCTTCTGCCAACCTAGCAGTTCGAAAACATGCAAATGTGAGTAAATCAATAGCCACCACTCCAGTGGGAAGGTAATGGTTTTCCATGCAGTCATGCTGGCCACATGGCCTAGGAGGCGTCTATGGACAATACTGGCTCTTTGGCTTAGAAATAGAGATGAGCACTACACCCCAGAGTTGGACTCAACAAGACGTAATGTCAAGGGGAAACCTTTACCCTCCCTTTATTGCAGTACCTTTATATAAAACATTGTCCTGTAAGCTGAGGGTTTCTGAGAGCTGTTGTTCTTATCACTTTTTCCAAACTCTGCTTTGTAAGTAAAGGGGGTGAAAATAATGTATATAAATCAGAAGGAACCAAGTGGCCCTTCAGAAGCTTTTTGATTGCAGCTCCCAGTATTCTCCGCTGGCTATGCTTGTTAGGGGCAGCTGTTAATGGCAGTTTAACACTATCTGGAGGACCCATGATATAGATCTGTGATGAGTCTTGCTTGGAATATTGTGTGTCCTGGAGCAGTTACTTTCTCCTCTATCTGTCAAGACTAAGTCACTTACAATCAGTAGAAATCTTTAGCTTTCCTGGCAACTCTCTGCCCCTGTTCTTGCATTATAATTCACACAGACACAAGTGAATCCTCAAATAGGTATGTGAAAGTGCTTGGATATCAGCAGTATCTTAGAGCATTTTTTTAAAATCCATTTGCCAAGACATTGAGCCCTCTACGTATGTTTAGGGAATGATTGGAAATTCATTGCAACTCCCTTGGGTCTCCGCTGCCATCATTCTTCTGAAGGCTTTATGGATTATTCATTGCATTATGAGCTGCATGAGTGAACAAGTAGCCCATTGCGTGTTCCTCACGTTAATGGGGACAGGAGAGAGATCCTGTTTTCTTCCACAACAAGGCTGCATTTTGCTACCTGTTTAAAAACTTGCCTTCTGATATGTATGTGTTAAATGTTGTTGCCAAGGAAGGAATGGACTTAATTTTTAAGGTTGATATGTCCTTAATTCTGCAGTTTGGCAAAACAGTGTATTGGCAAGGTATGGCTTGTTGACAGCTGCTTTGTGAATATTCTGGTCTGTTTACATGTAGTTGCCCAAGAAAATGTTCCGGTTCTCTAGACTCAGTTCCTCTACTGAAGTTCCTGTTGAGTGGCAACCGAATGTGTGCAGGCTCTTGCATTGCTTTGAAAGATCATTGGCAGTTTGAAATTACAGCAAAGTGACAACACAAGAAGAGATTAAGCTTCCAGTACAGTTTGTCTTGTAGAGAAAGGGGATAAGAATGTTTATTTCTATCCCCTGGCAAATTAAGTTCCTTGAGTGTTACTTTAGCTTTTAAGTCCTTCCTTAGCAGAAGTGTAGGGTGGGAAGGAGGGACACAAAGAGGACAGGACATGTTGTTGCACGGCGCAATGAAATAGCTTGAAATGTTTGCACTAAACCGGTTTGGATTAAAAACGCTATAACCAAGGAAACATTTTTACTATTCTTTTTATTGAAAAAACAACAACCTTTGCAGTGTTTTCCTCTTTTGGAAAAAAAATATTACATGACTGAAACAGGGAAGAAGGAGAAATATAAGGTTATGCAATTTATTAGGGTCATGACAGTTGAAAAACCAGTTCTTTCAACATTCAGGGTGGTTTTGCGTTTTTTTGCTATCGAGTAAAATATTTCCTTCACCATGCCTTCACACTATTTGAAATGTCCTTTTCCCCCCTCTATGCTTGCAAAATCTCTTTCCTTATTTAGTTTGTTTGTGTTGCATTTTACTTTTTGGTATAGACATAAAATGTTCTGTGTAGGAACCTCAAAGTCTCCCAGTGTGACTATGTGGACAACATCTTCTGGACATTGACTATCTAGTATTAAAAAACTCTAAAATTTTAACAGTAAATAAAAAACAACACTCAAACACAGGGGAACTCCAGACATGAAACAACCAGGGGCAGTGAATGATCTCTCAACAAAGGATTCCCCCAGGCAGTAACAAGGCACAGGAAAAACTGTCAGGCCATCAAATGCTAATCAAGGTGGCCAATTGAAACATTCACACCTAGCTCCAACAGACAAGAGATCTTTCTCTCACCCTGGACATTCCACAGATATATAAACTCCACTTGCCTAGTTTCCAACAGATCCCACAACCTCTGAGGATGCCTGCCATAGATGCAGGTGAAACGTCAGGAGAGGGAATACTTCTAGAATATGACTATACAGTCCGAAAAACCTACCAAACCCATTGTCTATCTAGTCATGCTGGAAGACCTAGAGAAGTGAACCTAAAGTGTATTGCATAAAATAATATGAAGTGTCATCTTCCTCTTCTGACTCATGGCATTCCTCCAGAGCAGTATATTCCCTTGTCATTCTCATTATGGCTTTCCCCATTAAGTTTGATTCATCTAATGTTGTTGGCAACTGTAAACTGCCTTGAGTCGCTTTCTGGCTGAGAAAGGTGGTTTATAAATACAGTAAATAATAATAACAATAATAATAATAATAATAATAATAATAATAATAATAATAATAATAATAATGTGTAATATCTGAATGGGAAGAATATTGTTTGAATGCACTCTGTTTACTCAATTCTCCCTAAAACTTCATGCACCCATTCATTCTACACAGATATACTGATATACAACAACCATGCCATAGAATCAAAGAGTTGGAAGAAACCTCATGGACGATCTAGCCCAATCCCATTCTGCCAAGAATCAGGAAAATAGCATTCAAAGCACCCCTGACAGATGGCCATCCAACCTCTGTTTAAAAGCCTCCAAAGAAGGAGCCTCCACCACACTCCAGGGCAGAGAATTCCACTGCTTAACAGCTCTCAGACTGGACATGTTCCTGGACTTCCCATAGAAATACAAAACTCCAGTTAAGAGCAAACTATTACAATCTTCCTTTTAACATGTCAGAAGCAACTTGAGAAACCGCGAGTCACTTCTGGCGTGAGAGAATTGGCTGCCTGCAGGGAATGCCCGGATGTTTTACTATCCTGTGGGAGGTTTCTCTCATGTCCCGCATGGGAAGCTGGAGCTGACAGACATGAGCTCACGCTGTCTTGCGAGCCTAGGTCAGCAGTTCAGCCAGCACAAGGGTTTAACCCGTTGTGTCACCATGGATGAATAGCATGGAGGCATTCTGAAAGACTTGGAAAATACCTAAAAAGAACATTTTTATAGATGTGGAGAATTGTAACTGTGGGTACCAGCAGATATGGGAGCCATACTGTTCCCCATTTAAATTGCCACAGCTTCATGATGGACCATGATTAATGTCTTCCAACTCATTCATTTTCTTCCTTCTGGCTGTTTTGTTTTAACTTCAGACCATCCATTATAAATGGTAGTGAATAAAGCTGGGCCTCTATCCTAGCTTATGCCTTGAAAGAATATTAAGTAATTGTGTGACTGGTTGATTTTGACACTTAATATCCTGGTATAGTTACCAAAATGTGCTCAACCAAGAAAACACGCCTGTTTTGAATACAGTGCTCTTGTTCTCTCTTTTCTCCCTTTCTCTTGAGCTAGTTTGGCATACATGAAATGCAAATATATTATGGGTTTTTAAATTTCTAGAGCTGGTAATAGTTTCATGTTTACATTTTGGAAGTTGTTTGGTTTGTCAAACTGTTCTGGATGTAGTACAGAGGTCTAAAGCAGGACAGGGAATTTTGCAAACTGGAAGCCACAGTTTCTCCCAACATCAATGGTTGAATTTAAAGGAGAGAGATCAGAATTACACATCTGGAAGTCTTTGGGTGACATGATTTTCCATACAGTTGCTCTCTACCCTACCTCCCATTCCTAAAAAATAGACCCAGAATAGTAATCTAAGAAACCCAAAGTGTCTTTGAGTGTCTTCCTTACCAAAAGATCTTTAAAATGTTTTTTTTTTCCTTTTGGAGGACATCTGGAGTTTATTTCAACAGCATGATGAATGTTGAACTAGATTGCCAATATTTATTTATCAAATCCTGAAAACAGTTGGCAATGTGATTGACACAAAGGCTATAGTTGAGAAAGCATACGATGTTCTTTTCTTATGTGCATAGTAAGCCTATAGTGTAGGTTAGGAGCCAATCCTGCAAGGGAACGGCATGGCCAGTAACCCAATAGCTACAACTTTTGGCAGCCTGATGCTGTGGATTTCTGCTCTCCATTTTGCTTTATTCTCAATGAGCTTGGGAGATTTCCTGCCACAAAACTCAGCATGCTTCCCAGCTGCTCAAAATCATTAACAGCAGGTTCCAATTTCAAACTATGAGCAAAACCTTATGCATGTCCGCTAAGAAACAAATCCCAACTAACAGGATATGTCTCTTACTCGTGAGTAATTTTGAACAACCACAGTCTCAATTTTGCTCTATTGAAAGGGAGCGCAGCTAAAAACACAAATGGCTGCCCAATTTGTACTCTTTTGAATGGCATTGGATGAGTCCCAGTTTGTTTGTGTGTTGTTGTTGTTGTTGTTTTGATCTTTCTCTTTTTTCATCTTTTAGATTGCAAACCTGTCACTTTATTAAAAACCTGAATATATGTAAGATGTTTTAGGAAGATTTTCAGCTGAAGAATAGGATAAAAGTTGCTGCTGCTAGACATAGTGGTATTAGTAGTAGTAACAATGGTGATGTGTCTTAATAACAGTGATAACTTACAATAGCAACACTAGTACATTTCAACTCTCATTTGCAGTGTCAGTATATAGAGCTCTGTATTTACAAAAAGATTCCCATTGTTTTGAAGAACTATCCACAGTTGTAAACTGTCATGGACTGGGGAAAAGACAAAATATATACATAGATAAATACTCTGCTAACATCTGATGGCTTTTAATATTTTTACAGTTGTTTGCCTGGTTTCTTTTGTCAGCATTTGTAATCTATTCCTGGAGAGTAGAGCAGTGTCTTTCTTTCCCCCACCCCCCCCTCTCTCTCTCTTTACTGCCTGCATTATCTTCTCCAGAAAACAGAATTTCCCCCTCCTGCAGAGAGAACTGGTGTATTTGCACGTACTTTTGTATTCCTTGTGGACAGAGTCTCCCTGCTCCCTTCATTTTGCAGTGAGATAGAGAGAGCGCTGTGATGAACTCAGGCAATAAATCCAGATAGGTTAAGCCCACTGAAAAAGCAAATAGTGCAGGGAAGAAAGAGCCATGAGTTCTGCGGGCTCAAAGAGGCACGGCACTTCTCAGATATCATGCAAGTGAGCTCTAGCACAGAAAAGAACGGCTGCTTTCCTCCTCCCTCTGCTATAAATTATAGATCACCTACTTGGCGACGCTTAGGAATGGAGGGGGGGGGATGAAATGGATGAGGATTGGTTGGACTGGGAAGCATTCCTGGTGGCTGGATTATTTCCAAGAGCGCTCCAGCGTCCAGTTGTTTAAATGCCAAAGCCCCACTCCAGTTTGGGTTTGCGCAACAGTGGCTTGTAATATCCCAGAGCACCTCCATAAATAGTCCTGTTCTCCCCACACCCAGGCAGAAAACAACCACAGGAAACCAAGGGACGTGCAGCCAGCCCAGCTTGGCTGGCACTCATTGATTTCCACCAACAGCCAGACTCACTAGAGAGCATTCACCTACCTTCATCGCTTAAGCTCTTCATCTTGTCGACTCTGGACTACTTCTAGGGGGACGGGTCAGTGGCCAGAGGTGTCTCCTTCCAAAATACTCTCAGTTGCTACATCAGCCTTTGCAACAGCGACACTTTGTGTGAGAGGGGCTGGCATTTTCACTTTGACTTTTCCAGTGACAGAATTTTTTTCCGGGGAAGGCAGGACTTTCACTGTGCCATCATCATTAGATTGGTAACTGGAGATTGTATCAACAACAACTTGCATTTTCGGAGAGACACAATTTCTGGGCTACTTGCTGACATTTTTAACCAAGGAGAAAGTTTTGGAGATGCTAAGTTTGGGGGCTCTTGGATGCTAAGTCACGTGTTGTTTTGCATTGATCTGCATAAAAGGAGAAACACCCTTGATTTTATGCAAGTATTTATAGCAGCATTTTCCCTCCTCTTTACTCTGAGCATTGCAAAATATATTTAGGAGGAGGGCATACCCTGTTTTTCACTTTTGGGGATTTATTTCAGTGTTTGACCATGAAGATCCAGGAGCATCCCAGCCTTCCCGAAACCAAATTACAAAGGAACCAAGACCCTGATGGCCAGGAAGAGACCTTTGTATCAGAAGTGCCTCGACTGGACTTGACCGCCTTATGCAGCGACAACAACAACTGGGAAGGTACGGTAGATTTGAACGTTGGCATGAGTGAAGCTGATGTGTTTCCTTTACTCTTTTCATGAACAATCTATAGCAATAGGAAACCTGTTTGGATGCAAAACCAAATATTGTACTGAAAAAATGTATTGGTGTCTTGCTGTCAGGATGGATGAAGATACACGGAACATTTCTGTCCTCTTGTTTGGTCTGTTTATTGTAGTTTTGAGGTGTTAACCCTATTGTATTGGCACTCTCATGTGGCGACCTAACTGCACCCCAAAGTGGCACAGTTTTGTGTCCATCTGTAAGGGGTTTCCCTCTGCCTTCTTATGATCTTATAATAAATCTTAGGGAGGGGGAGAAACCCTTTTTAATTTCCTACATTGAAATTCCTTTCCCATCAGATAGAAAATTCTAGGGTTTTTGTGTTTTGAGTCAGGCTTGTTTGATGGAGGATGTTTTTGTTTTTGATTCGAAGCTCATACATTGATTATGCTTCTAGCGATTTTGCTCTTTTCACCTTGGCAAGTCCAAGATGTTTTGCATTAGTCATTTTAATGGTTTTCATATGTTTGGGCACACAGATGTGCCTCCATCGTGCTAAAAAAGGCGGGGAGAGAAGAATCACTTTCACTTGCTTGCATTTATTAAAGCCACAAAATTGAAAAGCACATTTTTATTTTTGCATTCATGGGAAGCTTGTGGTAATGAACTGTGTTTTAGCAAAAGAGTCATTTTTGTGGCTTTGCTCTTGGGAATCTTTCCAGAGCTGAAATGGCAAAGGAAACAGAAGCCATCATGCCAAAATGCAGCGGCTAGCCTTGGAAACTGAATAGTTGGAAGGTATCAGATACATTCCAGAGGGTTTTTAAAAGGATATTTTAGAATCTTCTTCCCTTATTAATAATTAAGAGCTATAATTAAGGGTAGTTTATTATCAAGTCTCCCCATGAAGAGGAAGATAGAGAGATTGATTTGATCTTCACCCTGCAACATTGAGGCAAAACTGTAATACTTTTATGCAATATGGTACAGTACACTTGTCTTTCTATACAGAGAACTTCAGGAGACAATATCAATTTATATATGCATGCTATTTATGTATCAGTTCAGTATTTTAAAGCAGGGTCAGATCTAGTTGTTGAATGTTCAAACATGCAGTACAAGCAGCTGTGGCTGTTCTTGACAGAAGACAGCAGGTGACATGGTGTCCTTTATGCGTGTAGACTATTCAGTAGAGACTCTTCCTCAATGGAGTTCCTCCAACAGTCTTTCTGTCACGATATTCCTTTAATATTCTAATTCTCAGAAAATGGGACGGTTGTGTTTTTAAATCTTTTAAAGGTGACTGTAATGAAGGCTCCTTTTCCATTCCCTGTGGGTTCACCTATCAATGGGAGCCCCCAGTGGTGCAATGGGTTAAACCCTTGTGCCAGTAGGATTATGGACTGAAAGGTTGGTGGTTCGTATCTGGGGAGTGGGGTGAGCTCCCATCTCAGCTCTAGCTTCTCATGCAGGGACATGAGAGAAGTCTCCCACAGGATAGTAAAACATCAAAACATCCACGTGTTCCCTGGGTAATGTCCTTGCAGATGGCCAATTCTCTCATATCAGACGTGACTTGCAGTTTCTCAAGGTGCTCCTGACATGGAAAAAAAAAACCCCTGTCAATGTGCTTGAATAAAAACGTCTCCTTCTCATTTCTGAATTGTAGATATAATATTGATAGGGCTGAAGTGGGTGGGAGAGAAAAAAAAGCTATATGGTAAATTACTCTCAATTTACTTCATCTTTACCCATTTTGTTGCCCACTAAATCTGTTAAATGATAAGAAGATTGGTGGGCAGGTTTGGTGGGCACATGTTTTCCTACCTGGCCTTTCTCTCACTCCTAAAGGTTCCTTGGAGAAAAACAGAGGGTGGACAGGTTGACAGCTGCTCTAGAAACCCCCTGCAAGCCATTTCTTGATGTGGCATTTAGAGCAGCATAAGATACAGGACACTGTCACCCCCCCCCCCCATGAGTTGGTGGTATGGGCCCATTTAATCATGAATCATAGAATCAAAGAGTTGGAAGAGACCTCATGGGCCATCCAGTCCAACCCCCTGCCAAGAAGCAGGAATATTGCATTCAAATCACCCCTGACAGATGGCCACCCAGCCTCTGTTTAAAAGCTTCAAAAGAAGGAGCCTCCACCACACTCCGGGGCCGAGAGTTCCACTGCTGAATGGCTCTCACAGTCAGGAAGTTCTTCCTCATGTTCAGATGGAATCTCCTCTCTTGTAGTTTGAAGCCATTGTTCCGCGTCCTAGTCTCCAAGAAAGCAGAAAACAAGCTTGCTCCCTCCTCCCTGTGGCTTCCTCTCACATATTTATACATGGCGTATCTGTGCACAACAGGAATCTCAATTTTAAGCTACTGACACAGATAAAAGCCCTGGTGGTCTGCTCAAGAGATGATGTGACTTCCATTTCTCAGGTAGATTACCATCCCTACCATTCCATTGCCTATGCTATGTTTCAGTAGCTTAAAATCAAGATTCCAGTTATGCACAGGTACTCAAGATGCAACCACAAAATCTACCAGGTAGAGTTTCTTTCTTACTGGGCATGCATAGGGTTGTGCTAGACATCTCATGTTTGGAACTTGCTAATGAGCTTGAGCAACTGAGAAGGATGCTTTTATTTTGTGACTGGAAATCCCCCCCCCCCCAAAAAAAAATCCCTTTGAGGAAAATGCAAAATGGAAAGTAGAGATCCACAGCATCATGACTGGCCTTGCATACTAAACCAAAATTGTAGTTCCAAATTCTTAAGCTGCAGAGGGTCAAAGTGTCACTGTCCAGCTTCTAGGGATCATTGTTAACCCATCTCTGTATCTTTCAAGTTGAGAAGAAGGCACACTTGCAAGGGCAAGCAAGAATAGCTAAGACTCGTTTGAAACATCTTGGGACAACATACAGAATTCATATCTTAGCTTCATGGGAGGACCCTGGGCCCACCATTACATTTCTCGTAAAGCAGGAGATCTTAATCATTGGTTCTCCACATGATTTGAACTTCACCTCTCAGGGTTGTTCATGTATAGTTGGTCATGAAGGCTTTTTCTGGAAATTCAAGTCCAACACAATTAAAAGATCAGAGTTTGAGAAAGCCTTTTCTGCTCACTCCAAAACATACTGGTTCTCTAAACTTTCTAAGACAATCAAGTTTGCTGTGGCATTTGGAGTTATTGTCATGTTTTCCAGAAATTTATAATGTAGTTTGAGAATAATGTATGCTCATGATGAAGATGAGTTGTTGCAATCCTCCTTCTCCTCCTCTTCCTTAAATTAATCTACACCAACCTTTTCCAGGAGTGCTGGGTATAACCCAATCCCTGGGTTGTTTTCATTCCTTGGGTTAGTCACATGTGTGGTCCCAGCCAGTCAGGGCTCACATTTTGTATGTGATGATCTTGTCAATGTAGCCAACTGACCAACTACATTGATTGATCTGTTCTATGATGCTGTGGAGGATAAACAAGAGAAGTTTAGCTTTAAAAGTGGACATTTTTATATAACGAATGAGAAAAAAACATGTCAAGTTGTGGCATTTGGGTGTTGCTACAAACATTTCTGAAAAACTGTAAGAAGATGCTTTGTTTTCCGTTATGAGTTGGAAATAAGACAATGTTTATAGTTCTGAAATAAGCCACATCAGCCTCTTGTATTTAGAGAGGAAAGCACACAGTAGGAATTTAGAAGTTTTAATGCCTCCTAAGCAGCCATCATTTGTCACTTTTTTGGATTATTTAATTAAGTAGATTGACACTTTAATATGCACCTACGCAGTTGAAGAGGAACATGGAGAACAGATGGTTTGGGCATGTGGTAAGCTTCAGTTTTAACTTTCTGAACAATCAGTCTTTGCAGATCTGAAGTGCGAAATCCATGCCTATCCTATCCCATTACTTTTTAAAATAAACCCCCCAGAACTAAATTGAAGATGGTTTGAATGCCTGTTCCTATATTAACATGCTTTGGCTGTCAGATCACTTCACATACACACCAGTAACATCTGTGAGGTTGGAAATGTATAAAGCTGGCAAGCTCTTTTCTGTGGTAGCCCCATCATTACAAAGGATCCTGCCACAGACCTTCAAGGACCTATACATTTTAGTCTGCTTTTTGACTCGTATGCAGCACTTCAAGACATTTAAGTTCAGAATCACATTTTGTTGGAGAATCCACACAGGCATTATTAAACAAACAGCTGTTAACCAGTTCTCCAAATTTCAGACACTTGCCATTGGCATTTACCAAATAACAACCAGAACAGTTGTATCCTTTCTCAAAATAATTTAATTTTCTTACACATGTAGTTTTATACAAGGGGTACTGCTCAGATATACTGCCAGGATTCCTAGAACTTGTACAACTGAAACTGTTCAATGTCTAAGATGGGTATTCATTCTGACAACATTATTGAGAAAAGTTGGCAACATATTACAGTTTTTCAGACATCTGAAAACTTGACATTTGACTTCCACAAGATCAAAGCTAAACACTGTTTCCTAATCAGGAAAAGCATTATTTTAAAGCTCTTGTAAGATTTTTTGTAGCTATTCTGCTTTTCCAAGAAGTTCTCCTTTTTGAAAGCAGTTGTTGACTCCAGAATTCCTTTTAAGAATTACAAGTTCAAAGCTATAAAACTTAAACCATCTAATCCCACAGAGCTAAGTAGGAGCATGCAAACCAGCTTAGTAAACTATCCAACGGCAGAATAGTAGGGTCCTCGTGGGATCGAGTGGGAATGGTCACAAGGTGAGACTGTGGATATGTTCCAATATGTTGGCCACCATCAACTCTGTCCAAACACACAATGCTTTGTATTTTAAACTTGGCCAATTAATCCATCCAGCAAATTTAAGCTACCTCATGCTTTGCAGTGCAAGTCTGAGATGGTAGCTTTTGGTATCCGCTGTTTGAACTTGGAATTAGTTGAATTTGAATATTTATTCGGTTACTTCCAGGTCTCTCCTGGGTTGGTGTGATGATGGCAGCAGATCTGCCTAGGGGATTGGGGTCTTGTACCTCTGGAAAGTAACATTGCTACACTTTGGGTTTTGATTGTTTCAAATGAGTAGTAGTTTGGCTTCAAATCCATGGGTAACATAGAGTTTTGTGATGTCACAATGACAAAGAGGAAGGAGGAAGGAGGAAGCAGAGCACACTGGGAAAATACAGGTGCTCCTGCTGGCCAGGTAGAACGGTCTTCATCTTTAGGAATACAGAAAGACCAACAGTGGTGGTGTTAGAAAAACCTTGGGGGCATTTGCTGTAGTACTGTAATCTCCCAGGAGATGATATATGGAGGTGGCTATTACTGAATACTGTTGAGTACTCAATTCCTTATCTTCTCTGGACCCTCTGACTGTGTTTTTTTCCAGCTTTATTTTCCCCAAGATTCCATATTAGGAGCTTCCATAAATTTAAACTAGACTTTTATACAGGTTGAACATCCATCATCTTAAATATTTGGAACCAGAAGTGTTTTTTTTTTGGGGGGGGGGGGGTTGTTTTAGTTTTTGGTATTCCAACCAGTCCATCCTCCAGGAAATAAAGCCCAACTGCTCATTGGAGGGAAGGATACTAGAGACAAAGCTGAAGTACTTTGGCCACATCATGAGGAGACAGCAAAGTCTAGAGAAGACAATTATGCTGGGGAAAGTGGAAGGTAAAAGGAAGAGGGGCCGACCAAGGGCAAGATGGATGGATGGCATCCTTGAAGTGACTGGAATGACCTTGAAGGAGCTGGGGGTGGTGACGGCCGACAGGGAGCTCTGGCGTGGGCTGGTCCATGAGGTCACGAAGAGTCGGAGACGACTGAACGAATGAACAACAAATATCTGTATTTGTGTATAAAGTAGAGTCTCACTTATCCAACCTTCACTGATCCAATGTTCTGTATTATCCAATGCAGTCTGCCTCCCACCTGGATCCACAGCTGTTTCAATACATTGTGATGTTTTGGTGCTAAATTTGTAAATACGGTAATTACTACATAACATTACCGTGTATTGAGCTGCTTTTTCTGTCGATTTGTTATAAAACATGATGTTTGGGTGCTTAATTTGTAACGTCATAACATAATTTGACATTTAATAGACTTTTACTTATTTCCTCTTTATTATCCAACATTTTCGCTTATCCAACTTTCTGCTGACCTGTTTATGTTGGATAAGTGAGACTCTACTGTACTTTTATAATGAAATATCTTGGAGATGGGATCCAAATCTAAACATGAAATTAATTTGCTTAGTATACAGATAGACACAAAGTAGTTTTGTACAGCACTTCAAATAATTTTGTGTGGAAGAGCACGTTTGTATACACGGAACCATCTGTCTCAGCCACTCATGTGGACAATTTTGGATTTTGGAGTATTTCAGGTTTTAGAATTCCCAGATAAGGAATGCTCAGCCTACATATACAAAGATATACATGTCTGTCATGCTTTTGAGAGTCTGTAGTAAGGGTGATATGCTCATAACACTTCTGTTTTAGAACCCAAGAAAAGCATCCTGAAGCAATGAGTCTTAAGTGTTTTTTCCAGTCTATACTAATCTAAGGAATAACTGAAAGGATACCACAAATCTGAATTGAGGAATGGTGTTGCATTTCACTTGAACCACACAGATTGTTCGAAATCCTACAGATTTCCAAAATAGTCCATGCTTAAATGTATTGGATAATCAAGTATTTTGTTTCCTTCCTCCTGCCAATCTGGTGGTATTTTGCTATAGTGTTCCAGTATAAGGAAAGTATTTTGTTGATGCTTTATGTTAGAACAAGGCAAGGGAACATGAGAAGGACCAGCCAACGTTTTTTTGGAAAGAAATTTAGAAGAAAGAAGATAATTTTACAATATAATATAACAAGTTGGTGAAAGGGTGTTCTCTTGAGCAGTGGCACATCTCCATTGGGTATTCTGCCAATTGGCTATTTCTCATAACTGGAGAGGACAGTTATTCTGGCAACTGCTAAAATGCTTTATTTAAAACATGCCAAATAAATTAAGAACTCTTTAATCTTTGCTCTTCAGAAGCAAATGCATTTTAAATTTTGGATCTGAAGCAAATAGTGAATTGCCCAGAGGAGAAAAGTAAATGTCATAGCTTTTGAAATGTGTTGCTTCTTGTTTGCCATAGTTATGCACAATCCCTCTTTGAACTTACTGAATATGTTTAAGCTTCTTTAAACTATATTCTGTGAATCGGAGAAGGAAATCGAATGGAAGTAGCTTGAGTTGACTCCCATAAAAGGCTTGGTGAAATTTTCACATGGGGAAAATAAAACTAATGTCCCTACTTTATGGGATTGCATTGTGGATGCAGGTACCTCAAGGCTAAAAAAGATACTGATTCTTTTAAATGTCTTTTCAGCATCCGTGCTAGAGAATAGATAGAAAGAGTGGTCTCTTGGCTGATGCCATCCAACATCACCTGGCACCTACTCCACCTCAGTAACTAAAGTGTGATGCGCTTAGAGGCGTCTCCCTGACCTGATAATATAATATTATTCATTCATTCATTCATACACTGCCTTTCTCTCAAAGTCAAACCCAGAGTGGTTCCAAAGAGAAATAAAATGGGTTTTTTGTATGTGTCAGGAGCAACTTGAGAAACTGCAAGTCATTTCTGGTGTTAGAGAATTAGCCATCTGCAAGGACGTTGCCCAGGACACCCTCCAAATGTTTGATTTTTACCATCCTTGTGGGAGGCTTCTCATATGTTCCCACATGGGGAGCTGGAGCTGACAGCGAGAGCTCTCCCTGGATTCAGCAGTCCTGCCAGAACAAGTATTTAACCCATTGTGCCACTAGGGGCTCCAATAAAATGTTAAGATCCTCACACAAAACAGTATAAAATAATTTAGAAGACATATACAAGTCTAAAAAATACATCCCAATAAGAGGCCTCCCAGTTTACACATTTAATCCTGCTTAAACAAAAAGGTCTTTGCCTGCCAGCATACGTAGAGGGTGGAAACAACCCTTGAGACAGCTATCTCTTGTGACCTCAACAAATGAACTTGTGATGGTGATCTTTTAACCAAGATCATTCAGGGTTCCCAGTCCCTTACAAGTAACAACCATAGAATTATCACATGAAAATGCTGGATGCAATGAAATCATGTCACGCCTTCCCATCACATTCACACACACATCTTTTGCTTTTGAAGTTATTGGAAAGACAGCAGTCATTGGCCATTTTAGGGAAGCTAGGTTGAATCTGAGCATCTTAATCATAGAATCATAGAATCAAAGAGTTGGAAGAGACCTCATGGGCCATCCAGTCCAACCCCCTGCCAAGAAGCAGGAATATTGCATTCAAATCACCCCTGACAAGATGGCCATCCAGCCTCTGCTTAAAAGCTTCCAAAGAAGGAGCCTCCACCACACTCCACACTCCGGGGCAGAGAGTTCCACTGCTGAACGGCTCTCACAGTCAGGAAGTTCTTCCTAATGTTCAGATGGAATCTCCTCTCTTGTAGTTTGAAGCCATTGTTCCGCATCCTAGTCTCCAAGGAAGCAGAAAACAAGCTTGCTCCCTCCTCCCTGTGGCTTCCTCTCACATATTTATACATGGCTATCATATCTCCTCTGCTATACTCCTAATGTATAGAAAAGCCCAGTTCCCTAAGCCGCTCCTCATAGGGCTTGTTCTCCAGACCCTTGATCATTTTAGTCGCCCTCCTCTGGACACATTCCAGCTTGTCAATATCTCTCTTGAATTGTGGTGCCCAGAATTGGACACAATATTCCAGATGTGGTCTAACCAAAGCAGAATAGAGGGGTAGCATTACTTCCTTAGATCTAGACACTATGCTCCTATTGATGCAGGCCAAAATCCCATTGGCTTTTTTTGCCGCGACATCACATTGATGCAGGCCAAAATCCCATTGGCTTTTTTCCCCACCACATCACATTGTTGGCTCATGTTTAACTTGTTGTCCACGAGGACTCCAAGATCTTTTTCACACGTACTGCTCTCGAGCCAGGCGTCCCCCATTCTGTATCTTTGCATTTCATTTTTTCTGCCAAAGTGGAGTATCTTGCATTTGTCACTGTTGAACTTCATTTTGTTAGTTTTGGCCCATCTCTCTAATCTGTCAAGATCATTTTGAATCCTGCTCCTGTCCTCTGGAGTATTGGCTATCCCTCCCAATTTGGTGTCGTCTGCAAACTTGATGATCATGCCTTCTAGCCCTTCATCTAAGTCATTAATAAAGATGTTGACAGGACCGGGCCCAGGACGGAACCCTGCGGCACTCCACTTGTCACTTCTTTCCAAGATGAAGAGGAAGCATTAGTGAGCACTCTCTGTGTTCGTCCACTTAACCAATTACAGATCCACCTCACCGTAGTTTTGCCTAGCCCACCATTGGGCTAGTTTCCTTGCCAGAAGGTCATGGGGGACCTTGGCAAAGGCTTGGACAGCAGAGAAATGTCATGGGAAGGACCTATTGTCGAAGGCCGTATTACTGAAATCGCAGTACGTCTCAACTCAGTTCCATAGGCTATTCGCGCATCTAGCCGAAACTTGTAGGTCTCTATGCCGATGAGAGGAGTGATCAAGATTAGTCTGGCATGACTTGTTTTTGGTAAATCCATGTTGACTATTAGCGATGACCGCATTTGTTTCTAAGTGTTTGCAGACGCGGCTGAGGAAATCCTTTTGCCAGAATCTTGACCGGCGGGGTATGTAGCGTGTAGGGCATGACGCGGGCAGGTGCTATTAGAGCGGTTATTGTTTGGGTCTGTCCTTTTTTTCCGCTCTTGAGATTGGGGACCCGACGATTCCACTCCTCCAATCTGGCTGGACACTTCTCCCGTTCTCCAAGATCTCTCAAAGATGGTTGCCAATGGTTCCGAAATGACTTCCGCTAGTTCCTTCAATACTCTGGGGTGTAGTTGATCTGGCCCTGGGGACTTGAACTCATTAAGAGCGGCCAGGTATTCCTGGACGACTTCTTTCCCAATTTGGGGTTGGATGTCCTCCAATCCCTCATCCACTCCATCTTGCTGAGGTTGAAGACTCTCTTTTTGTGAGAAGACCGAGGCAAAGAAGGCATTAAGTAGTTCTGCCTTTTCCCTATCCCTAAGAGATTTGAATTATTGTTGCAACTTCTGTACATTTTTAAAGCATATCAGAATACATTTGTTTTGGGTGAAATTATATTTTGAAGTTTATAACTTTGTGAGGAGTGTCAGCCACTTTGACCATTTGGAGAGTCGGAAGCTAACATGCTTGGCCATAATTCAGTTTATTGGTAGACAAATTCAGGCTCTATAGGTTTTTTGTATTTGATCTTCCAAAATGCATGAGCTTATAAGATGTCTCATTCTGTTTTCTGATCTTTGTTCTGGTTCTGATTACTCCTTCATATTAATGTGTTTCCAATTCAGGTAAGAAGCAGGAGCCAATAAAAAGGTGTCTGATAAGTAGTTTTGAGCAAGAGTCTTGGAGAGTTTCATGATGCTGTTGTATTAGACCTATTGCATTTCTGCAATGCATGGAAGATGAAAGAGATTAGAAACTATAGCTGGTATATAGGTTCTTGGAGACCTGAAACTGTGGTCATAATTTCACTCAAATACTTTACACTAGCATGAAGGTCTCAATATTTGAGGCCTGTCTGACATGGACACCCATAACTGGTGGGAAATCGTGTGCCATAAGTATTTACCCATCACCTCAATACCATCTATAGAGGCATCTCTCTGAATAGCATTGAGTCTGAAATGTAGAGGCTTATATGAAAGAGTGGGCTTTCTTGAATATGAATAAGCACTTTCTCCTTTTGGATAGCTGATTCTCATGCTGCTGTTCCCATTGATGCTGGTCAAAACTTTCTTCTTGTTATTTTCCTGTGTACTTCAAAGTATTTCAGGTTTAGCACCTTATTATTTCAGTATTACCAAAATATTTTATATCTAGTATCTTAGTTCCCAAAGGTTTTTTTAGCTCTTGGTCTGTTTTAATGTTATATTTTTGTATTTACGTGTGCCTACTGGGCTTTTATACTGGGGTGGATTTTAGGGTGGTGGTGATGGTGGTGGTTTTTCTTCTTCTTCTCTTGCTAGAGACTTAGACTAATTGTTTGAGTCTTATAGGGCCTGTACCTAAATAAATGGAAAATTAATTGGAAAGAGATAGCTCATAATTGAATTTCCACTCATTGTTCTCTCATTTGATTTTCCAGAACCGGTCCCTGCTTTCTCCTCCTGGCAGCGTGATGGCTTAGATGCTGACGAAGCCCGCCTCTCCCCTCAGGCCGGTCGCCTCATTCGCCAACTTTTGGACGAGGACAGTGATCCAATGTTGTCCCCTCGTTTCTATGCCTATGGGCAAAGTCAGCAGTACCTTGATGACACAGAAGTGCCTCCTTCCCCTCCCAACTCACATTCATTCATGAGGTAGGTTGGTAAGGTGTAACTTTAACACACAATTGAAGAACCTATTTAGTATGGCAGCCTTGGGATTGCAACCAAGATCACATTTTCAGAAATCCCTCATAGTCAGACAGCATCAGATCTTATAGTTACACCTATCAGTGTAACTTGATCCTGAACTGTAGAGATACCCAGCTTCGCCTTCTCTCCTAAAAAATTTACATATGTACTACTTATAATGTCAAAAGTCCTTTATAACTTGTGTCTGATTTACCTTTACACTCAGCCCAGTTAGCCAGGTTCTCATTTTACAGAAAAATAACTGAGTCAGAAAATTAACAAGTTCTTAAATGTAGCACATTGTAGCTGTAGGCACAAAACTCTTCTCCCAGTTTTAGATTGCTTTCTAGTAATTTCCATTGATACTATTTCATGATTGATAGCAAATTGTTTTTTCTTTAAGGGCAGTACTAAAATTGTACATACTTTCATATGTATTTGGCAGTTGTAATATAAGTAAAGTGTGGTTTATTTCAGGGTGGGAACCTGGATCAGTGGTCAGAGCACATGTTTCATTTGCAGAATTTCCTAGGTTAATTGCATGTGATTGCCATAAAATGAAAACAGGTTGGTGGTGAAGGGGAACTCCACTTTAGACCCAAAATGCCCATCAAAATAAACAGCCTTTGTTTCCAATATTCCTGTGTTTGAATCTTGCTAATTTCGAGAGGATTTGTTTTTTCTTTCCATTGCATCGAGCCCTTTTCTTGTTAGTCGTATATGAACTAGTTGATAACTAGTTGATTTGACAACAATGCCCTTGCCTTCATTCATTACAGGAGAAGAAGTTCATCTTTGGGATCCTACGAAGATGACCGAGAGGATTTAACACCCGCTCAACTGACTCGCAGGATTCAGGGGCTGAAGAAAAAGATCAGGAGGTTTGAAGAAAAATTTGAAGAAGAGAGGAAATACCGAGTAAGTTGCCTGAAACATTTATTATAATGATCCGGCAAAACTCTCTGGTGTTGACTTTTCTTTTCCCATTGGCAAAATGAGTATTTTTCTGGCCTGAACATCCCCAGGGATTGGATTGTTAAGCAGCAGAGCTGTTTAGTTGGAAACTCAGAAGAACTGTGAACTTCAGTAGAAAAAGGAAAGTTTTCCAGGCTCCATCACACTGAAAAAATAACCCTCTGGAGTCTATCATTCTCAGGCTGTAATCTTATGCCCACTTTGCTAGAGAGTAAATCCCATTAAATTCAGGTTAAATTATATATGTCTGAGTAAAATATAGGATCATACTGTTAATCTTTTGTCAACTTATTTATTTAGTTAGCTGATTTATAAATGTTAGTTTTGTATAGAACACACATTCGGTTGGAGTTTGGCTTTACTCCAACCGAACTGGTTTCTGTCATTCTCAGTTTGAATCTTGGAAGAACATGTGATATTTGCAGATAAAGTGTGTATTTTTCTTTTGGGTAACATTTCAATAAGGTTGAATTCATTATTATTCTAGAAAATGGTTTACTCTTAAATATCAAAGTGCAGCAATTGCTAAAATATCAGGGCGGAAAATGCTTAGATCTTTCAGGCAAACTCTAATCTTCCCTTTCTTTCGTATTGTGTACAAATTTAATTTAATGACCAGAAGGTTCGACTGAAGCAAATCAACATCTCAATGTAATCTTTGGTTTCAGATTATGCTGCCTCTATTTATGTGAAAAAACTTTCTTCTCTTTGTTTTCCCTGCCCTCTTGCAGCCATCACACAGTGACAAAGCTGCCAACCTGGAGGTGCTGAAGTGGACAAACGACCTTGCAAAGTTTCGGAAGCAGCTGAAAGGTGAGAGCCTGACCTAACATGGAGTACTTGCATAGACTTTTGGCTGATTTTGCAATCTTTCATTCTCTTGAATTCTCTCTCTTGGTCCTTCATAGTGTTGGAAATCCACTTCCTTTTTTTGTTCTCTTTCCAAAACTATAGAGTCCAAACTGAAGATGTCAGAGGAAGATCTGGTTCCTGTGATGCGCCAGAGGAGCAATACACTCCCCAAAAGTTTTGGCTCGCAACTGGAGAAGGAGGAGGAGAAGAAGCAAGACGTGCCTGATAAATCATCAAAGCCAGCAGTGGAAGCAACTCTGGAATCCATGCAAAAGAAACTCCAGGAGAAAAGAGCTGAGGCAAACAGGCCTGAAGACATTAAGGTACAATGAAATAAGTGAAATGGCTTCAGTTACCAAGAACAATAAATAATTGAAGTACGGAATCTAATGTCAGTCACATATTAAAGCATATCAATTGAAATCAATAGAATATCAGTCAATGGTGTCTAGTGAGTTCCATTCTTTTACATCAGTGGTTCTTAACCTGTGGGTCCCCAGGTGTTTTGGCTACAACTCCAACAAATCCTAGCCAGTTTACCACCTGTAAGGATTTCTGGGAGTTGAAGGCCAAAACATCTGGGGACCCACAGGTTGAGAACCACTGCTTTACATGGATCTACTCCAGTTGGAACTGACGTTGCATTTAGCCTTCACGTTTCTGGTTTTGAATTCTTCCATTTTTCTCAACATGTATGCATAAATTTGCCATTTAAAACACATCATTTTGCGGTGGTATAAAACCTATTTTACTACTTAACTCTGAGGTGCAGGTAACCTGTTTTCCAGACATTTTGGGCTATATCTCCTATGGGCCCCAATCACTTCACTTCACTTTATTTCTTAATTAGTCGCTCTCCACCAAGGTGCTCCGAGCGACTTACAGTCTAAAATAGCATTTACACAATATAAAAATATTCAACATAAAAACATTCAACAGTGACTATTTGGCAAATTAGGTCTGATTACTTAAATGCACAACCAAACAGCCAAGTCTTGAGTGCCTTTACAAAAGGTTGCAACTCCGACATTGCTCTGATGTATGGAGGCAAAGAGTTCCACAGAATTGGAGCATAGGTCGAAAAAGCTCTACACCTTGTAGCTTCCAGGTGTACCTCCCTTGGGCCTGGTATATATAGGAGATTTTCCTGGGTGGATCGAGGTGACCACTGATGGAGAAAAGCAATGAGGCAGTCCCTCATTGTTGTTGCAGAATCGGTGTGATATGGGATCTTATAGATGATCCCGCTAGCAGCCTGGCCGCTGCATTTTGGATCATCCGAATCTTCTGGGTTGTTGACTTCGGAAGGCCGGCATATAAGGCGTTGCAATAGTCTAACCTCGTGGTGACTGTTGTGTGGATTACTGTTGCCAATGCTTCTACCGAAAGGTAGCATGGTCAAAGGACGGCTTATTTATTTATTTATTTACTTACTTACTTATTTACTTATTAGTTTATCTCCCAGCTTTCTCCTAATAATGAAACTCAAGTCGGCTACTTGAAAAGCTGCCTTTAATTTTACATTGTATTTTGATACAGGATCATGGGTTCATTTCAGAAATCTTAAGTGTTGCTTCTGAATGCTTGTAATGAAATTTTGACTTGGATACAAACAAGATTATGTGAGAGAGAACCTTCCGATAATTCGGGGGTGGGGGAATAAATTTCAATTTAAATGTTAAAGTAACTTGTTTAGATACCTAAAATCCAATTTCCTGCCCTTGTTAACTGTGATATTGCCAGTGAGAAGAAAGCAAACGTTCCACTGATGTTTACAACAGCATCCATATAGCATGGTGTTAGCAGCTGCTCCCATTGTAAAGCAGAGTCATTGAATATCATCAAAAAGCACCTAATTGCATGATCTAATCTTGTGAAAAAGTCCCACACTTTAAGTGATTAAATATGTGACTTGAACTTTCAGCTGAATGATTGGCATTTGTTAAAGTATAATGAAAGTGCTGGTGTACTGATATAATGGTTACACAGTGCTTTGATGGACAGTAATAATACTGAGGATGTAGGTACTGTTGATGGCACAACAATTAGTTCTTCTATTAAGGTTGGCAGGAAGACCTTTGACAGCTCTCACAGGATTTCATCCCTCCTCCATTAAGTGTGCCTTGACTTTCCTTAACACTATGTGTGAAGTGTTACCACTCATACATTCACTAGGGTTAGGGACACAGGTTCCTTGCAAAAATGTAGTGAATTTAAAAACCCACTATTTCATTGGTTCTCAGCCTGTGCGTCCCCAGGTGTTTTGGCCTCCAACTCCCAGAAATCTGGCTAGGATTTCTGAGAGTTGTATGCAAAAAAATCCATTAACTTACTTACTTAGGTGATCCGTCGTAGCCCGAGGATGATGGTCCTCCAAGTGCAGTGTCTTGGCGGTAGGTCCGTAGGTGGCTGTGGAGCCCTATTCTTGATCCGCATGTTCTCCCCCAGTGAGGACATTGGTTTCCAGGTGGAAGGCAGTCCCAGTCAGGGTTGACTTGATGCGCCTTCCTCTTGGCATGTTTCTCCCTTTCACCCTCCATTTGTGCCTCCTCTAATTCTGCAGCACTGCTGGTCACAGCTGACTTCCAGTTAGAGTGCTCAAGGGCCAGGGCTTCCCAGTTGTAGGCCAAAACACCTGGGGACCCACAAGTTGAGAACCACTGCATTATTTTCTGAGAGACCATCTCTATAGAAATATCTATAGGAAGCCACACTAGAGAACCTAACAATTCCTGAAGGGAGCATTTTAATCAAATCCATAAATGTGGAGGAACAATTGTATTATTCATCAGAGCTGTATGGTGAGAGAACAGAATGGGGCATGGAAAAGAATAGGATATATTAGTAGAACTGCCCTTATTCCCAGCTTCCCTTGTTCTCTTCCTACATCTCCTCTTCTCTTGTCTTTGCAGGACATGACTAGAGACCAGATAGCCGCAGAGAAAGTAGCTCTTCAGAAATCCCTCTTGTATTATGAAAGTATCCATGGAAGACCAGTAAGTATAGCAGCATTCTTGTCAAGTATTCCTCACACTGAACTTATGTTGATGGCCAAGATGCAACTGGAGGAAAACACATTGTAGAGTGTCTTACACTTTGTTTCATGTATCAACACACCACATTTTTAAAAAGCTCTATGGAAAGTCAGTGTAGACACCTTTAATTTTTTCACAGATGTGCTTCTCAGCATGAGCTTCTTGCCTCTTATTTACTTCCTTATGTTCTTTGCCTAGTATTACACGCTGTATTGTCTGCTTCAAGTCCCTGATCCCATCATATTTGCTAGAGCTTCAGTCTTCAATAGAACAAGCCTTAACTCCAATTGACATCTCTCAGGGCCACTTCACACCCTTTGCTTTGAGCTGGTGTAAATTGGACACGTACAAATTGTACTCTGTTTGTCAACAAACAATGTTGCTCATGACCCCTCTCCAGTTCCTCTAATGTTGGATTCTTCCAACACAATCGTTTACAGTTTGATGTGTTAAAAAGAGCAGTTTGGAGCGATGAGCAAGTCAGATTACTGCTCATGTTAAAGACAACAGAAGATGATGTTTTCCTCCATTTACTTCTCTGACTGCATTTTCTCCTTGTCATTTGTATTGCTATTTTTGTTTTTAATCTTTCATAACGGAGTGTTTTCACTCTTCGGTCCATTGTTTACACATTCAGATTACTTTATAGTTATTGCCATAGAAGCAGTGCTTCACAATCACTATCTAAGGTTAACAAGTGAATTAATCCTGCCAACACTTCCATGGTAGATTTCAAGATATGTTACAGAAGTAACAAAACAAGTAATTTAACATACCTGATTCTTCCTTAATTCTCTCTTAGTGCTATAATTAATGAGAGAGCACTTTAGCCCATTTTATCAAGTGTTTCTGATGCATGAGATTCATTAGTTGCATCTTTGTCAATGATATCACCCTAGGAGGCCTATCTTAATAATTGGACAGGGAAATAAAATGCCATGTGTTTTGTTTTCAGCACCTGTTCAGAAGGTGATTCACTCCTCAAAAGACATTAAATAGAGATTAAAGGAGTGGCAATAATCTGTTGCTACCTGCAAAATCCATTACCACCTTTTGCTTTTTCTCTTTACAGGTAACAAAGCATGAACGACAGATGATGAAACCGCTATATGACAGATATCGTTTGGTCAAGCAGATCCTCTCAAGGGCCAACAGCATCCCTATTATTGTAAGTATGCATTTCTTTTGAGTGTTCAGTTAAACGGATTTTAGTCCCCGTGCTGGCAGGGAGCATCCCAACTTGGTGGAGTTTGCTTCTAGGGAGTGGTCAGGATTTATTTGTTTAATGACCCAATTATTTATCTTTTTGGTGGCCAATGATATCTGCAGAAGTGTCTTTCAGCATCACATGAGTTGATTTTGCTTTCTATCAGCTTTCGTCACTGTCCAGCTTTCAGAACTATACATGCAATTATGATGGTGTGGTCAATCCTAAATGTGATATTCAATAATATAAGTTTATACTTGAGGATCTTGTCTAGTTCCTTCATATCTACTCTTCCAAGACCTAGTCTTCTGCTTTTGCAGTCCCAATATCTGCTAAGAGGGCCATATCATCATATTGTGATGCGGCAAGCCAATGGGATTTTGACCTGCAGCAATAGGAGTCTCGTGTCTAGATTCAGGGAAGTCATGTTACCCCTCTATTCAGCCTTGGTTAGACCATATCTGGAATACTGTGTCCAATTCTGGGCATCACAATTGAAGGGAGATGTTGACAAGCTGGAATGTGTCCAGAGGAGGGCGACTAAAATGATAAAGGGTCTGGAGAACAAGCCCTTTGAGGAACGGATTAAAGAGTTGGGCATGTTTAGCCTGCAGAAGAGAAGGCTGAGAGGAGACATGATGAGGGCCATGTATAAATATGTGAGGGGAAGTTATAGGGAGGAGGGAGCAAATTTGTTTTCTGCTGTCCTGGAGACTAGGATGCAGAACAATGGTTTCAAACTATAGGAAAGGAGATTCCATCTGAACACGAGGAAGAACTTCCTGACTGTGAGAGCTGTTCAGCAGTGAAGCTCTCTGCCCCGGAGTGTGGTGGAAGCTCCTTCTTTGGAGGCTTTTAAACAGAGGCTGGATGGCCATCTGTCAGGGGTGATTTGAATGCAATTTTCCTGCTTCTTGGCAAGAGGATGCACTGGATGGCCCATGAGGTCTCTTCCAACTCTATGATTCTATTATTCTATTGCAATATCCCTGACCGATGAACTTAAGGGCCTACCTAGTCTCACACTTTTGAGACAGTGTATTTCACAGTGTTGCTTTGTGGACATGAGGACTAGACACATTGTTTCCTTCCTTTTGTCACTTCCCCCCTCTTCCTTCTTTCCTTTTCTTCCTTCCTAAGGGAGAGCCTATATACTAGCTTGTGTGAAGGGCAGTCACTATGTGGTACATTCATTCCAAAACTGCTTCCTTGTCCTTTAGACCATTTGTATCCTAGCCAGTGCAAACACGAAATGCTTTCCTCTTACTTTCAGCCTGTTCCTTTATTTTCATGAATAAATGTTTATTTTCACTCCTTTGCTGGTGCCAGACCAAAGCCTAGGTCTTGGCAGCATCGTATGTGGATATTTAAAAATAAAGCTTCTCTTCAGATAAATGGATGGAAGGCACATGAGTTACACAGAGCTGTTGCCTATATCCTGGCAGGCACACGTTGTCTCCTGGCCAGGGATTGATTTCTGTCTTCCATCTCCTGTTTAAATATTGGGATGAAAACATAAAATACTGCCTCCAATCTCATTAATTTTAGTTGAGGCAGGATGATTGAGGGAGAGAAGTTCCATATTGGATTGTTTTTATATGATAACACAAGTGGAAAACAATCATATTTTTGAAGCATTTCAACATTTCACATGCTCCATGATGCTCTAAATATGTACACCTCAGCCACCTGGATCTCCATATTATCCAACATTCTCACATCAATGTGTTGTCGAAGGCTTTCATGGCTGGAATCACTGGGTTGTTGTGAGTTTTCCAGACTGTATGGCCGTGTTCCAGAAGCATCCTCTCCTGACGTTTTGCCCATATCTAGAAACTAGGCACATGAGGTTTATATACACAGAGAAGCCATTGAAATACACAAGCATGCAGACACTTTCAACAGAAAGGAGGAAACAATGAAAATGAACAAAATATGGCTAACAGTGTTAAAAAAAACCCACTAAAATCAGGACAGTAAATAAAGAGTAACACTCAAAAAACAGGGGAATTCCAGACAAGAATAATTTAGGGCCAACTAACACCTCCCAACAAAGGATCCACCCAGGTAGTAACCAGTCAGACTTTGAAGCTGCAAGGCTAATCAAGGTGGCCAATTGTAACATTTGCACTTTCCTCAAGCAGACAAGAGTTCTTTCAACCACACTGGACATTCCACAGATATATAAACCTCACTTGACTAATTTCCAACAGATCCCTCAACCTCTGAAGATGCCTGCCATAGATGCGGGTGAAAGGTCAGGAGAGAATGATTCTGGAACATGGCCATGCAGCCCAGAAAACTCATAGCAACCCATTCTCACATCATTATATTTGAATGAGGAACTCCCAACTCATTGTGGATCTCCATCAGAATTACTGCTTGTACAAGAGCCACTGAATTTAGGCTAGTTTACCTGTACATACACTCTGGCAACAGGAACACATAAATGAGAGCAGGCGCATTCACACAATCCTTTCCTCTGCAGTGTATGAAACAATTAGGAGGGCCATCAGGATTTGGGACTCAGTCCTTCTGGTCTTCCCTAGATGGCCATACTCCATGACCCCATCAAAAATTCCCAGTATTTTTACACTTTCGTTTCCCATTTCTCGAAAATGTTGGGGATTTCCAAGTTAGTTTGCTCTGAGTGCTCCTCCTTAGTCATTGATGTTGCCACCTCTTCATCCAGTAATTCCTGAATGCTTTGTTTTTTGTATCTCTTCTGCCTGCCTATGATGAATATCCCAGATATGGGGACATTTCTTTCTCATTTGAATCTGCTTTCTGTTGAAATGAGGTTCCTGGAAACCCCCCTGGATTAAAATAAAATATGGTGGCCCTATACAGTTTCTCTTGTATAGCAGGACAGGGAGTTTCTCAGATTTTTAAAATACATCTTAAATGCATTCTTGGGAAGAGTTTGTTTAGATTTGGAAATGGGTGAGGAAGAGAATACCACAATGTAACCTTCTTGTTAATGCCTATCACAGGGTTCCCCCTCCAGCAAACGGAGAAGCCCTTTGTTGCAGCCAATTATTGAGGGCGAAACTGCTTCCTTTTTCAAGGAGATAAAGGTGAGGGGAACAACCAACTCCTATAAATAATTTTTCCTTTCTCTTGTAATGAATGTGGTAGAGTGGTGAAGTTGTTCCTGGTTGCTGATTATTCTATATTTCTTGAAATAGGTTTCAACTTTTAGGGAACTGCTACATAACTGCACCTTTAAAATGTTTTTTTAATCATTATTTCTTGTGGAATTGCTTGTGACCTTGCATCGAACCCTAGAATTGCAAGGAATCCTAGTTTGAAAATGCAGGTCTAGATGCAGTGGACCTACATTAGTCTGAGTTAGCTGACAAGTCGCAGGAGATGATGAGAACTGCTCTGCACTCTTAAAGCCTCATCTGCCAAAACTTTGGCCAGTATTAAAGCTATTTTGTAGGCAAATTGTTGGTGTTTAGCCAGGTCATTGAGGTTTTTTTCCAGACACACAGTAAAGACATCTGTCTCTGTGGCATTTTCAAGGACAAATAAGCAACTTTTCTTTCCATTCCCAGAAATATATATTTTTTGATTATGCAATGTGAATATTAATATCAGGTTCTAGTGATTCAGTGGTTACAGTTTTTTGGTGCAGTCTTAGTAACTGTGCTCCTTGTCTACTGGATTCTTGTTGGCAAAAGTCTCCTTGACCAGTTTTTTGGACAAGAGCAAAATCTTGGTAAGGTTCACAGTGGGAATGCTACAGTTAAAAGAGAAATTGAGCTCTGTTTTCAGCCCCAAAACCTTCTGACTATGGTAGCCTTCATCACCGGCTTTTCAGCCCTACAAAATGAAACCATATAAACCATAAACTCCCAATGCCTTTCTAGTGAGTTTCCCAGACTGTGGCCAAATTACTGCTGAATAGCCCTCCTCTTCCAGTGTTATTAGAATTGCAAGTATGTAGTAGTTCTTCTCAAGACATCTTTGCATCAGAGATAACAGATTTCCTGTCAGTTAAAATTATATAGTTTTCATTTTGATACCACCTCTCAAGACTCCCTGTTCGGAAAGCTTCTCTGGAATGCTTTTAAACAAGTTGCTGGTGATTTTTCCAACCCACTGTTTCTCACTAACCGAAGAAGAAATAGTAAATCTTGTTCTTCCTTTTTTGAGTCATGACTTAGCTTCAGATTTACCTGCTTTCTGGTGTTCACCAAATCTAACATGGCCTCGCTATGGTGGCCAGGAATGTAATGTAATGTAATGTAATGCAATGTGATGTAATGTAATAAAATGTAACGTTATGTGATGGTAATCAGGAGGGTCACAATGTCTTCACAGGAGGAAGAGGATGGTTCTGAGGATGACAGCAACACGAAACCAGATTTCACTGTCACCATAAAATCAGACTTCAATGTGAGAAGCTTTTTGGACCAACTGGAAGATGACACAGATGGCTTTGTTTCTCCGGTGGATGACAGGATTCCTTCAAGAGGTGGCCAGGATATGGGGTTGTCAAATCTTCATGCTGCATCTATGTAAGTCTGATTTCTGATGGTCTACAACAGAACCTTCCAAACAGTTCATGTTGGTGACACATTTTTCAGACATACAGCATTTCACAACAGAGTAACTCAGTTTTACTGGCAAACTGGAGGTGTGACCAACTCCTTATAAGAGATATGGACACCTATATAAATTGTAATAATGAAACGTATGAGCACACGATATATCTCATGAAAACCTTTTATTTATATTTAAAAAAATATATGATTTCTAAGATGTTTGTCATTTCTTTTTACTTTAATACAACACACCTACACGCTAAAGCCAACACACTAAGATGTCACGACACAGAGTTTGGAAAGCTCTGGTATACAATTTACATTCAGCCCTCCACATTTGAGGTTTAATTTTTATAGATTTTATTGTTCACAAATTTGATCGATAGGTTTTCCTTAGGAATTTTTGGTCTCCCAGGGTGATTTTGTGGTCAACTTCTACCACAAGCTAAACATAAAGGCATCCTGGAGGACTGAGAGATTCCTAAAAAATTATCACAGGTGTAAAAAGGTAGTTTTTTGTATTTGTTGTTTTCCACTTTTGTGGTGGTTTTGCTTTCCATTCTTGCTCCCCCCCCCTTGCCAAAATTGGAGAGCCAACTGCACTATGCATTTCTGCAAAGTGAAATATAAAACTGATAGAACTGTATGCAAGAAGCCCCCGATGGCACTATGGGTTAAACCCTTGTGCCGGCAGGACTGAAGACCAACAGGTCAGAGGTTCGAATCCGGGGAGAGCACGGATGAGCTCCCTCCGTCAGCTCCAGCTCCCCATGAGGGAGCATGATAGAAGCCTCCCACAAGGATGGTAAAACATCAAAACATCCAGGTGTCCCCTGGGCAATGTCCTTGAAGACAGCCAATCCTCTCACACCAGAAGCGACTTGAAGTTTCCCAAGTCGCTCCTGATACGAAAAAAATAACTGTATGCAGCAAGCATATCTGTCGGTGTGAGAAAGGATATATCATGGAAATATAGTAATAAAATATCATATGACGTAAAGCCATGAACAGTGTTTTCACGAGAACAGGAGCTGAAATGTTATAAAACTCATTACCATCATAAACAGCTGTATGGTGATTATTACTTCAGTTACCATGATGACCTGTCAATGTTAATATTAATCTCTTATTAAATATATTTCAATGTCAGCTTGTTCTTTGTTTTTGTTTCATTAAATACTGCAGGCCAGAACTTGTAGAGCAGCTTCAAGAAGTCAGGGAAGAGAAAAAGAGGATCAGGAAAAAACTAAGAGATTTTGAGGATAATTTTTTCCGTCAGAATGGAAGGTAACCAGTTCTGGGGTTTTGTTTTTCTAAATCATCTCTCGCTTTGAAATATCAGAATCAGAACAGGAAAATATTACTTGTTGGACAACAGCTCTCAGAATCTCCTGACCAGAATGGCCACGGGTCATGCTGGCTGGGAGACTCTGGGAGTCGTAGTGCCAAAGAGTAACTTTCCCAAGGTGTGGTCAGATTGTAACATTTGGTTCATATAGGTACAGTCCCTAGAGTAGTCTCTTGCTAACAAACTTTAAATTGCACACTTTCCGTTCCATTCAGTCATTGCATTTGAAGAAATGAATATGTTTTATCTTATTCAAAGCAAGGTGTTTCATTTATTTCTTTCATTAGGCATTCATTTCACTACCTGTTCTTAAGGAATCTAATCCTATCTGTCTTGATAGGAGTTTTGAACAATTTAAGTTACTTTTACCCATTTAATAGAGCTTTTGACATTCATTAGAAATTTTATTTACAGATTATAAGAGGATGCCAGAGAATATTGGTGCAAAAGTTAGTTCTCATACTACTCTTAGAATGTTCTGGTTTCAATATAGAAAAATGTAATGTGGGAAATATTACAAAAATGTATTGATGTTAGAGAGTGGCTAAAAAATCCAGGATATTTCTAAAGCCAACTTTAAGAGTCCTCCAATTTTGAAGACAAATGGCTATTTCCATTTCATCTTGGAGCTACAGAGATGTTGTTGACAAGATATAATTTACAAAAAAAAATAGAACAGAGGTGTCAAACTTGTGGTCCTTCAGATGTTTGGGGACTTCTAGAAGTCCTATCCAGTTTATCCAATGGCAAGGAATATGGAGCTGAGGCCCAAAACACATAGAAGGCCACAAGCTTGACACCACTAATCTAAAAGCTTCCTTGAATAGATAGAACCCCAAGTTTACTGCAGTACTGTTGGGAGTCAACTTACTTTTGAATTTTTTTCCCCTTGGGTATAAGTACCATTCCTGTCTGAACAGTAGAAGATAGTGATAGTTCAGAGTATTTTTTGCACACATAACCTAAAGAAAGGGCTGCCCCCCTGGTGGTGCAGTGGATTAAACTGCTGAGCTGCTGAACTTGCTGACTGAAAAGTTAGTGGTTTGGGGTGAGCTTCTGCTGTTAGGCCCAGCTTCTGCCAACCTAACATGCAAGTGTGAGTAGATCGATAGGTACCACTTCTTTGGGAAGATAATGGTAGTCCATGCAGTCATGCCAGCCACATGACCTTGGAGATGTCTATGGACAATGCCAGCTCTTCAGCTTAGAAATGGAGATGATCACCACCCTCCAGAGTCAAACACGACTAGACTTAATGTTGGGGAAAATATTTACCTTTACTTTACCTTTAACTGAAAGAGATGTTAATATTGTGGAAGTAACTTTCTGTTTCTGTTCTCTATCAGAAATGTCCAGAAAGAGGACCGTACTCCTATGGCTGAAGAATATAACGAATACAAGCAGGTTAAAGCCAAGCTGAGGCTGCTGGAGGTCTTAATCAGCAAAAGAGATATTGGCTCCAAGATCATGTAATGAAGGCAAATTCAACGTAGCCAGTAGGGATAAGAAGTTGACCAAGCCAAAGGAATGAATGCTCAAAGAACTCAACAAGAGCCTTGTACCTTGAGGGCCTTTTTGGCAGCTTTCCCTGGACTGTGGCTCACAGAAGAAGGGGAAGAAGGGTCCCAGCACCTTTCTTTATACTTGTGGCCTGCTTTTTGCCTCCAGGCTGGTTACTGAAACCAGCAGAAGGTGGAGGATGAAGGAATGAAGACATCCTTCGAAGGCTCTGCCCCAGAAAGTCCTTTGGCTTTGATCAGCCTGTGACTTGTGAGCTGCTCAGACTGGGTCTGATTTATACCTTATCTAACACATCACTGCAAAAGAGGCAAAACTAGTTTGAGCTATCACAGATCTCCAAATAATTGTAATTGCCAGACCAATAAAGCACCGGGGTCTGTTTTAATGAGGAAGGGCTTGCATTCTGAGATGATTCTGTGACGTTTTAGTTTGCCTCACTTTGAAGCCAGAATTGCCACTTAACTGGAAAGCAATACGTTGCTAGCTTGGCCTTCAGTGTGACTTTTTTTACACTTTTTTTAAAAAAAACTGTTAGCTTTGTGGATGTTTTTCCCTTCCTGAAAAGCTATTTCAGAACTGCTCCTTTGAACAGACAAGAAAAAGAACATCTGAGGAAGATGAACCCCTTGGAGAAGTATTTTTTGAGATACACAACAGTGGTGATTTTTGAGTGGAACTGCTCTAAGTACCAAATGGATTCCAATTGTGTTCTGATTTTCCACTTAGGTTCTGAGGGACCCTGACAGTGATCAGAAATGTGATAATACCACAGTTCCTCAATAATAAGATCAGCAATGGCAGGAAAGTTTCTGTGGAAAACAATAGCCTCATGTGTTGTTACCTTTTTCTGTAATTATGTTCTGCAATGCACTCTTGCTTTCATGTAAGATCTGCCTTCTGTCCCTATGATCCTTTCTAGAAGGTCTGAAGCATGCAGTCCATTTGTGGCAGATGTACAAGGGTTGAATGAAAAGTAATGCCTCCACCTTTGTAACTCCTCAACAGATGACAGTACTGGTGTGCGGCAGGTACTGACTTGTTCAGTAGACTCTCCTCTACAGTTCCATTTTGTTGGTAAACCTTAGCAAAAGGCTTTGCTAAGTTTTCCGGAACCCTGCACTGACTGTCGGTCAATGCGACATAAGCAACGTGCAGTCATTGAATTCTTGACAACAGAAGGTGTCACCTCAAAGGAGATTCATCAGAGAATGCAGCTGTTTATGGTGATTGTGTTGATGTGAGTACTGTGCATCGTTGGGCAAATAAGTTTAAAGATGTTGAGGTGGGAACATCTGACTTGCATGACAAGAGTTGGACGTCCTGTGACAGCAACCACCGAGTTTCACAAGCAAAAGGTTGACAGATTGATTCAGGGCGATTGTCATATCACTCAGAGAGAAATTTCAAGCATAATCTGCATTTCACAAGAACGTATGAGTCACATTATTGCTTTGCTTGGCTATCAGAACATCTACGCACGATGGGTACGTTGAGAGAACTGTGAGACGCCGGTTGCGGAAACAGTGTCGACTTCTTCCATGACGGCTTCAGAAAACTTGTTCATCGTTGGCAGAAATGTATCCAATTGTCTGGTGATTATGTGGAAAAGTGAATAGTGATAGTTAAAGAGCACATTCTAAGGATTATTTCTGCATTTAATTTATTAAAATATTCCCATCCAAACCCAAGTAACGAAGGTGGCGGCATTACTTTCATTCAACCCTCCCATGTGTAGGGGTTCCTCAGCAAGCAAAATGATATAGAGATGCTTTTCCTCTGAACTTTTGAAGTTCTCTTAATGGTGACCTTTTTTAACACCAAAGGGCAGTATCAATTTGTGCTATGTCCTTAACACTATTGATCCAACAGCAAGGTTGTATTCTTTCTGTTCATGTTTAGCTGCAGCTGTTTTTATGGCTTTGTTGTTGCTGTATTTTCAAATACTGTAGCTTGTATAAAATTGTAGGCACAATGATGCACTTTAGAGAGAGAAAGAGAGAGAATTTTATATTTTTTTAAGAATCAAAAACAAATAGTAAGCATAACCAAAACTGTACTTAAAGAAAAACCACAATATTTTGTCTACCTGACTTTTTTGTTATGCCGTTCTTCCGGGAGGAAAAGCATGTCTAAAATTCAGCTTTAAGCTTTGTCTAGAAAAGCAAGCAGCTGAAGCCAGCAGAAACTTTTCCTGGGACGTTTTTAAAAGTGTGTTTGATATGTTGAATAATGGCTGATCAGAGTTCATATGGCTGCTTCCTTATCTGTATCTGTGAAAAACCGTTAAGTTGAAAACTTGGTAACAAAATTCACAAATCCCATTAAATTAATTCTCATCAAAACTGAATAGCAATTACTACGATTTTCTGATTAAAACTGAGGCACAAAAATGTGGGCCTGGATCCAAAGAAACAAGTTCTATGAGCCTAAGCAGCGGTGGGAATTCTGCAGCCCTACAGATGTTGGCGAAGTGCAAATCCTTCAGCATTGGTTATGTTGGTCACTCGGGAGCTAGATGTTCAGTTGCACATTCCCTATCCATAGCCTAAAAGAGACTATATACTTGCTGTGTTGTGAGTTTTCTGGGCAGTATGGCCATGTTCCAGAAGCATTCTCTCCTGATGTTTCGCCTGCATCTATGACAGGCATCCTCAGAGGTTGTGACCTCACAGCCACTGAAGATACCTGTCATAGATGCAGGTGAAACGTCAGGAGAGAATGCTTCTGGGACATGGCCATACTGCCCAGAAAACTCACAACAACCCAATGATTCCGGCCATGAAAGCCTTCGACAATATATGCTTGCTTTTCTCTCATGGCTACATGGCAGACCGATTTTGAAACTGAAGGAATGGAAGCTTAAAAGAAAAAAATAGCCAAGAAAATCAGCAGGCTAACACAAGCCATTAACATGAGCCTTGTAATCCAACCCTAATAGACTCAAAAGCTAAGTTCCACTGAGTTCAGTTACATACTTTTAAACACATGTTAAAGGTTTGCCACCTGATAAATTTATTTTAAACACAACCATTCTTACCAAATTTTCTGCTTGTAATTTATATTTAAAATATGTGATGTGATATATCTGCTTTCAGTATCTAGATGTAAGATAGCTTCTGTGACAACATCTTCTTCTAGGACACTTATAGAATATTGCAGCATGAACGAGAATGATGCAGAGATGTACCCTTAGTTTCCTATCTGAATCCCTGTGTGTCTGTTTCAAAATGCTAATATCAACAAATGAAGCTGAGACATTTATTTTAAAGCCAAATAAGGATGGTAATAATTAATGAACAACTCACAGCTATAAATGATTCCTAGATTTTATTTTTTAAAAGAAAAGAAAACCTTGTAATTTGTTCACAGGTGAACGAGTGAACAGTCAAATCATTAACATGTTTTTATATTAAAATTAATGTGGAACAATGAATTTACCTTCTCTGAATCATTTTGTTAGGCTTCCGGGTATGATTTCTGTACACACTCGCAGCTTGAATATTCTGTAGCCTGCTTTTTATTTAACTAAAATGAAAGTACTTGTAGGTTCACGCAATGTAAGTTGCCTACTTTTTCTCAGCCAGACTGCTTGAAGGCATTCATTCCCAGAAAAGACAAGTGTTTCTTGGTGTGTATATATGAGGGTTATCCGGAAAGTAAGGTTACAAAGCATGTATCTCTCACAGGGAATTTTCTTGGGGGAAGTTGATATCACTACATTATTATTATTATTATTATTATTATTATTATTATTATTATTATTATTATTTAGACCATTTCTACCCCGCCCTTCTCACCCCCAAGGGGGGACTCAGGGCGGCTAACACAGGCAACAATTCAATGCCAACAGTATCAAAAATAAAACAGCAATATAAAATCCATTACATAACAAACCGTGATATTAATTAAAATTACATAATCACATAGAACAAATCACATAATCACAGGTCATAAAGCCATTTCCAAGTTTCAAACAATCCTATTGTTCGAGTTCAGTGCCTAAAGTGCTGCTGTGCCCACTAGCCAAAGGCCTGGCTCCAAAACCACATCTTTAGTTCTTTCCTAAAAGTAAGGAGGGAGGACGCCGATCTAATCTCACTGGGGAGCGAATTCCATAAGCAGGGGGTCACCACCAAGAAGGCCCTTTCCCTCATCCCCACCAGATGCGTTTGAGACACTGGTGGGACCGAGAGCAGGGCCTCCCCAGTAGATCTTAAATTATGAGGTGTAACAGAGAGAGAGATACGTTTGGATAAGTAAGCTGGGCTGGAGCCATATAGGGTTTTATAGGCCAAGATCAGCACTTTGAATTGTGTTCGGAGGTGGACTGGCACCCAGTGGAGCTGTCGCAGCAGGGGGTGGTATGCTCCCTGTATGGCTCTCCGGTAAGTAATCTGGCTGCTGCCTGTTGGACAAGTTGAAGTCTCCGAACAGTCTTCAAAGGCAACCCCACGTAGAGTGCATTGCAGTAATCTATTCGGGATGTAACCAGAGCGTGGACCACCGTGGCCAAGTCAGACTTCCCAAGGTACGGACGCAACTGGCGCACAAGCTTTAACTGTGCAAAAGCGGGAAGCCATTCGAAGTGAACGAGCAGTGCTAGTTGTCAGTAGCTCATCGACTGGTGTTGTAGTGAAGGTTAGAGATGAGCATCCTTATTCCGTTTCCTTCCTAGTGCAAAGTTCATACTGTAATACGCTATCTAAATTCTAAGGGCATGAATGCCACGGCAATTCATTGTGAATTCGTTTCAGTTTATGGAGGGGACATAATGCCAAGACAGCATGTGACAAAATGGGTGCAGAATATATTATGAGACCATGAAGAAACGTTGCAGAGCCATCCAAAACAAATGTGGGATTTTGATGGCGGAAGTCTGTCTCGTTCATGACAATGTGCATCCACACACCCCTCAAGCAACACAAGAGTTGTTGACTTCATTTGGTTGGGATGTTTTAAGCCACCCCTCTCACAGCCCTGATCTTGCACCCAGTGACTATCATCTGTTCACTAAATTCAAGTAACACCTTGGTGGAAAACACTTTTCCAACAACGACGAGGTGAAAATTAAAGTGATGAACTGGCTGAAAAAGGCAGAGGGAAATTTCTATGACACGCATCAAAAACTCATCCCATGGATGACAAAAAGTATTGAACCGAATGGTGATTATGTGGAAAAATAATGTAATATCTATGCTACAATCCATGTAAGCTTTATTAAAATATATTCTTTGTATTTTTTAATATATATATATATATATAAATTTACTTTCTGGATAACCTTCATATATAAAGTGTTCAGGTCACCTAGGAAAAAAGTGGCCAGATGGAAAGTGGCATGCTTACCCTTCCTAACTTTGGAAGGTCAAGCCCTTTTAAAGAGAATTTATGTTCCTTTAGTTAGAAAATGCCAGCCAGACCTTACAATTCCTAACCCTATGGTTAAAAAAGCAGGTAAAAAGATTAGCTGGAATATGATCCTTATCTCTCTTGCCAGTTGAGCATAATCTAGAATGGGTGGGATAACTTTTCAAAAAGTTTGGTTTAATCCTGTCAAAAGTCACCAATGCTAATTGACATCTTGTTATGCATTCTTGTCACCATAAATTGACATATAATCACACGCAGATTGTATATCACCCATAAATGAATGATGTTGCATGTTGCTCAGATTCTGAGAAATGATACCATGACTTATGAAACTTGTCCATATGCACAAACAGATTCATGTGCATTGGACATACTGTGCGATAGGAGCCCCCATTTCACAAATTGTGTGGCACCCTGTTATGCATTGCCACACTTCACTACTATGGTTATGTATCACATCAGCAATTATCATAAAATTATGCATTGTAGACTGTGCTGCAAATCTCAGTCAAACAGCTCTAGTGGCATATTGGTTGGAGCCACAACTGCACTTTAAGTATATCTTACATGCTTTTCCCTGGGTACAAAGCTGTCCTCTTGCCGTTTTTCCTTCTGCATCGCTGACATTCCTGCTTCCAAAAATAGTCTGTTTCGAGTTGGATGAAACAAAAAGGAGTGATGGAGGGTCTATACTGATCATGCAGAAAATGGAAAGGAATGTCTATATTCAGAGATAGTTCAAATAAGGGCAGTGCCTAATGAAAATGGGCAATTTGTCATCATAATCTCCCTGCCTGGTTCAAGATTATAAATTTCCAAATGAATGATTCCCTGCAAAGATGCCCTCATAAAATAATAATTCCCAGGCTTCTTTGGGGCATTTAAAGCAATATTAAAGTAGGGATCGGAAAATGTCATCCTGCTTTGGTTGAGTTTCTTCAAACATCTCTCCTGCTCCCATTTCCTTCTTATCAGCTGGGCTTTGAGAGACTCCATTCACTTCTCACACTGAAACCTCTTATAGCAACTTCTTATAGCAACACCAGAGGCACTCCAAGTGGCCAGTTACTGGTCAAAGGACATTTAATAGAATGCCAAGTTTTAAAACTTTGTGTTTTTAAATACATTACAACTGTACCCTCATTCACTTCTGATATGACAAATAAATAAATAAATAAATAAATAAATGCTTTATGATTCCCATCACTGGCACATTAAGGGGGAACAAAGTTCAACACACAATAGAACTTCCCTTAATAATGCCAACAAATTGCATGTAACTAGGGGATTAATTGCATTAAAATCAGCTTTACAAAACCACCAGAAACCATGTGACAAGTCACTTTCTGCCAAGACAGGCACTGACTGACTTACAAAAAATGTTTCCTACTGTTAAAGAGTTAGAGAACATGAGACTTTCTAAATTCAAAGGTAAACGTGAGCCTTCTTAGGTGCACCATTCCATTGCCCATACTCTTTGTTTATCCGGATAAGGCACATTTCAGTTTTTGTTAATTACTGTTCGGTATTAGTTCTGCCTCACAGCAAGGGAGATGCATCACAACATCTGGAACACAGCTTAAGGAGCTGGGCATATTTAGCCTGAAGAAGAGAAGGTTGAGAGGAGATATGATAGCCATGTATAAATATGTGAGAGGAAGCCACAGGGAGGAGGGAGCAAGCTTGTTTTCTGCTTCCCTGGAGACTAGGACGCGAAACAATGGCTTCAAACTACAAGAGAGGAGATTCCATCTGAACATCAAGAAGAACTTCCTGACTGTGAGAACTGTTCAGCAGTGGAACTCTCTGCCCCGGAGTGTGGTGGAGGCTTCTTCTTTGGAAGCTTTTAAACAGAGGCTGGATGGCCATCTGTCAGGGATGATTTGAATGCAATATTCCTGCTTCTTGGCAGGGGGTTGGACTGGATGGCCCATGAGGTCTCTTCCAACTCTTTGATTCTATGATTCTATGATCTCTACAGAACAGGGCTATTGGGTTTTGTTTTGTTTTTTTTTGGGGGGGGGAGGTTACCATCAACTTGTAGTTTCATAAAAGCAGGACAGAGAGAGAATTTATTTTCTCCTTTTAGGCAAACAAGGTATAAAATCTGAAGGAAACATTACATTTATTGCATAATACCGGGCTATGTACAATACACAATAGAAAATAAACATTTGATACAGCTATATGTAATGCTGTAGTATAAAGAGGTTTGAACAGCTACCCGAGTAGCAAATCAATGCTATTATTTAGTATTTTTGAAAGCTTTCCCCAAATGTCTTCACAGTATTTCCATCAGGGAGGGCAATGGGGAGGAAAAAGTAATCTTGCAAATAATTTGTTGAAAAGGTTTTGAAAACGGGCTCAGAACAGTAAAAATTGTGACTGAATTACTTTCTCAGACTCATTTCTGTAAAGATAACAACAGTCAGAAGGAAATTGGGGCTGGACTGGACTGAGACTATGGAAGGCTTTAAGCTAAGCATGAGCAAACTTGGACCCTCCGGCTGTTAGGAATTGTGGGAGTTGAAGTCCAAAACACCTGGAGGGTCCAAGTTTGCCCATGCCTGCTTTAAGCCTTTTCCCTCCCTGACATCCCCTTCCAACTCAATCCATTCACTGCTTTTCTTGGGACTTAACTGGAGCTGGACTACCCTGTTATATAAATACCAAGGCTCAAATCAGATTGACACAAGACCTTGGAAAGCAAAAGGGACGGCATTCCCTATGACACCGAGGGAAAAGAAAGAGCTCTTGCCGAGTATGTTATGAGGAAGAAGTGCAAAAAACAGACCGCTTTCTTCTCTCCTGCCCTTACAGTGCATACAAGGACTCTGGATTACAGGAAGCAGAGACAGGTCTCCCATCTATTAAAAGGTGCATGAAACATGTTGGGCCGCTCTCAGGATCCTGTCCCTGAACGGAAACTAGGAAATAGGGGAGAAAAACCTAGTGCATTTAAATACTCTTCTGCTTTAAGCACAAAATAAGTAATATTTTAAAGTACTGTCATGTAGGTCCATAAGGACCTTTGTCTATTTCTGTTTGGCTACAAAGCAAATGGCTGAGATTTCTGTAGCACAACAGAAAGAAGATAAATTATTTAATCATCTCGTTTTCTGTGGCTGAAGAAAAAGAGAAAGGAACTCAACTTCATTCAAGTTTCAACCTCGACTTCAATTATTTTATTATTATTATATTTATTTATATAATAATAACTCTTCAAACTCTTCATCAACCATCTTTTTTCTCCCTTTTTCCTGAAGCAAAAATTGGCAGATATTATCTGTCACAAAGCTGTCTGCTATCATTAGAAAAAAAGGAAAATACTTCCGTTTCACCTCAAAAACTAACAGCAGAGGTGGGAGTTAAGGTGCAAGAAGACAACAGAGGAAAGTATGTAACAGGAAGAGAAAAAACAGAAAGGACATTCACAGCTGTGGAGAAAGAGGTGAGAGATATACTCTTTCTCGCCAAGTTATCACAATCCACCTTTTCAGATAGTTATTTCAAAACATTAGTTGTATTTTCAACAGGAGCTGAACTGGAAGAGCAGGAAAGAAAAATAAACTTCTAATAAATATCAGTCAATAAGCATAATAGAACTTCCATCAGAGTTTGATTGACAAGTTGAAAACATCAAAGCTGAAATCCTAAAGAAAGTCAACCAGACTTTGCTGCAGTTCTGTTTCCTATACTCTTCTCCCTCCCACTTCACTGAGCATTATTAATACCATTTCTTTACAAAAATAATAATAAAAAACAAGACAGTATTTTCCTTCTATATAGAATTGTCTATGTTGAAGCCGGCTTTCATGCCAAGCTGAAGCCCTCATAGTGGTCAATGGCTTGCATGAGTCGTGTGCTCAGGATTTCCTTGTTGCTGTACTTGGGCAGGTCGAGGAGGTTGTAGCACGTATGAGCAACAGGCAGGTACTGCTCTCCGCTAGACGTCGATTGGATGACGATTCGCAAACTCGACATGCCATAGATGGGGATCCGGTCGCTGCCTGTCAGGAACACTGGAAAAACAAAGGAGAATCACCTATCATCGATGTATAAAAGATTTCATGTTCTATCTTTAAAAACACTGCTGAGCCACCTGCTCCATGACCCATCCTTAAAGGACTATATGCCCTTCCAAACAGCTACCAGGGCGAAAGGAGGACCTCCTCAGGGGAGGTCCTCCTTTTGCCCTTACCAATCTCACAAGCTCGTCTTGTGGGCACAAGAGATAGAGCCTTCTCTTTTGTGGCCCCCCGACTTTGGAACTCTTTACCTGGGGAGATCAGGAAAGCCCCTTCACTGGAAACATTAAAAAAGAACCTCAAAACCTGGCTTTTCCACTGCGCCTTTGGTGAGAAGGTGCTCAGTATGATTTTTTTATACACTCCTCAATGTTTTTGGCTAATGGAGTTCGTGCCCTCCAAATAGGATGTTCTGCCCCATAACTCTGTGTGTTTTATGAGTTCCGTTTAAAATTCCTGCTCCTATTTTATCTCATCATAGTTTGTTTGTTTTTTTTCCGGAATATGTGGCCCGCCCATTGTCATTTCTATCGTGATTGTGTCTATTGGTATTTTATTTTATTTTTATTATAATTTATTATTTTAATGTCATTTTGATAATGTTGTTGTTGTCTGATGTATATGCTTTGATTTTATTGCTATATTATGTTGTCCGGGCTTGGCCCCATGTAAGCCGCACCGAGTCCCCATTGGGGAGATGGTGGCGGAGTAGAAATAAAGATTATTATTATTATTATTATTATTATTATTATTACCACAACCTCTGGTGCTGTGTTACTTTACTGGGAGGAAAGGGAGGATCTAGAGTAGAGTTGGAAATGTTACTATATGTACTGGAACTTTAAGAAAAGCAAAGTGAACGAGAAACCCATCCTTTTGGTGGAGGGGTCTGTGCTATGCTGGAAAGGGCTTCAGAGTGTCCTGTGAAACTCACATCCCTGATTTAGTGGAAGGCATCAAATGCAGTTTTGTAAAATCTTAGAATGATGCATTCAGGGGAATCCGTATCAAATTTGTAGATAATACAAACTGGGCAGGCTAGCTAACACACTAGAAGAGAATAACATAATTCAACTGGGTAAACAAAAAAATGGGCTCAAACTAATGGAATAAAATTCAACAGAAAGAAATATAAAATTCTAGATTTGGGCCACAAAAACTAAATCCACTGGTGTAGGATGGAAAATATAGTTGACCCTCCATATCCTTGGATTCTCAATCCATGGATTCAACTATCCATGTTTTTACCATATATACTAGAGTATAAGCCAATCTTAATATAAGCCAAGGCACCTAATTTTACCACAAAGAATTGGGAAAACGTATTGACTCGAGTATAAGCCAAAGGTGGGAAATGCAGCAGCTACTGATAAACTTCAAAATAAAAATAGATACCAATAAAATTACATTAACTGAGGCATCAGTAGGTTAAATGTTTTTAAATATTTACACAAAACTGTAATTTAAGATAAGACTGTCCAACTCTGATTGAACCGTTATTCTAACTTTCTTCAATGTAAATGTGCTTACGTATCCTTCCAATAAAAATAAAGAGAGTAAAAAAATAAATGTAATAATAACAATAATAAAGTAAAAAATAAATGTAATAATAATAGTGTAAATTATGTAAATGTACTAATAATAATAGTGTAAAATAAGAAATGTAATAATAATAGAGTAAAACAATAAATGTAATAATAAAAATAGAGTAAAATAATAAATGTAATAATAGTGTACAATAAATGTAATAACAAATAGAGAAAAATAATAGATGTAATAATAATATAGTAAATTAATGTAAAATATAATAATAGAATAAAATAATAAATGTAATAAAATAATAATAATAACAGAGTAAAATAATAAATAACTTTGACTCGAGTATAAGCCGAGGGAGCCTTTTTCAACCTTAAAAAAGGCTGAAAAACCCGGCTTATACTCAAGTATATACGGTACATTTAAAACATTCCAAAAGGCAAACCTTGGTTTTGCCATTTTATATACTAGACTACTGTATATAATGGGATATGAGCATACATGGAAAGTGTATGGATGTTGCAGTGATAGAAATAATCCAGAATGGATGCCAAGAGTCCTCTGTGCTTGGTTTAACAGTAACACACACGAACAGCTGTTTGCGGAGGATGCTCTACCTGGAGGTCTGGAACTGAGTTGTAGCTGGAGCTACACGTGTCATATGGGGACTCCTCCAACTCTATGGTTCTATGTGGATATCTGCTATTACTTTAAATTAATTAATACTTACAGAGAAATTTTTTCTTCTTTTCTAGCGGAAACTCATGAAAGATCTCCCAAAACATCTGCACAGTTGGGTGTGTAGCTGAATAATCCCCTTTGTAAGTTGTGCTCTGTAAAATAAGTTACAAAATATCACACAGATACCAAAGAACTAGAGGTCAATTGTATTAATTTAAAACACAGGGTGATGCCTACATTTATCTCTCTGAAAGCACTTCTGTTATTTGGTTTCCATTACCTTCCCGCTGAAGCAATACCTATTGATCTACTCACATCTATATGTTTTCGAACTGCTAGGTTGGCAGAAGCTGGGGTTAACAGCGGGAGCTCACTCTGCTCCCGGATTCAAACCACCAACCTTTCGGTCAGCAAGTTAAGCAGCTCAGCAGTTTAACTCGCTGTGCAACCAGAGGGCCTCTGGATTTTGTTTATGGGTGTAATATTCCTGTATATGCTCACTATCACAAAGCCTGATAAAGAGACAGAAAGGTTCAGGAAAAGTGTAATATCTTAATGGCCAGATGATGTAATGTAATAAATGTATGGGGACGATAGGATTTATGCTCCAACACATCTAGGAGATCACTGAGGGGAAAGCTGCTTTAAATGAGTTACGTTTAGCCTGCAAGGGAGCCCCCAGTGGCACAGTAGGTTTAACTGCTGAGATGTTAAACTTGCTGTCCGGGGAACAGCGTGAGCTCCCACTGTTACCCCTGCTTCTGCCAACCTAGCAGTTCGAAAACATGCAAATGTGAGTAGATCAATAGGTATCGCTCCGGCGAGAAGGTAACGACACTCCATGCTTTCATGCTGGCCACATGATCTTGAAGGTGTCTACGGACAACGCTGGCTCTTTGGCTTAGAAATGGAGATGAGCAGCAACCCCCAGAGTCAGGGGAAAACCTTTACCTTTTCCTTAGGCTGCAATCCTGAACACAATCTATATAAATAAAAATGTAATGTTTGTTTTTGGGATTAACATAACACAAAAACCACTGGACGAATTGACACCAAATTTGGATACAATACACCTATCAGGCGAACAAGTGACCATCACTCGTAAAAACACTGAAAAACACAGCAGAAGAGACATAAAAAGCCAAAAAAAAGCAAAAAAGATGCTACAGCGCACATATCCACATATATACACATATACACAAATATATACACACACAAAACACATATACACAGACTGGGCCACAGCAACGCGTTGCAGGGGACAGCTGGTCAGCATTAAAACTCAATGAACAAAATGAAGCTTCCTTCCAAGTAAATAATGCCCAGACTGGATTCCTAATACAACAAGGGAGGCAGCGGCTTAGATCTAACTACAATATATGCACACAAATAAAAACATTCTTAAAATACTCCATGTTGAAATAAATGCACTGGGCATACTGAACAGGGAAAAGTGTTAATATTATTTGCTTTTAAAACCTCATTGTGGCTTTCACTCCTATCTTCCCACCCATCTCATGTTTCAAGGTGTTTTGCTGTTGCGGAGTACTAAAAAGGCCTTCAGACTTTCAGGCAGCTGAAGAATCAACCCACAAGACTTCACTATGGAGATCACAACCACAAAGATTGCCACTTCTACACTCACCCATGACAGAAAGGCATGCAGCCAATGGACAACCTACCTCCTCCAGCTCTTTCCAGTTGTAGTTGCTGCTTCCAACAATCATAGCCCTCAACTCAGTTGGCTGGAACAGTTCCAGCACCTTGCCACCACACACCTTCAGGAAGCCACTGGAGAAAGCTGTGTACCACTCATGGATGGAAATGTTGAAGATGTAATTTACATAGGCATCAACGAATTCCTGTCTGAGAGAACAGCAGACATACTCATGTTCATTTACATTGCTGGGCAAAATCAACTATGATGAGTAAGGGATGCAGATGGACAGCCACCAAGAGAGATAATGATGATTCCGAATGATGTTTTGAAATACAGGAAATCCCCAACTTTTCTGTAGGTTTGTTCTTAAGTTGAATTTGTTTGCAAGCCAGAACAGGTACATTTTTTAAAGTTTAATACCAGCCAAAAACAGATATTAGCTTTGGATATCATAGGGAAGCATTAACATCCCTGTGGTGTCAAAGGCTTTCATGGACAGAATCACTGGTTTGTTGTGAGTTTTCTGGGCTGTATGGCCATGTTCCAGAAGCATTCTCTCCTGACATTTCACCCACATCTCTGGCAGACATCCTCAGAGGTTGTGATATCTGTTGGAAACTAGGCAAGTGGGGTTTATATATCTGTTAACTGGCCCTGACTGTTTCCTGTCTGGAATTCCACTGTTTTCTGAGTGTTGTTCTGATTTTAGTGTTTTTTCATACTGGTAGCCAGATTTTATTCATTTTCATGGTTTCCTACTTTCTGTTGAAATTGTTCACATGCTCGTAGATTTCAATGGCTTCTCTGTGTAGTCTGGTGGTTGTTAGAGTGGCCACCTAACACCTCCCAACAATGGATACCCCAAGGCAGGAAGCAACCAGGCTTTAAAGCTGCAAGGCCATTCAATGCTAATCAAGGTTACCAATTGCAATATTCACATTTGCCTCAAACAGACAAAGAGTTCTTTCTTCCACCCTGGACATTCCACAGATATATACACCCTACTTGCCTAGTTTCCAAAAGATCTCACAACCTCTGAGGATGCTTACCAAAGATGTGGGTGAAATGTCATGAGAGAATGCTTCTGGAACATGGCCATACAGCCCGAAAAACTTACAACAAGCCAGTGGAATAGATGCTTGTAACTCGGGACAATATGTTGGACTCTCGGTCTTTGGAGGTCTTGAAATGGAGTTTGGATAAGCATACTTCGGGTATGCTTTAGTTGTGCAATCCTGAAAGGCAGTGGATGGACTAGATGGCTATGGGACCTCTTCTTGTTGCATGATTCTATAACTTTGGGAATTGCCCAGAAAAGCAAATCTTCTGAATTCAGAAAGATGCATTCCCATCTCTACCTTTCATTCAGGACATTTAAATGGCTTTGGATAATATAACACTAAAAAAATGATGGATACCACAATGGCCTTATAGAGTCTCCATTTTCGAAAGCAGCAGAGGAAGACATTTAGGGAGCAAGTACTACTGACCAGTCACTTTCAGAAACAGGATGTTGAATATATTTGCCTGATACAGTTGGCCTCTTGCTAAGTGTTAAGATTTCATAACAAACCAAATCCTGAGTGGTTACCGTTTACATAAATCGACTGCAAATATAACAGAATAAAGGATGCAGTGTGAAGCGTAAGATAACACGCCACCACTTTATTGGTTTGCATTTCCCTCTGGAGTCAGCCAAATGTCAGTAAAATAAGGAAGGAAAAGGGCAGACAACAGGACCTTTTCTTTCTTATTACCTTTCTCATAGTTCGATTGGATTTTAATATTTGGTTTCACACATTCTCCAGAGGTTGTTATACAACAACAGATATTTTCCTCCACTATGCTTTCCTCCACTATGCTCCACTATTTATATCTCTGTATCTAAAGAATTGAACATTTAATCAATTTAGAGGATTTACATTGAAGTTATTGGGCTGATTTCATAACAGTCATAGTGAATTACCGAGATTCGTGGGCGGATGCTCCTATAATTCTTATTCCCAAACAAGACAGAGATACAAAACAATCGGGCTTTCCAAACCCACCTGTTGTCCTTTTGTACTGCAATTTTGTCTCCATCAGGAATGAGGCTCTTCTGCTCTGCCACACCGTAGCTTTCTCTGCATATCTGTTTTTCCCACCCAAAAGAAACAACAAAATTGCTTTATTTTCGATCTCACCACTTTGTTGTTGTTCATTCGTTCAGTCGTCTCACCACTAGATCTCACCACTAGAGCTTAAAATTTAGACAGGCATACATGTTATCTTTCATGCTCATTGAGAAGGCACAGAGTGGGGAAATAATAATGATCATGATTATTATTATACTGACACAAAAGCACAGTATGACACAGCAAACAAGATATACGTATATGCTGGATTTCATATTACAAAATCACAAGTCAAACACTTCCTAAGCATTTAGGACTGTGTGATGTATTGTTATTATAAATTATATTATATTGTTGTTCATTCGTTCAGTCGTCTCCGACTCTTCGTGACCTCATGGACCAGCCCACGCCA